>OZ012670.1:58960488-59560488 GCA_963942505.1 Lordithon lunulatus | reverse complement strand
TCACAAGTTGCCTGAAGTTGAAAACGCCAACCTTAAGGGTGGATTTCTCTGCACTTTCACAATCGGTTTTACTTAAATCCCATGTTCTTTATGAAAATAGACACAATTTCACTCATCAATATTCAATCATGTCACATACTTGTATCACTTTTTTGGTTAAAAAAAATAGTATTAAACAGAAAAGTTCTGCTATTGAAAATTGCATACAATTTTTGAAACTTAAAGCTCTACAAATATTAAGAACTCATTAACTATCTATGTATGGAATTATTTGTATATTCATTAGAAACATGAGTAAATATGTTATGGGCAGGGCCGTAACTAGGCAGGGGTAACAGGAACACGTGTCCAATAGGGGGGACCCAGAAAGGTTACAGAAAAATTCACATTATATTAATATAAACTGTACGCCTTTCAATAATTGGTTAAAACTATTATTTTTGAGAAATAAGTAGTTTTATTTAATTTAGTGTAGTGGGGCCTAGCGATGAAGTCCTAAATAAGCTAGTTACGGCCCTAATTATGGCCGTCCGATACCAAAATCACATGTATTTTTAAATAGGTACAACAAAACACTGTCGATATCAACAGATCGAAACAGATGACACTTGTGCCCTGTCCTTTTGGCTACTACTATTGACTAGTAGTCACACATGCTGACGTCACGCTCATACTAATAGTATAGCGTGACGTCATCATGTGTCACTACTAGTCACTAGTAGTAGCCAAACGGACAGGGCCTTGAAATGTCATTATTTTGGTAACCCTGATATTTGAATCAATGTGTGTAATTTTAAATTGGTTTACATAATTTCATTGACACTTTTATTCATGATGGAATTCTTCAAGTGAATCGTAAACATATCTAAACTCTTACCTTCATTGGCGTCGTCAACATTTTTAGCTTTACCGCAACGTTCTTCAATGATGCGCCTTCTTTCGGCAGCTTTGCGTTCCTGTTCTTTTTTCAATTCCTCAGCGGCTTTCTTTCTGAGCAACAACTGTAATTCGAAACATATTGTTAATAAAACTTCTTAGTTATCATACATAATAAATACATTTATTGTAACGGATCTACAAATGTTCAAGTGGTATTTAAACCTATGTAATTACCACTTGATTATATATGTAGATTTCATTGTCATTTGAACTTATGTAATTGCGATTGAAACGCTAAAAGTGTTCGTCAAACTAGTGGGTGATTTTTGTTATGTTGAATTCGGTGAATTATAATTTGATTCTGGATAATTGGCATTCGATTAATTATCAAAATTTAAAATAAACACGATGCAAACAAGTGACGTCATGGCCGGTATTTATCACGCGAGTAGTAAAATGGCGGCATATGAACTTTTTATAAAATTTGCTCCATACTTGTGAATGTATGGTGCAAATTATATAAATGTAAATTATGCACAACATTTATTTTAAATTGAATAATTTTGGGAAATATTTTTCAATCTTATTTAATATTCATGGAAAATCGTGTAGTACTCACACCAGATATTTTGTATTATAATGTGAATGTTGTATATTTGGCTGATTTACCGTACTAGCAGTACTAGTGCGGGAAATACCATTTCCCACACCCTAATTATTGCAAACAATGGCTTGTCTTAGGACATGAGTACAAAAAATAATTTAAGGATAGGGAATTCAAACCAGCGAATAAACGAGCGATAGAAATTGACCTACAATCTAGTGAGTGATGACTGAACTTCCAAAGTAAAGGAAGTTAGCAATTATGTGAGTGAGTAATGACTCACTAGATTGTAGTTAAATTTCTATCAGCGGATAGAGTTATTCGCTGGCTTAAATTCCCTATCCTTAAATTATTTTTTGTACTTATGTCCTAAGACAAGCCATTTTTCGCAATGTTTAGAGTGTGGGAAATGCTATTTCCCGCACTAGTACTGCTAGTACGGTAAATCAGTCATATATATATATGTATGTTTTTACATAGATGTATACTTGGTTGCCTAACATGAACACACATTAAATTTGTTAAATCAACTTTAAATAAGTTTAAATAAATATTAAGTATTTATTCGTACAAAAAAAAAGATACATTATTAGTGCGATCAGACTGTTTCGCTTTTAATAAAACTCTCCTCTTCGACTAGTGCTGTAAACTCATTTGCTCAATTGGGAAACTTGCCTTGCTGCACTAATAATGTAATAGTCATTTTTGTACTCATGTCCTAAGACACGTTATTTCCCAACTTGGATTTGGGTGCGAGAAATACTACTTTCCGCACAAAAGTGGAAAGTAGCCAGTGCTGCCAACTTAAAATTCGATACCAATATAAATGTGTATTTATAAATATGAGAATGCATGCAAGCACAACCTACACCTCCTATACTATACTAATAGCATCAAAAATTAACGATATGGTACTGAATAAGTACAATTTTGAAGAAAATATAGACTTTGAATTATATGTAATTGGTAGTGTGACAACCTATTTGTCACAACAACTTTAAATAAGTATTTAGTATTTATTCGTACAAAAAATAAGATACATTATTCATGCGATAAGGCCGTTTCCTAAATTCGCTCTTAATACAGTAGTCGCCTTCGGCTTGTGCTGTAAAATCATTCGCCCATTAGGGAAACTTGCCTTCCCGCTTTAATAATGATTTATATATTTATATATTTATATTGATTTGTAAAAAATAGTATTCGAAATTTATTCATAAATACTTACTCGGAGTTTCTTCTTCCTTTCTGGTGTCATGAAACCCTTCTTCGCTTTTTTAGCTTTGGAGGCCTCTTCCATACGAGCCCTCACCTCGGCCCTCTTGCGCTCAATCTCTGCCTGCTTCTTCTTCTTTTCCTATATGTCACATTATAATAGTAAGTGCTAAATAAAATAAAATTAGTCCACCCAACCCATTGAATTAAAATCTATTCTACAACCCTTAATAATTTAAATGCAAAAAAATGAACTCAATGTTAATTGAAAATTGTTAATTGATTCCCCAATTGAATTATTTTTAATTGATTCCCCTTTAGTGTCTTGTTGATGATGCTTCGGTACCTCTGCCAATCTGTTTTTCGACTGTAAAGAAAAAGATGTATATTAGAATATTGTAACGAAAATGTGAAGAGTTAAAACAAATTGCAATGTGATAATTAAAGTTATTATTTGTTAATTTGTATGTGGATTTATCCTAATTAATTCAAATAGTGCAACGTTAATAAACTTAATATAATTAATTTATATATATATATATATATATATATATATATATATATATATATATATATATATATATATATATATATGATGCTATAAAATCAGTTAAGTTAACAATAATTTATTCAATATCTAATAATATAATTACAGGTTCTAGTCAGTGCCGTATCTGAGGGGGGTTTTGTGGGTTTATACCCTCACCCCACGAAATATTATTTAAAGTATCAAATAGAATACGTTTACTTCGTTTCCATACAAATAATTTCCCCCCCCCCCATTTTTTCGCTAGATACGGCTCTGGTTTAAGTTACCTCGTCTGTATACAACCGAGCCTAAGTTTTCTTAAAATAAAAACAACACTGTATTAGTTAAAAAAAACAATCTTAAGCGATGTTAACACAAACTACAACTTACGATAGAACACAAATCGTAATATAATAATCAACTAATGTGTTTGCTATAAATTCCATAATGCGTTGTATAGCAATTATGGAAATACTAAAAGCTTCAGAAAGTTATATCCACACTGTGGATATTACATATTTGTAATAAGCTGAAAGTAAGATAAGATGTGAAGCAACCATTTGTCTTTCAGTTTGGTCTTACAGTTGGTACTCTAGTTGGCTATAAAGAATGTTTGTTATGCAAATCCGTATGTGCACACATACGAATTTTAAAAAGCAGAAATGAAAATTCGTGCAGTTGCTTACCTTGGAATATTACCGGAGCAGTTTTTCTTTATTGTATTCATACTGTTGGTGTGTAGGCGAATTATGAAAAAGAGAAATAACAATTATTAGTCATTGTGTAGAGAAGAAGACATATATAGAAGATATACATATATAGAAGATATACATACATGTACAAGAGGCCATCGACCGTGGTCTTTCAGCCTAAGTCATTGTATATTTTAGTTATATTTGTATATTTTACTTGATTGTTATTAAGGCGGGGGGAGGTTTGGTGTAATTTGGATTTTTTTTTTAAATAGTAGCAGGGTAGAAATTATTCAGGATGATAGTTTAATACATATTTTAGAACACATTTCTTTGTAATACTTACAAAATAATTTGTTTATTATTTTATTTATTTGACAAGCTCTGTAGATTTTCCAGTTAAATTTGAAAAACCTTATTTTTATATACATATTAATAAAAAATTTAGAATTTCATATTTCATGCTGTATATTGCGATATATAAACCGACTTTATCAAATGTAAATGTGACAATTATTTATGAAGTAATACAATTTTCTCGCTGGAGAGAAAGTTTAACGCCATCTGGCGGCACCACGTCAAGTAACAATATATTTATGAATTGTTAATCAGTCAATTAAACGTAATTGCAGTTTAATCTTAATACAACCCAGTCTAAATCGTTTGAGTTTGATTTATAAATGTGTTAATAATAATATAATATAATAAATAAAATATTGATATGTGTACATACCTAACCTCATCGTCCGCCATTTTGATGTTTTATTTGGTGTTCTGTAATCATACAAGAATAGAATTACTAATGGTGTTGTTGTATGTTCGTCGGTGTTATTTTTGTATTTATAGAAATAAATACGTGCGCACGCCTACCAACGAAACTACGTTTTCCCTCCGACCTATTTTTACGCGCATCAAGACTAAAATAAATCAGCGAGCTAGAACGCGACGCGCGCCTAATTTGGCTACGAGCGCTTTGCAGATTTTATTTCAATTCATTCTCAGGGCAACTTTAACCACAGGACTAAATGGGCTATATTTTTATTGCTGTTATTATTAGTTATTACTCATTTTTCTTCAAAAACTTTTTATGACTAAAATAATCAAACCATTAAATATCGCAATGAACAGTTTTTTGAGACAAATGCATTTAAAAGATTGCAATAGTTCCAGTATTTTTATCATTGAGTATAATGTTATCTATATTTTATTTAAATAATAATTTGGTTTATTCTAAACGCACAAAAAGGATTATGAGAGCGTTAAAATATACATAAGAATCATCAAAACTACAATCAAAACTTGAAAATTCATTTTGGAATTTATGACACTTGACATCTCACAGTGTGATATGTTATTTTCTTATGAAGAGGGTGCACTATTTTTAGTAGCCCATGAACCGCTGAATATCTTAGGACAGTCCTTCTCATTGTAGCTATTATATTTAGATTATAATTAATAGATTCTGTAATAATCCAGTAATTAAAATGGTTGTTTAAAAATGGAACCCTTTAGCTCTAGCTTAAGTTATAAAACGGTAACAACTACTGGTAATAACTGTTGGTTTGTTGTATTTCATTCTACACACGCACACACACACACACATATATATATATATATATATATATATATATATATATATATATATAATAACAACCGTAATTTTAGAATATGAGCAGCATAGCGTAACAACTAGCGATTGCACTAGGCTGCAAAATAAAATTTGCATCTAATTAAATTTCGAAATGTGGGTAATAAAATAAGATGGTCCAGAATGCCTGCTAACGTCCATTGAAAATAGGACATAAACAAGAAGATGTAATTAAAATGTATATGTGTCCTAAATTATTTCACTAGGCTACACTTTAATACACATAATCCCAACATTATGCTATTGTTAATAACATTCAAAAACAAATTTCTATCTTTACAGGGTTATCAGCCGTAAAGCTACTACATTGGTCAAGGGGGAAGCTCAAAGGAGTTAAACCGCCCATTAACTTTACAAAAAATCTCTGAAAAGCTGTAAAAGGTGATTCGGGCTCCCTAATGCTCAATAGGAGATGGATGACGCTTCAAACCATTCAACCACTGATGAACTGGGTATGAGATTATTATTATCAGTAATAAAATTGAATTGTACAATACTTGAAAGTAATGAAGATTATTAGTTTTTATTAATAGCCGCTATCGCTTATAGTTCGAGAGCTGTTCTGGGCTTTTTTAAGACAGCTAAGACCAGCCCAGAAGAGTCATAAAAAACGGCTATTATTATATACTGTTTTAGGGGTACTAATCACTGCACTACGTCGACGTTTTTGTTGCTTTCGTTTATTGTTGTTCTGGACTAGTCTTAGCTGACGTAGAACAGCCCGAAACACACCTCGAATGGTAAACGAAAGTGATTATCATACTGTATTTATAGATACGGTTATATTTGTGGTTAACCACCCACAACTTTTTATTAGATACAAAAAGTGGTTTATATATATATATATATATATATATATATATATATATATATATATATATATATATATATATATTATCTATTTGCCTTTTACCTTTCGGTGTAGTCTAATTTAAAATATGCATTACGTAATTATTTACTCAAAAAAATTATTGTATCAATATAAGACTTTATATTTTTTTAAAGCCGCTTTCGTTTAAAGCGATAAACGAAAGCGGCTTTAAAAAGATCTGTTTCGGACTGTTCTTTCAAGTATTAGAACAGTAACTAGCGAACTATAAACGAAAACAGCTTTATTTGCCTTAAAATACGTTTTACATCCGACCTGTTACCTCGTTATCCAAAACTATTAAGCTGTGCAGCTGTAAATATCCTTATCAGCTATATATATTTTTTCACTGTATTAAACTGAAGCACAACACCCACCCACAACTATGTTTAAGTTAGAAAATTACACTTTGACGCACACTGAGTTGTTGTTGATTATATAACATACCTGGTCAGCAAGTGAACTTGGAGGTGACTAGTCAACAGCGACTCTTGGTGCTGACTGTGAAGTTGCTTGGTGCCGCAGGGAGCGCCTCCGCCAAAATCAGTCCATCCCCGCCTCTTCTCCTACTCTCCTCCGGGCCATATAGGCCGAAACGTAGTCACCTCGTCGACCAAAATAGAATGACGTAACTTGATACATGTTTGCCGAGAAACTCAGTTGACTGAAAATTATCAACTCACAATTTCAATCGAAAAAGTTTAATGAATTTAAGATTCTTACTATACTAGTTTGAATTTTTTAAAATTTTGGTTAGTATATTTTATAAATTTATTAAAAAATTACACTCAATGTAATATAATCGAGAACATTTTAATGGTATTAAAAAACTTAAGGGTTTTCTATTGCACTTTCTTTATAATCATTGCCTTTATAGTAAATAACATTCAACTGCGATTTTTTTTGCGGTCCAAAAATTATTTATAATAATATTTTAATATAATATTATAAACACTTGTTTTGTAACCATATTGGTACTAGATAAACAAACTGATAATTCTATAACTTTTGAAAGATGAATACAAGGAATATAATTTTCTTAGAAATGATTTGAACTCAAATTTGGACGCTTCTTATTGTTACATTGCAGATTTTTTTTTACTTTATATGCCGCCAATGTAAAAAACTCTGAAAGTAACGTGTTAAAACTATAGAAATTATTAATTATTTATTTCGATAATAAACGAATTATTAATTCCGAGACATTATCCGGGATGCAAGAGTTAAATTCTGGATAATGATCGCACTATAAATGAATGTATAATATAAATATATATATATATATATATATATATATATATATATATATAAATCGCACTAATTGCAAGATTACTACTTACAGAAATTTATTAAATATTATCTATGTATTCGGAAATAGACAACTAGACTTATGTGAAATTAAATATGAAGAAGGAAATAATTTGTTTTTGAAGGAAATTGTCCTTTATAATCTTAATTGTGACAAAATAGTAAATTAAAACGAAATAATAAGTTCAAACGACCATAAACAATCTAAATTTATCCTAAAGGGCTTCAGAATAAGAGCGGTAGTGGTAGCATAGACCTAACATAATTCAGACGTTCAGAATTGGGCAGTAATGTTGTTAATATATTATTAGGTCAAATAATATAAGAGTAAATATAATTCTTGAAAATGTTGAAAACGAATTTGTTCTTCGATGAGTTCAATGTCGGACTATAAATGGTGCACAGTTTGAACATTTATTTTAGCTTTTTATTGCTTGATTGAATATTATTTCGTCGTTCGTCTTTTTCTGCACTCTGACATTTGAAATGATTTTTCTCGGAAATTTCCTTATGTAACCTATACAATAATATACATTGCTGATCGCTGAAAAATAACCCCTTTCAGAATTCGCAATAAAAAAAATTGGGTTGTTATTTGAAAAAATTGTCGACGATGTCATTGCTTATTCAAGAATGACATTTTCATTAAAAATTGGTAATTTAAAATTTAAAATCCACGAGTAATTTTTGAAAAAATCATAAGATTTTATCGAATTTACTGCAGACATTAGGGATATTGTATACATATTGTTTATAATTAAAAATAAAAGTTATAAAATTTACTTTGAAATTTTATTACTTTTATTTTTAATTATGAACAATATGTTTTGTTTGTTTTTGTCCCTAATGTCTGCAGTAAATTAATTAACATATTAAAATTAATATTCTTAACAAACAACTAAATAATATATTAATTGTTACATTGTATTTAATTAATATTAAAATTTAACAATTTTTCAGCATAAACCAAAATTAAATGTATCAATTGTTCAGCGTAAGCCAACCGTAACTAATTCCTTAATCAATATATGTTCAACAAAACCAGGGAACAAAACTGTAGATACTTACTAGATCTTTATTTGGCATGACAACTCAAAAAAATACAAAAACCTTGCAATATACAATGCTCATCAAGAACAACAACAAAAAATTATATACATAAAATATAAAAATAAAAGTAACAATCAGCAAAATACAATAATCGTGGATATTTATAGTAAATACATATATTTGCTATAAATAAAATAAATATATATATATATATATATATATATATATTTAATTTATAGTAAATATATGTATTTACTATAAATATCTACGGTTATGCCGTAACATATTTAAATTAAGGCGTTTAAACCTCAATTTCCATCTATTTTTGAATTGCCCAAGTAGCTAAATTGTTTTCTACAGTAATCTATATCTTGTTGGTTTTCTGTGCTGACGTGTTTGCAACCTGACTGTAGGTAAATGACCGCGGTCGTGGCGCACAACACGCACGTTTACAAAATAATAGCGCAGCTCATAATTTAATTAAAACTTAAATAGAGCAATGATTAATATTTAAGCTGGGAAGATTAAAAAATATCCGGGTGGCGGTCGTGTGGTGCTGGTTGAATTATTTACGCAGGGAAGTAAAACTTCTGTCGTCGATCACATGCATACACTAGTTGATATAATTATTAAGTACAAGTATAAGCGACATTCTGAACAAATTAATATAAAATCAAATTTAATACAAAGACAGTTTAATTATTTTGAACTCTTATAATTCTTAGTAATGTAATTATTGCATGTATATATCGCATACTAAGATTGCAAACGTTCTAACTTCTAAATTAAATAGAGATAAATGCATTTTAAATATTGTTATAGTTTCAGTAGTTTTACCATTGCTTATAATGTAATTTATTTTTGTTTAAATAATAATTTGATTTATTCTAAATTGGATATGTGAGGAAATGTGAAGAAATAGAAGAAAATGTCAAAATGTCAAATTGTTAGAATATCAGGATTTCAGAATGTCCAAAGACAAAAGTCGAAAAGTCAAAAAGTTAAAATGTCAAAAATGTCCAAAAATATCTCAAAAAAGGATTAAAGGAGGATTAATATATATATATATATATATATATATATATATATATATATATATATATATATATATTATATATATTTATATATATATATATATATATATATATATATATATATATATATATATATATATATATAAATATTTATATATATTTATATATATATTTTTAGCTTATGAGAGTAGTGCAGCAATAAAACGCTCTTTTACTTGAAGTACACTTTACTTTCTTCTTGCCAATATTTCGTAGCTTACATAGCTACTTCATCAGGGCTCGGAGTATGTGAATTAGCTATAGATGTAGATGCAGCGTACAAATGGTATTTACAGGAAATTATTCTTAAAAAAAAATGGCTGGCGATGAACAAATGTAAATTAGTTGCTCTGATGAAGTAGCTATGTAAGCTACGAAATATTGGCAAGAAGGAAGTAAAGTGTACTTCAAGTAAAATAGCGTTTTATTACTGCACTACCCTAAAAAGCTAGAAACATATTTTACTTAACTTTCCGGAAAAAAGAAACTACACTATAAGGAAGGTATTGTTGTCTTGAACAATTTAGAAAAAATTAAAATACAATTAATTTTAATTTTACTTTTTATATATGTATTATATACATATAATATATGTATATATGAAGAAAAGAGAATAAAATAAAATATTTTTTAAAAAAAATGTATGTTATCTTAAGTTTGTGTTTGATATTATTTCTTATCCGTGTCTTAAGCTATTTGTTTTTCTTCTACTATTGCATTTTGATTGTGTTGTTCAGCAGTAGATTTTTAACTTATAATTTGAACGAAACTTATGCCAGTCATTTAATTTCGTTGGGTAGTTCATTATATTTCTGTATTGTTTCGGTTGTTATTATTTATGTTCTATCATTTTATACCATCTTTGAAATGGTGCGTTAAAGTAAATATAAAAGAATAGTATAATACATATACATACGTGTAATAATACAAATACAATAATTAGATCTGTATGTCTAATGTTGTAATTTACATTGATTTTTCAAAAAGAAAAACATATTCATATTATTATAGTGCCCGGCGCCTCCACCATTTTGTAAAAATACATATATATATATATATATATATATATATATATATATATATATATATACTATTGATAGCTATATAAAATTAAAATAGTAAGAACTACCTGAAAATATTGAAATCAGTAGGTTATTAAAGAATGCCCTCGAGAATAGTAAGTTCTCGAGTGCATCCTTTAATAACTCACTGATTTCAATATTTTCAGGCATTTCTTACTGTTTTAATTTTACGTAGCTATCATAAGTATGTATATGTATTTTTTACAAAATAGTAGCGGCGCCGGGTACCATAACAACAATAATAAAACGCATTATTGTTGTTATAGTGCCCGGCGCATTCACCATTCTGTCAAAAATACATACATTTTTTTGGAAAATCAATGTAAATTCAAACGTTACATAACTAATCTACAAATCTAATTATTGTATTTCTATTTGTTTAATGTTATTTTCAATAAAACATAATCAAAAAATAGAGCGGATCGCTACTAAGTTTGCTTGAGATTTATATACAACAGTGTCAGATGTTTATCATAGCAATGTGATTATTTTTTTTTCGATCAAAATATTAAGCGCTTTCTTATTAGTCAACTTAAAAGTCCTGAAGTTACCAAACTAAAGATGAATTCATCATCATTCATTCATCAGTTTTTATAAATAAAAAATTCGAATTATTTTTAGATTAACTCACCTCTATCACCACTTAATGGTTTGCTCTTGAATTACATAATATTCTCTATATGAATAAAAATAGTTGTATACTGCAAACCAACGTGTATCATATTTTGTCTTTTTGACAGTTGTTTCTTATATGAATGCATATTAGTCTTTTTGGCGTTTATATAGTAATACACGCCGATAAGACTAATATGCATTTTATATATGGACTTGCCAATGGGAATTCGTTGTAGGCTAGGCGGTTGTACAATGAATTTTGTCCCAAAGAATTGTATTTATTCCAAAATGAAAACAATTCTTTTTACTAATTGAAAATTTTATTTATTCAAATTGAACAGAGTACAATTGTTACAATTGCTGTAAAAATATGCAATAAATAATAGAGGATGCTTATTCAAAAATACTATGCTAAATACTTTATTGTTTCATATTTACTTACAGAATACAACCAATCCGAATCATAAATATAATATAAAATTTTATTATTACGCAAAATTGACTGGTGGGTCGAGTGAGTAGCACAATGCGCCCATTTTGAGACCCAAGTGACTGTAGCTATGCTACCCTCCAGCCAACTATCCAGAACTATTCGGAATATGACTTTTCCTATAGAGAAACGCAATCTGGCGACAACATATTAATTAATAATATTCCGTCAACATGCTCATGCCATTAAGATCATCGAGTAGTGCCCTCTATTAGAATAATTTTCCAATAGAGTGTTTGGGATATCAACACAAAACTAATCTTATAAAACGCATTCATACTTATATTTATTTTATTTAATTCTATTTTTATACATTGCTTATTACTCAGATATTATACATAATATATTTAAAGAGGATATATAATATAATAATAATAATCGTTTATTAGTGTTTTATTTATAAATAAAATTGTAACTGCGTATGTCGATTTACATAAATACCAAACGCAAAATCTTCTCCTTTTCAAAACAATTCAAAAATGACTTGTGACTTACATATATTGCAAAATGCGCAAAATTAAGAAGTTTATACAAGTCATATTGTATTGACTGAGAATTAAAACAAAATACACATTTACACAATAAAAATACCTAAAAACAGGAAAAATATAGATACATGTATAATAAAAGTTATTCAAATTAAAATGAAATAAAAATTGTTTTATTTAATTTTAAAATACATACATAACAATATTAAACAAAAACTATCCGTATTCGTCCTCAAATGCGTGAGTTGTTGGTAAAATGTGATTAAGAACACCCACAATAGCCGCTGTCACACGCACAAGAGTTCAAATTATTCTAATCTTGTGCAGCGTCCAGCAGCTGCAGTGAGTTTCATGTTGTGTTGCTGGTTAATGTTGTTTATGTTGTTCCAAGTTTCTGAAGAAAAACAGAATTCAAATTTAAATATTAAATTAACGTTTTGCAGGCAAGTGTATGAAGATTTGGACTAGACTTTATATATATATATATATATATATATATATATACATAAATAATTACTAAACACATTGCAGGATACTAGGTACAATTTTGTAACGTTATAAAGTCACCTTACAAGGTTAATAATAATGTTAATCCTAATACTATCAGTATTTCCTTCATTCCTCCTTTTAATGTCGTTTTAGACAAGACAATTTCTTTGCTCAAAAGTTGTTCAAGAAATGAATTCATATATCCTCCTCCCATACAATTTGTGCTTGACAAATAGAACGTGTTATACTTTTCCATTCGATCTACCATCCAATTCAATATTTCAAATAATTTGCTGTATGATACGAGACAAATTAGATTGTCTCGTATCTTGACTAACTTTTGAGTCAAGAAATTGTCCTGTTTAAAACGACCTTAACTTCCGAGTCAAGAAATTGTCTTGTCTAAAACGATCTTTATGTTTATCAAGTGAACAATTATCCGGATATACATTAGTATTCTCTTCACTTCATCGTTACGATAAGTAATACTGTCAATATTTTAGACCAAAGAACATTTTAAACATGTGTACACGTACGGTAATACTGTCATTATTTTAAAATATTGACAGTATCATTGAATGTGTAAGGTGCCTTTTACATTAGCCTTTGTTTAACGTTCTGGAGCTGTTCTGGGCTGATTTCATCCTGCTAATACAAGTCCGGAACAGCTCCTGAACGATATATAAAAGCAGGGTTTATAGCAGTACTTAATACAGCTGTATATTGATTCACTAGCTCACCTTATCAACCTTATGCAAGACTGTAGTGCTCGATCACTGTGTGTATTCCGATTTTCTATTAGTTGAAGCCATAATAAGATAATATATTTGTTAGTAATTTTAAATATACAATATGACTGGGGCCGTTTGAAAGTGGCTTATGCATAATATATAAAAATACACGTGATGTGGGTCAGACCGACAAGAAACCCCCTTGGTCTGCCGCCACGTAATTATAAGTTTTCTTCATGGGAAATACAGATGTGCTATCAATTATTAATATGAACTCGCTACTGTCGCTACTATTCGAATAAAACTTGCACGCAAACGGACTACAATACAGACAAGCAGTACTCAACAACTAGTGATTGAAATTATATGCAATTTGCTGAAAACTAGTCAGTACCTAATTAAACTTATAATAAATGTACACGTAGGTTCTGAATATTCATAATTTCCGAAAATAAACAACGATACACTTTATTTACAAATATTTGTTTTTATATCAAAATATAGGATGGCTGTTTTTAATCTAAAATGAATCAATTTGCACCATAAGTCAATTGATTCATTTAAGATTAAAAAACAGCAATCATATATTTTGATATAAGAACAAATATTTGTAAATAAAGTTAAACATCATGAGGACCAGAATTAAAATTAAGGTGTAAAATTATGAAGCTCATTTAGATACTGTCGATTACTCGGAATGAAAATCAAGTTATCACAATAATAATAGTGGGGCGTGGAAAAATATTATATTATAATACTAAAAATTGCACAAAACAACATAATTAACTCGTAACTCGTCTTCTTTGTGATATTTTGATTATACCGAAAATTTTATTTTTTTTTCTCCAGTAGAGACGTTATTAATTGACCATAATAAATTAATAAAAGAAATGATAGTAAATCTTTACTTTGAGCTAAATAAAATATATTTGCTATATTAGTCAAGAAATTATACAAATCTCGATATTTTGGTAAAGAAATGTATTAGGTCACATATTCATATGATTTTTTTGTTTAAAACATAACTATGTACGAGGAAAATAGTAAAATACACTCAATAAGTATTAAACGTTTGAGTATAGTAGTTTATTTTAGTTAGTAAGTATAAGAAGAGTATAATTTGAAATACTTGCATTTTTATTAGTTCACTAGGTGAAATGCCAGTCGCTCGACTATATATAGGTTATAGTTGAATGAGCACAGTTTGATTTAAAACTAGTAGTACTCACCTGTTTTCAAATACTGCCCCGTGAACAAGAACCTGTAAATTAAAAAAAAAAATCACCACTCTTCAGTAAATTCACGTACACAAAAACCATTGGACAGAACAGTATAGAAGTCGTAAAGGTAGTGGAACACTGACACTTGATGAGTATCACCCCCGTTATATAAAGGAACATCCCCACCCAACGTCGCATCACTCATGCATAGGAAATATATCAATACATAAGAATTAATTAAGTTTAAATGGCACTGGTGGGGGTATAACGTGGCCTGTAAAATATTCATCCACCGCGGCACACTCGGATTATAAAGCATACATTATTTAGTAAATGATACAGTCATTGTAATAGATAATTGAGGTGTTATAACGGGGTACATTTATGATTTGTATCGATATTATACAAAATATAGCTAATTTATTGTTACAAAGTATATAATTTAGACAGTGTCTTCTTGAATTATAGCTTGGAAATTCAAAAATATGGCCATTCTTTGTAAAAAGTTTTTTCTTATACAAATAATATTATTGTCGTGAATATACGGGATATATCTATATATCCGGTATTTTTAAATTTTTAGAATATTTATAGATATTCTAAAAATTTAAAAATACCTAAAACGGAAGTAGGTATATGATGGATGATACCTATTTGGAAACCTCTGTGCGCATATAGCAATATATGACAACATAGACATGTATACTACATTAATATTTACTATATTAGTCAAATAATGATGCAAATCTCGATGTCTTGATAAATAAAAGTGTTCAGTCACACATTAATATGATTTTTTTTTGCTTGTAACATTATCTGTAGTTTTTATTTGATTTGTTTGTTTAAAACCTAACTATGTGCGAGGAAAATAGTAAAATACACTCAATAAAGTGTTAACAATTTGAGTATCGAAGTTTTGGGATACAGTTTGTTTTACTTGTTAAAATACTATAGACATGTACACTAAACATTAATTAGCATAGTACAATTGTAAATATATGAAGAATGCATTTTTGGGAGTTCTTCATATATTTACAATTGCATATACATTTTTGGGAGTTGTTTCAAATTTAGTTTTAGTTTTTAGTACATAAATGTATGTGTTTTAAACTATTTTAGATTACAGATACATTTATTTTATTATAACTCGAGCCATGGCGTTATTAGACAAATAATATTTTCAAACTTTCAAAATAAAATTAAGTTTTTGAGATAAATGCATCATATATTACATTTATCTCAAAAACTTGATTTTTTTGGAAGTTATGACATTTGTCATTTTACAGTGTGTTAAATTATATTACAAAAATATATAATTATTTGTATTTCCTATTACTAATACAAACATACATATAAAACGGAAGTTTCCGGTTATAAGACGGGTGAATCGGTATAGTTTACCGTAGCAAGAAGCAATAACAATGCACAAGGGCTAGTTTTACCCTGATAGGATTACCTCCTTTGGCGAAACCTCTAATGTGCCACACGATATTCAGTGAAGTGCGATAATTTTTTCATCAAATCCTCGTCCTAATTGGCCGGCGTAACGGTCTCCTTCTGTTGTTGTGTGTGTAATTCCGTTCCGAATCTTGAACCCGTCACAGGCAGAAATTGAAATCTATATGCACAACTTCTGGCCTGTGGCACGGCCAGATTCGGAACGGTGCGCCACTGTAGACTTAAAACATTAAGATTACCTTTAATTGGATTAGGTAAAGCCTTCGTGTGTCCATAAGGGGATAGGAAATTCGATAACTGCACGTCTGGATATCAGTTTACAGACTTTTACATAATATCGGTTATGCAGGCATGATGTACTAAATTGCTTATCAAGACTCTATCTAAACGTAAATGCTTATATAATAACTTATAGACAAATATTCTAAAAAACTAGGATATAATTGTATACCTCTGTATACATAATAAGAAAATGATGCACTCAAAGACCAACCAACCTATACCCATTCACTAATATAATATATGTTCATGCAAATACTCGAATATTGATATCCGATAGTAAAAACGTAATAATAAATCCGAAAGAAACTAAAATTTAAAATTAACTGCCGCGGTAATTTTTGGAAAAGAGTCATATTATTCAACCCTTTCGGCACTGCTGGTGGTATTTACCACCATAACATTTACAGGCCTCTACTTACTGTGCCTATCCCTATGTTTGCTTTTAATCATTAGATTTCATTCCAACAAGATGTTTTAAAGAAAATCCATGCACAGTTTTATAAATTTTTGAATTTTGATGTATTTGAATAAGCTGAATATTGAAGATTGAATACGCGTAATAATAATTAACAAAGAGAAAAATAATTTTCAAATTTAAAAATCCAGAACTGAAAGGTTTAAAAAAATGATGGCATCAGACTTTTGTAATTTTTCTTCCTATTATTTTAATATGACTATTAAATGCGACGTAAGATTGCTATTAGCGAAATAAAGATAATCAGTACCATGAAGATGAAATACGGAAAACAGAACAAAACGTTATTATTGTGTTGTGTTAATGTAGATATGTTTCTATAAAAAAAAAATGATACAAATTAACCTTCACAGAGTTATACACAAAACAATAAAAATAAGCAAACACTTTAGATTATTATGTTTTTGGATACTCTGTAGTATTGCTAATTTATTACAAAATATATAAAAGGGAAAAAATGGGCATTTTATTATTTTAATTAAAATATTCACTAATACTTTAGATTGTCAACTGTTCTTTTATTTTCTTTATGGCTTATCTAGAGAGCTGCAGATTAACAAATTTCCTTCCACCTTCCATTCAGAGTGCGTTGGATGTTCGTATGTTTATTTATGACTCATCTAGAGTGCGTTAGATTGTCAAATGTTATTCTATCTTCTATTCAGAGTACATTAGATGCTCGTATGTAATGCCCTGGTTTATCTAAATTGCTAGATTATCAACTGTTGTTCCATTTTCCATTGAGAGTGATTTGGATGATCATATGATTCTCTATGATTTGTCTAGAATGCTTTATGTTGCTAAATGATCTAAATATATTTTCCTTTTAGAACAGTGATTTTCAAAGTAGATTCGCGAATAGTATTTGGGGGGGTCGCAGAACAATTGATTACAGATCAATTTTTATAAATTAATTATGAATTTATGTATTTGACGAAATTAATCTGCTATTAGTCAAAATTGTGAATGTTTCAATGCAATTAAACAAAAGAAAATAACTCCTCAATTTAAATTACCTCTTCCGGGATGTTTTTCTACGCATGGGTATGCGTACACGAATCTGAATTGCCCTAAATCTGTGTTTGTCAAACTTTTTGGTCTGTGCCCCCTATTTTACAAAATCGATTTTGTAAAATAGAGGATACAAACCAAAAAGTTTTACAAACACAGATTTAGAGCAATTAAGATTCTTGTATGTTTCTTCATGGATTATCTAGAAAGCTTTAGATTGTCAAATGTTCTTCTATCTTCCATTCAGAGTGCGTTTGATGCTTGTATATTTGTATCTAGAATGCTTTAGATTGCCAACTGTTTTATATTCAGAATGATTTGAATTGTCGTAACTTTCTATAAGGCTTATCTAGATCTGATATTTGAAAAGATTTTTCTCGGAAATTTCCTTATGTCACCTATCTATAATATACATCGCTGATCGTAAAAAAATTATTACTTTCAGAATCCGAAATAAAAAAAAATATTGTATTTGTTTCGCATATAATGTCTACAATATATGTTCATTAAATATAAAACTATTTTACATAAATGAACACAATGGTTAACGAAAAAATCTCTTACAAAACAAGAACAAAACATATTTCCGCGCTCATGATTTTGCTGGTTGCGTCTGCTATTCTAAGTTCACGTCACTGAATTCGCTGACGTCATAGCGATGCGACCGAAAACATGCGCATAACGCCCTATTGCCCGTATTCACCAAAATTCCATAAACGTTATAGGTCCCATAAGCTAAGCTATTGAATGGATAAATTGACAACGTCATTGTGGCAGAATATGCCAAAACAAATGTCAAACACCTTGAGTAGCGCTTGCGATTGGAGCTTTGATGACACTTTTTGTTTAATTATTCAGTGTTTCCAATAGAGGGAATCTAAAGTAACTACATTCCCTAGATAATGTATTTATTGTTGCTACAATAACGAATACTTATGGGTTCAATAACTATTGATAGATTTATGAAACGTAACGATTCCAAAAATAAGGAAAGAACAGTTTCACAAATATGATTATACTTATGCAAAGAAAAGTGCGTGGAAACGAATTTTGTTTTTATAATAAACCAATTTTGTTTTCATAACAAACGAATTGTAAATTATAAGAGTATAAGGATTATTAGTTAATTTTTCCACACTCAACTTACGGTTTTCATTCATGTGCTTAGTTATTTATAATTAGTCTCCTTTAAGCTCCTTAGTGTGTAATGCTTGATTATAGCTGTGCCAGTACCTGTCGCTGGTGGAGGGTGGAGAAAGTAGGTCACAATTCCCCGTGGTCCCTCCAGAGCTTGGCTGAATGGGTCATTCAATATTGCGCCCCGATATATGGGTTTATTTTTAGAATATCTCTTACTCGCTTGTTATTTAAAGATTTTTGCGGTATAAATAACATGTTTAGTTGATATTTACATTATTTTAAGGACGGCTTTTATTTCTTTTTGTAATGTTTTTGGAATCCAAGTACACAACACAACACCATATCTGGTATGGGCACCATATGACTTTCCTTATAATTTAATTAATAATTCATATCTAACTTCATATTAATAATTATAAAAAAATCTGACTAAAAAAAACTACATTATCCACAATATTTCTTTTAAACCACAAACGAGGTTGTGTTGAATGTTGTTATTAATTATGTGATTGCAATTTGGCCTGCATTACGCCCAAGTATGTTTGTGTGTACATTGTAGCGGATGGGGCAACGTCCTCGCGGTTCATCTCCTGCACGCTCGAGTCTCGTCCTGCGCTATTATTAGACCGAGGACGTACTATTTTTAGCCTCGCCGATATATAGGTCAAAGCGCTCGGGTGGTGGTGGGGATGGTTGGAGCGGGGTCGCAGCAGGCTCAATATCCTTTACCCCTGAATGCCGTGACGTCACCGTTGCTCTGGTTATTCAGTATTCAAACCAGCCACCCGAACATTCCAAATCGTTTGTAGCGATTGTAGAGTTTTTTTTTGCTTCTCTAAATTTATTTATTAAGCTATCCTTCTCAGGCCAACAGTACAACTCTATTAACATGTTCAATAAATTATTGCGTTTATTTCTATCTATATATCGGGTTTGTAGCGTCTGACAACACCTTCCCAGGTAGCTCCTTGGTATGATACAACAATACAACTTTTAGGGCCGGTTCTACAATTGATATTTAACCGGAGAATAAGGCTATTTGTGGAATAAGTGTGATATATTGACGCGAATATCTTAAACTTATAACCACGCATAGCCTTAAGGCCGTATGACATTATCTAGTTTTTATATCGTTTTCGATGCAGACACAAACTACATAGTGTTATATACATACATGTAGAAAATGATATAGCGGCGGAATAATAATAAATTCACTTAACAATAACAACACCGTAATACACAATGTTAATTTTCCATTTAGAAATAGTTATACAGTGTATATGAAACTAGATAATGTCATACTGACTTTATTCTCTAGTTAACATTCAATTGTAGAACCGGCCCTTAGAAGTGCACTGGTGACAGTTATTTGCTAACTTCCACATTTGAATTTTTATATGAAACTGTTTTTGTTAAGAAAACAAAATTTTAGTGGTAAAGAGTAAATGTTTCTTAAACAGTCCTACACAATAATTCAACAATATGCTGTAAAGGTCGTTTTAGACAAGACAATTTCTTGACTCAAAAGTTAATCAAGATGTGAGACAATCTAAATTGTCTGTATCATACAGAAAATTATTTGAAATATTGAATTGGATGATAGATGAAAAAATATAACTTGTTCTATTTGTCAAGGACAAATTGTATGGGAGGAAGATATATGAATTCATTTCTTGAACAACTTTTGAGCTAAGAAATTGTCTTGTCTAAAACGACCTAAACTGTATCGCGCGTCATATGTGCCGCAAACCTTTATTTTTTCACAAAGTTTGCAAAAATCATGCAGAGAGGGGTTAAAAACTCAATACAATCTCACAATATGTGTCATAAGAAAATCTTAGATATGATCTCACCCTTAAACCTTGACAGGGTAGCCAGAAAAATATTGTTGTTTCAATTGTACACATAAATTTCAATGTTTACTTTCGTCCTGTAGAGGTGCAGAGTAATTTCGATTTGCATAACATATAAAATTGTAAAATTCTACCCTGTTTACAACAAAATATATCAATTTGTCTCATGTAATTCCGCTTCATTTCAATACTATTATTATGTATAGGGGAAACCAATAATAGATTCTGGAATTGAATTTCCTGAATGCACGCCGTACACAAAAACAGCTGTAGCGTGGGTGCAGGCAATGGTAGCGTCGCCCACACGATGCTGACCTGCCTCACCTACACACCCACCGTAACTAGTGTATACGTTTGACATTGCGTCTAAAAATACAATTTAATCACGTGGATAACTTACAAAGGGTAGTAAATATAATAGCGAGATAATTACATAGATGTTATTATATTTTTATTACAATACTAGATGAAATTCTCATCGTCCGACCGCATATGATAAATCATCTATCTAGCCAATTCTTACAAGCCCCTACTTGTATACTTTTCCTTGTAGTTTTTAATTAATAATTTTATAAAATTTTGGAAACTACAAATAGAGTTATGGTACTTTTTATCCTCTGACTAATGTAGGATTTGTAATTTTTTAGTTTAACCACCCGAAGATACTACGAACCGTTAAAACACATATTTCATACATTGTAGGGTGTAAATATGACTTTTTATGGATATATTCAGCGAAAATTTATAATTTTTTGAAAATTGCAAAAAAAATTGTTTTCACGGCTATCCTAATTTATTTGCAAACAAGTTTTGTTTCCATGGCTACGTAAACTTATCAGATAAGCCTAAGATAGCCATGGAAACAAAACTTGTTTCCATGGCTTCCTTAACTTATTTAATAAAAATTAAATATAGTAAATAATTGAATTTGATATTAACACTGATAAAGAGGGAATTACAATTAAATTAATAATAAAAATATATTTTGATATTACAGAAATTAATTAGGTTTTATTATTAAGGAGAAAACAAGGAGTGAAAACATAATATATTCATTACTTCATTATTTTATTAATAATGACCAAAAACAACAATTAACATTATAATAGGAAATCGCTTTTGGCTAGTATTAATAAAATATTGAAATAATTAATATATTTTGTTTTCACTCCTTGTTTTCTCCTTAATAATAAAACCTAATTAACTTCTGTGATATCAAAATATATTTCTATTATCAATTTAATTCTAATTCTTTATCAATGTTAATATTAAATTCAATTATTTACTATATTTAATTTTTATCAAATAAGTTAAGGAAGCCATGAAAACAAGTTTTGTTTCCATGGCTATCTTAGTTATCTGATAAGTTTAGGTAGTCATGGAAACAAAACTTGTTTGCAGAATATATATATATATATATATATATATATATATATATATATATATTTATATATATATATATATATATTATATTATATATAATTATATAATTATTTTCTGTAATATCAAAATATATCTCTATTAACAATTTAATTGTAATTCAGTGTTAATATCAAATTGAAATATTTCAAATATTTCAATTGTCAGTCTTTATTGTCTTTTTATCAAGACGGCTACTTGATAAACAGACAAAAGAAAATAATAATTGTCTCTATATCAAGACAGCTGAAGTGTTTTGTCTCTTATCAAGACAGACGGTTAGTCTTCAACACTTCACCCGTCTTAATATATAGAAATATATTTTCTTTCTTGTCAAAGAAGCTGAAATATTTAGAACATCCTTCTTGTTAAAGACGGCTAGTCTTGATAAAGAGACAAATCACTTCTGCCGGTTTGACATAAAGAAAATTATTGTTTTCTTATCAAGCCAACTGAAATTTTTAGAACAACCTTCTTGATAAATAGAAAATATCGATTGAAAAGTACAATAATATTTAATAAAATATAATTCATACACTTCAGCCGTTTTGATATAGAGAAAAATATTTGTTTTTTTTTCTTATCAATGCAACTGAAATGCTTAGAACACCCTTCTTGATAAAGAAAAAACAAATATCAAGTAGACGTCTTGATAAAGAAAATAATCACATCAGCAATTTTAATATACAATTTTTTTTTTTATCAAAACAGCTGAAATGTTTAGAAAAGACTTTTTAATAAATAAAAAATGTCGATTGAAAATTAAAACAATATTTAATAAAATACAAGTTCAAATGTTTCAGCCGTTTTGTTATAGGGAAACATATTATTTGTTATCAAGACAGATAAATGTTTAGAACAGCTTTCCGAATAAAGAGAAAACCAAGATCAAATAACACTTCAGCAATTTTTATATAGAGAAAATTATTTTTTCTTACCACGGCAGCTGAAATATTTAGAAAATCCTTATTGATACAAAGAAAATAACGATTGAAAATTAAAACAATATTTAATAAAATACTTCTGCAGTCTTGATATAGGGAAACATATTTTTTTTATTAAGGTAGCTGAAATGTTCAGAACAGCCTTCTTGATAAATAGAAAATAAAGATAAAATGTCTTCATAATGAGACAATAAACACTTAGGAATTTTGATATACAAAAAAATATTCTTTGCTCCTGTGTCCAATGATTCTACCTTTATCATGCCACAGGTTGAGTGAAGATAGTTATCAAGACAAAGTTGAAATATTTAGAAAATACTTCTTGATAAATAGAAAATATCGATTGAACATTAAAATAATATTTAATAAAATACTTCAACACTTCAACCATCTTGATATAGAGAAAAATATATTTTTCTTATCAAGGCAGCGAAAATATTTAGCCTTCTTGATAAAGATTTCTTTTTATCAAGAAGGCTGTTCTAAACATTTTCGCTGCCTTGATAAGAAAAATATATTTTTCTCTATACCAAGATGATAAAAAAGTCAAGTAGCCGTCTTTATAAAGAGACAATAAACACTTGCATACAAAACATATTTTTTTCTTATCATGACATCTGAAATGTTCAGAAAAACCTTTTTGATAAGAAAAAATAATTTTCAATATATCAAAATTGCTGATGTATTTATTGTCTCCTTATAAAGGCGGCTAGTTGATCTTTATTTTATCGTTATCAAGAAGGCTGTTCTACACATTTCAGATGTCTTGGTAAGAAAAAAAAAATCTCTATAGAAGACGACTGAATTATATAAACTAATATTCTATTAAATATTGTTATATTTTTCAATCGATATTTTCTATTTATGGAAAAAGCTGTTCTAAACATTTCAACTGCCTTGATAAGAAAGGATATGTTTCTCTATATCAAGACGGCTGAAGAATTTGAATTTATAAATATTGTTTTAATTTTCTGTCGTTATTTTCTTTGAATCAATAAGACTTTTCTAAATATTTCAATATATATATATATATATATATATATATATATATATATATATATATATATATATATCTCTGAAATGTTTAGAACAGCTTTCTTAATAAATAGAAAATATAACAAATATAACAATATTTAATAATTAAAATATTAGTTTATACACTTCAACTGTCTAATAAAAAGAAAATTGACCATTGAAAATTCAAATAGTATTTAATAAAATATAATTATTTATAACAAAAATAAATAAAGTTTGAATTGGAGGAGACGTAACAATTTATTATGAAAACTCTTCAATAAACAAAAATTACTAATAAATGAAACTAAAAAAAAATAATCATGCAATAGCTTTTTGTGGGAATGAAAAATTTCAAGCGTAAACAGAACAAAAACATCGAACGTATATAAAAAATAAACTGATTATTGAAATTGTTTCCTGACCTATCTCCAGATGCGCCGCATGGTCTGCGAATATCTCCGCGACCATCCAAGCACCACTCTACCGCGGTACTGAAGCTAGTCGACAGTCCCAACAGATGAATCTGTTACAGACGCAGAGTATGTGAATGGAAGCGCGCCAGGATTGGCCAACGCTTCCCTGACGTCATTACATTGATTGTCGGCCTCACGTGCCTCCATAGGATCATAATGCTCCCCGTTTTCCCTGCAATCCCTTGGTACATGACGGTATACAACCCACCCTCAAGATTTAATTATTCATCCAAATTACGCTTCGATTAGCAATTTTATAAAATTGAATGCATATTCAAAATATCATTGGCATGCATGTGGCGTCAGTATAAAAAGCAATGTACGTACGTTATATGATAGTGATGACATCATATACATCATTACCGGATACTATCTATGAGATTTGCCGCATTGCTCAACAAAAAATAGTGTGGAGTGTGTATCAGCTATGCTAATTGATATCACGTATGTAGTTAAAGCCAGATTTTTTTCTCAAAAAGTAGTGTTTTTCAGTTATGCTGACTACAAACAATATTTAATAAAATAATTAATTTAATAAGTAAATTCATAAGCATTTTTGCAATTTTCACATCTTGTAGACTAGTGATTCTTAATGTGGGGGTCGAGATTCCCAGTGGGCCCACGAAATATATTTGGGGATCGCAAAAAAAATGATTACAGATCATTCGGGATACTTTTCTTCACATGTTCATCATTTAACGGGTCCTTTGAAATTTTTAAGTGCAAAAGGGGGTCGTGGACCAAAAAGTTTAAGAAACACTATTTTAGATGGACAATTATGGTGTCGAATCATACAGCCATTATGCGGAAATTTTGTTAAACATATATACACGCACACGCTCACTCTCACGCTCACGCACACGCACACGCACACGCACACGCACACGCACACGCACACGCACACGCACACGCACACGCACACGCACACGCACACGCACACGCACACGCACACGCACACGCACACGCACACGCACACGCAAACGCACACATATACGCGTACGCCCACGTATTCACTGGCCAATTAAGTTTTTTTTTTAGTTTCCAGTAGGTTAGGCAGCACAACAAAATTAGCACTTCTTATCTTATCTAATTGTGAAGTTAAGGTAAATACTGGGTGATTACACTCCTGGGAGCGTCTCTCTTTGTCAGAGGGAAAGCTTGAATGCGATATAGACGCCACCAACCTTCGATAAATGTACCAATATTTATTGAACCCATAAGTATTCGTTGTTATAGCAATAATAAATACATTATCTAGAGAATGTAGTGACTTTATATTCTCTCTATTTGTAATACTGAATAATTAAACAAAAGGTGTCATCAAAGCCCCAATCACAAGCGCTATTCAAGGTATTTGACATTTGTTTTGGAAATTTCTGTCATAATGATGTTTTCAGTTTGTCTATTCAATAGCTTATGGGACCTATAAAGTTTATGGGATGTTGGTGAATACGGGCAAGAGAGAAGTTTTTTTCGTGTAGGGAGGCAAAAATGTCTATCCGGTTAATGAAATAGGTTAATCCGGCCCTGTTCTGAACCACGGTGCCTCGACACTTTGGTTTGCTGCGACATTTCTTGTAGTGTACCGCCAAATTTCACGAATACATACAATAAAAATAATTTTGTATATTAAATAAATGGTGTGCCGTCAATTCTTTTAATTATTGAAAGTGATGAATAATAGATTGAGAATCACTGGTTTATACAAACATTTGGGAGTATAAAACGTGATATATAATGAGATACTAAATAAATGCATCTAATTTTATAAGCGCGCAATTAATTCTTTAATGTAGACTATCGATCCTAATGGAGGTTCTGACGTCACTGTTTATACGTCACGTGCACTGCATATATCACAGTCATCTATTTATTTCTCTATAATCTGTTTTACATTTTGCCGAAAAACATTCAATGGGCGTTTTATCAAGTTTGTTATTCTCTACAATTTTGATTCTTTTAAATTCATGTTTCTCGTAAGTTTTCGTATTAAATCCGCCAATTCGTTAATTCCACATCCATCATTTCCTTAATGTGTCAATTCTCTAAACTTACAAACCTACAAACATTCAATCTGTCAATTTGTCACAATTTGTCACAATTTGTCACAATTTGTCACAATTTGTCACAATTTGTCACAATTTGTCACAATTTGTCACAATTTGTTACAATTTGTTACAATGTGTCACAATTTGTCACAATTTGTCAATTTGTCAATTTGTCAATTTGTCAATTTTGTAAATTTGTAAATTTGTAAATTCCCCAATTTTTTAATTTTTAATTTTTTTAATTTTTCAATTTTTCAATTTTTAAATTATTCAATTTTTCAATTTTTTAATGAGTGAATTCATTAATTTATCAAGTAGTTACAGCCCCACTTTGACTATTGTTTCTAAACAAATGACGTTAACCTAAATAATGGATTGGGGTGTGATCAAGAGGTGATGACAAAAAGACTACCAAAATGACAACCTCAACAGAGGATAAATTAAAAGAGTGGAGTAGATACAAAGGCTCTTTTCAAGGACAACAGAAATTAACCCTATAAACCCGTAAATGATGGAAGTGACATAACAAGATCAGCAGTCGAACATTTTATTTAAATTTGGATTGGTTTCAAAGTAAATTTAATGGGAAATCTCAATTTTCAATATAATATTTTTTACAATTTCAAGTTTTCTAATTACAGCCTTATTTTGTGTATTGTTTAAAAATAATCTGATAGTTGATATTAAAATCTTTCGGTTGTTACTATTGTGAGAAGTTGAAACTTGCTTTAAAGTGAATTTAATAGGGAATCTGAATACTAGTTTGAAAATTCAGATTCTCTATTAAATTCACTTCAAAACCAGTTTATACTTGTTCAACTTCTCATATTAGTATTCGTTGTCACTTCGAATTTTGTAGTTATACTCCCATTTTGTGTTTATTTTAAAAATTTACTGATAGTTGCTAAGAATTCCATTTTTCTATCATTGCTAATGTAAGAAATTGAACAAGTTTATACTTGTCTCAAAGAAAATTTAATTCGAAAAATGAATTTTCATACCACTATTATTAATCACATCAGATTTTATAGTGACTGCGTCACTTTCTGTTTTGTTTACAAACATATCTGACAATTGCTAATAATTTTAATTTTTATGTCGTTACTATTCTGAGAAATTGAACACGTTAGACCAGTGGCAAGGAGAATTAAATAGAGACTCTGAATTTTCAAACCAAAATTGTTTACCATTTCCAGTTTTTTAGTTACAGCCCCTATCTGTGATATATTTTTAAACAAATGTGATAGTTGCTAATAAATCTATTTATTTGTCTATCATTACCAAAGTATATATATATATATATATATATATAATTAATCTCCACTTCTTTTGGTTTTGAGCTTGAATACAGTTCTTAATGATCCGTTTCAGGTCATCTCTCCATCGAGTCGGCAAGCGTCCCCTGATCCTGCGTGCGTCTTGCCAGGATCGCCATTCCTTGATATTTTTGGTTCATCTATTGTTCGGCAGGCTTGCGACATGTCCGGCTCAATTCCACTTAAGGTATGTTATTTTCTCAATTGAATCGCTAAGCCTAGATTGCTGTCATATTCACAGGGATGCCGGATTTGAAGATGTGATCAGTTTTCCAAACGTTGCTCATTCTAGTCCAATTCTCCTCCCTATGTCATATGTCTATACCAATTTCAATTCATAACCTAGGTACTTGTAGGTTGTGACTTGTAGAACTGTTTCTCATTTTCCGGCACGGGTTAACGAGAAAAAGTCACAACCTACAAGTACCTAAGTTCATAATAAACTCTGTTTCGGATATTTGTCTATCTGCCTGTCTGGTTGCGCTAAGAGATAGGGAACCTATGTGCTGGGCTTAATCTAAAATTTGCTATTTAAATTATCCTTCAACTCTAAATTTAAAAAAAATGGTGACCGGTAAACTGGAAAATGACCAATAAACACACTATTGAATTTGTTGGGCAAACGGTAAGAGATAGCGGATAATCACGTATTTCGTACATGTTTTTTTTCAATCCATCTCTCCACTAATCTGTCAATTGTTCAATTCGTCATAAATCACATTTTTAGATAGTTTTGTTACATTTTGCTGGATAAGTTATGGCCGAAAACTCAGACGTTTTGTTTGTTATTGAAAGTAAAATAAATGGCAATTTGTGTCGAAATACCAAACTCAGTGGCCCAGTGGTTAGAGGCATCATCCGTTTACTGAGCATTGAGAAGCCTGAGTTCGAACCCCATCGGAGCGAATTTTCACGAATCACCTTTCATAGTTTCTCAGAGGTTTTCTGTGAAGTTAGGATGAATTAAACTCCTCTAAGCTTCTTTTCTGACCTGCGGAATAGCCTTACGACTGATAGCCCTATAAAGATAGAAGTTTTTTTATACCGAAGCTCAATGTTTTCCGCCTATTCACTATTTCAAATAACTTGAACTCTACATTATATTGTTTTGTCACTTCTGTATCTCATTTTTATTCAAAGCGTATGCCATTAATAGAGATTATTATTATTAACTATTTTCTGCAATTTTCTATAACTCAATCAGGAATGGTAGCTACTATATTAATATTTTTTTTGTAAATTGCATTGTTAATAATCATAAATACCAGATTATCTAAGAATAGAACAATAACCTTACACCGTTCTAAATTTAATCGGGGCCATAGAGCACAACATTGTGTGAGTATATATGTGTACGTACGTCATCAGGATGCAGGCATCGTCATACTGTGCGCCCTGCACCCTGCCAAGCAAATCCTAGCCAATATACATTTAACACCTTCATCCCTAACACATATCTCACACATCAAAAATATTATAACTTTATTTAATATTGTTTTATGAACGAAATTAAATAAACACCTATATGCTGTTTGGGAAAACATGAATTGAATTTCTGCACGCCGTTGCGGCGAGAGAGGGGTAGTGACGCACGGCGTGTTTTAGTGTATTGAACTGGAGGGTCATAGACCTGCATGCCGGCTCCCCTGAATTGACCCAGTTTCCCCCCGACGATGACACAGTTTGCAACAAGTATTGACGAACCCCCTGTTCCTGCTCTGACGATATGACGTCATTGCGTTCTCGGCATTGCCGCGCCGCATCACCAACCCAACTCCTGCAGAAGCGGTTTTATGAAATTTTCGGATTTTAATAATTAGTATACACAATCTTGGTTATCATAATAGACGAATATTGTAATCATTAGAAACTGGGCGTTGTGAAAACTTCAGTAGGAGAATAGGAAGCTAGGTATTTCAAACCATTCCATCAGTTGCAAAAGAAAATGATAGTACAATATTTGAGTTCTGATATATTAAATGTTAATAATTAATTAACTACAGCCCAGCTCAAATTGTGTCTCCTACTGAGAATTGGGCAGACTAAGTTCGAATCTCATCGCGAATTTCACCATGTTTCAATATAAGTTAAGGTAAATACCGAGTAGGACAACGAGATTTCACCTAGTTTACAATATAAAGTTATAATATCTCCCCCTGCTTGTTCTTATTCCTTTCTTCTTCACCTTTGGATTTGTGAACGGTGATTCCCATCTGTGGCTATCGGTGTTAATTTGTTTGTAAATCACGTGGTCTCTAGAAACCAGCAAGTTTTGGTTACATCCGATGTTGGTCAAATTTATCTGGAAATAATTATGGTCTACCATTAGCTTGCCGTTACATTTGTCTAATCTGATGTTATTTAATATCTTGTACTCAAATGTAAAAAGTCTGTACTTCGAATATCAAGATAGGTGTATGGCGATGTAAAATAAGAAATAAGGAGTTTAATCAACACCATCCTCTAAAGTAAATTCCAGCATATAGTATAAAATTAATTACTGCTCAAGATGTGGTAAAATTATATTATTACCGAAGAGACTGCTTGATGTAATATGATATTTATTTGCTCATAGATATCAATAACACTATATAAAGTAGTTCACAATGGATTTGCCATTTGCCAAGCTAGAATAGCATCACTTTTTTTCTAACCTGAACTCACAGAATTACTTTAAGTAATATATATATATATATATATATATATATATTACTTAAAGTAATTCTGTGAGTTCAGGTTAGAAAAAAAGTGATGCTATTCTAGCTTGGCAAATGGCAAATCCATTGTGAACTACTTTATATAGTGTTTATTTATTACTTAAAACTTACTTAAAATAATCCCATGAAATTAATTCCTTATTTTTTATTTTACATCAATACCCATCTTAATACTAGAAATAGATTTGTTGATGCCCTTTTTGTATCAAATAAGTAATAATAACTAAACAGTAAATGAATATTCTTATTTTGTGAACATAAATTATCCTTTATTTCATTGATTTTATTATTATTAATTATTTTATAACAGTATAAACCCACCTTTACTTTTTTTTGTACACACTGTATAATAATCTAATAATTTGATATTAATCAAATTATTAATTTGGCTATTGATATTCGTGGCGTAGCATTTATGAACGACATAGGCGTTGTCCCTTTCCCCGAGCCTGCCTGGGGATGGATGTTTCAGAATGAAAATGGCCCGAGCGTCCTCGAACCTGTTATCCAGAGCATCGCACCCTGTTTAACCTACTTTTCCCACACCACCGCGCTTTCGGTATGACGTAACACGTTGACGTCATCCCGAAATCTAGGACAATTTCATTCTGAAATATCGCATATTGTTTGGATCGCAAATTAATATATGTAAATTGAGAATCTTAGTATTTTATTGGTTTTGCCTTAAGATAATAATATACTTACCAATAAACATTAATCAAAACATCCGTCAATATCAACAAAAGAAAATAATGTTGACGATTTATTGACAGTTAATTCAATGTTTAAACATTATTTTTATTTTATAATTAAATCAGTTTGTGTATTTTGTGGTCCTAATCTAATCATCCCGGTAGTGAAAACACCCGGAAATAGTTGACCCACATACACACAGTCAAATACTCGTATCCAAAATATGACGTCATTGCCGTCGTCGTGGAAACAAGCCAACAGCAGTATTTGAATTGATACCTTTCGGGTCCTGTGGCGTACAAGACAAAGACGAGCAAATCATTGGTAATCATTTTACCATAATTATATACAATGTATCATTTCTTTGGGCTTAGTTCACTTCTATTACGTTGCTAAATAATATCCAACACGAACAAAATTATCGATTAATTACCTTAGTTTAGATTTTTGTAAAACATTGTCGTTTTGAAAACGTCTATTTTGAACTGTATCTCGATAATTAAAAGAAATGGAGGGTTACAGTTACAGTTGCATTCGCTTCGGCTCTGTGCTTTCTATACGCGATAGTCAGGGTGCTAATGTGACCAACATAAGCACCCTGACTATCGCATATAGAAAGCACAGAGCAGCAGCGAAAAATATACTGTAATATCGATTGAATGACTGCAGACAAAAAAATACTTCTTCAATTTTGTTACCTCCCAGCCTTTGATAGGATAGTTTTTAGCATCTCATGTTAAAACTAGTGCACATATATTTGGATTGACACTGTTTTGGATAAAGAGTAACCCCTCTAAATCCAAAAATGCAAACTAGAATTCGATAGGTCAAACACTGACTTAGATACATCTCGAAAAATGCGTATTGGAATGGTAATTTCGAAAATTTTATAGGCTCATAATATCCACAAACAATGTTGGCATATTTAATTAGCACCTAAGGACTATTGATTGTATAGCAGCAAACATGTGGTGTTTTCTTGATTGGATGAAAATTACATTCACCATCTACGCCCTGACGCCTATCTTTTTCTGTATCTCGATAACTCATTTTGGTCACGTATATTCGCACTGTATCTCGATTATTTATCAAGATAGACGGTTGCGGTTTATTGTATTCTCTTCAACTCAGTCTTTCCTATACAGAAAGCAATAGAATTCGAAGAAAACGTCGTAAGATTTTCCATAGTTGAAGGAAAATGACATCCACCATATATAACACTGATTGTCCATATTAATTTACGATTTTTTTGACTACAGTATTTTTATTGTAATAATAATAAGTAATGTTATTTCATAAATTGTAATACAAAATTTTACATAATATATAAGTCCATCCCTTTGTACTTCCGATGAGATTTTAAAGTGTCTTGTCATTAGACAAGACACTTTAAAATCAACATTGGAAATCCTGTATACTAATACAGCGTTTCCAATGTTGAGAGATTCTATGTAGTTTTTGTCGTTTTTTTAATTAATAAATTTCTAATGTCCCGTAAAGGACGTCAAAATATTTAAGGGGAAGGACACTAGCGCTATAATGCTTGAACTATAAGCTCCACGAAATTCATATCAGATGGCGGCTGTCAATGTACTGACACCAACGCCGAAATAAACGGCGGTGCAAAGCTAGAACTACACGATAAGTAAAACAAATGATAGATGGCGCGGGCATGTGGCCTTCAGCCAAAGAAAATATAACCCCTAGAAATGAACCCTGCATAAACAATCTGAAAACTTTGAATTTTCATGCATTTTCTCGGTTTAAACTCGGTAGCGTCTTTGTTTGAAATGATAGAAGGATGGTTTATATATCAAAATGTAGAGTATTTCTAGCCCCACAAATTGAGGCTTAGGCACTTTTCTCTATCTATTACAGTTTTCACGCTACAGATCTTAGCAAATCTGAAAACTATGATTGTTCATGCATTTTCTCGGTTTAAACTCGGTAGCATCTTTGTTTAAAATATTAGAGGGATGGTTTATATATCAAAATGTAGAGTATTTCTAGCCCCACAAATTGAGGCTTAGGCACTTTTCTCTAGCTCTTACCGTTTTCGCGCTACAGGTCTTAGCAAATCTGAAAACTATGAATTTTCATGCATTTTCTCGGTTTAAACTCGGTAGCGTCTTTGTTTATAATGCTAGAGGGATGGTTTATATATCAAAATGTAGAGTATTTCTAGCCCCACAAATTGAGGCTTAGGCACTTTTCTCTAGCTCTTACAGTTTTCGCGCTACAGGTCTTAGCAAATCTGAAAACTATGAATTTTCATGCATTTTCTCGGTTTAAACTCGGTAGCGTCTTTATTTAAAATGCTAGAGGGATGGTTTATATATCAAAATGTAGAGTATTTCTAGCCCCACAAATTGAGGCTTAGGCACTTTTCTCTAGCTCTTACCGTTTTCGCGCTACAGGTCTTAGCAAATCTGAAAACTATGAATTTTCATGCATTTTCTCGGTTTAAACTCGGTAGCGTCTTTGTTTAAAATGCTAGAGGGATGGTTTATATATCAAAATGTAGAGTATTTCTAGCACCACAAATTGAGGCTTAGGCACTTTTCTCTAGCTCGTACAGTTTTCGCGCTACAGGTCTTAGCTAATCTGAAAACTATGAATTTTCATGCATTTTCTCGGTTTAAACTCGGTAGCGTCTTTGTTTGAAATGATAGAGGGATGGTTTATATATCAAAATGTAGAGTATTTCTAGCCCCACAAATTGAGGCTTAGGCACTTTTTTCTATCTATTACAGTTTTCGCGCTACAGGTCTTAGCAAATCTGAAAACTATGAATTTTCATGCATTTTCTCGGATTAAACTCGGTAGCGTCTTTGTTTGAAATGATAGAGGGATGGTTTATATATCAAAATGTAGAGTATTTCTAGCCCCACAAATTGAGGCTTAGGCACTTTTCTCTAGCTCTTACCGTTTTCGCACTACAAGTCTTAGCAAATCTGAAAACTATGAATTTTCATGCATTTTCTCGGTTTAAACTCGGTAGCGTCTTTATTTAAAATGCTAGAGGGATGGTTTATATATCAAAATGTAGAGTATTTCTAGCCCCACAAATTGAGGCTTAGGCACTTTTTTCTATCTATTACAGTTTTCGCGCTACAGGTCTTAGCAAATCTGAAAACTATGAATTTTCATGCATTTTCTCGGATTAAACTCGGTAGCGTCTTTGTTTGAAATGATAGAGGGATGGTTTATATATCAAAATGTAGAGTATTTCTAGCCCCACAAATTGAGGCTTAGGCACTTTTCTCTAGCTCTTACCGTTTTCGCGCTACAGGTCTTAGCAAATCTGAAAACTATGAATTTTCATGCATTTTCTCGGTTTAAACTCGGTAGCGTCTTTATTTAAAATGCTAGAGGGATGGTTTATATATCAAAATGTAGAGTATTTCTAGCCCCACAAATTGAGGCTTAGGCACTTTTCTCTAGCTCTTACCGTTTTCGCGCTACAGGTCTTAGCAAATCTGAAAACTATGAATTTTCATGCATTTTCTCGGTTTAAACTCGGTAGCGTCTTTGTTTAAAATATTAGAGGGATGGTTTATATATCAAAATGTAGAGTATTTCTAGCCCCACAAATTGAGGCTTAGGCACTTTTCTCTAGCTCTTACCGTTTTCGCGCTACAGGTCTTAGCAAATCTGAAAACTATGAATTTTCATGCATTTTCTCGGTTTAAACTCGGTAGCGTCTTTGTTTATAATGCTAGAGGGATGGTTTATATATCAAAATGTAGAGTATTTCTAGCCCCACAAATTGAGGCTTAGGCACTTTTCTCTAGCTCTTACAGTTTTCGCGCTACAGGTCTTAGCAAATCTGAAAACTATGAATTTTCATGCATTTTCTCGGTTTAAACTCGGTAGCGTCTTTATTTAAAATGCTAGAGGGATGGTTTATATATCAAAATGTAGAGTATTTCTAGCCCCACAAATTGAGGCTTAGGCACTTTTCTCTAGCTCTTACCGTTTTCGCGCTACAGGTCTTAGCAAATCTGAAAACTATGAATTTTCATGCATTTTCTCGGTTTAAACTCGGTAGCGTCTTTGTTTAAAATGCTAGAGGGATGGTTTATATATCAAAATGTAGAGTATTTCTAGCACCACAAATTGAGGCTTAGGCACTTTTCTCTAGCTCGTACAGTTTTCGCGCTACAGGTCTTAGCTAATCTGAAAACTATGAATTTTCATGCATTTTCTCGGTTTAAACTCGGTAGCGTCTTTGTTTGAAATGATAGAGGGATGGTTTATATATCAAAATGTAGAGTATTTCTAGCCCCACAAATTGAGGCTTAGGCACTTTTTTCTATCTATTACAGTTTTCGCGCTACAGGTCTTAGCAAATCTGAAAACTATGAATTTTCATGCATTTTCTCGGATTAAACTCGGTAGCGTCTTTATTTAAAATGCTAGAGGGATGGTTTATATATCAAAATGTAGAGTATTTCTAGCCCCACAAATTGAGGCTTAGGCACTTTTCTCTAGCTCTTACCGTTTTCGCGCTACAGGTCTTAGCAAATCTGAAAACTATGAATTTTCATGCATTTTCTCGGTTTAAACTCGGTAGCGTCTTTGTTTAAAATGCTAGAGGGATGGTTTATATATCAAAATGTAGAGTATTTCTAGCACCACAAATTGAGGCTTAGGCACTTTTCTCTAGCTCGTACAGTTTTCGCGCTACAGGTCTTAGCTAATCTGAAAACTATGAATTTTCATGCATTTTCTCGGTTTAAACTCGGTAGCGTCTTTGTTTGAAATGATAGAGGGATGGTTTATATATCAAAATGTAGAGTATTTCTAGCCCCACAAATTGAGGCTTAGGCACTTTTTTCTATCTATTACAGTTTTCGCGCTACAGGTCTTAGCAAATCTGAAAACTATGAATTTTCATGCATTTTCTCGGATTAAACTCGGTAGCGTCTTTGTTTAAAATGCTAGAGGGATGGTTTATATATCAAAATGTAGAGTATTTCTAGCCCCACAAATTGAGGCTTAGGCACTTTTCTCTAGCTCTTACCGTTTTCGCGCTACAGGTCTTAGCAAATCTAAAAACTATGAATTTTCATGCATTTTCTCGGTTTAAACTCGGTAGCGTCTTTGTTTAAAATGCTAGAGGGATGGTTTATATATCAAAATGTAGAGTATTTCTAGCCCCACAAATTGAGGCTTAGGCACTTTTCTCTAGCTCTTACAGTTTTCGCGCTACAGGTCTTAGCAAATCTGAAAACTATGAATTTTCATGCATTTTCTCGGATTAAACTCGGTAGCGTCTTTATTTAAAATGCTAGAGGGATGGTTTATATATCAAAATGTAGAGTATTTCTAGCCCCACAAATTGAGGCTTAGGCACTTTTCTCTAGCTCTTACCGTTTTCGCGCTACAGGTCTTAGCAAATCTGAAAACTATGAATTTTCATGCATTTTCTCGGTTTAAACTCGGTAGCGTCTTTGTTTAAAATGCTAGAGGGATGGTTTATATATCAAAATGTAGAGTATTTCTAGCACCACAAATTGAGGCTTAGGCACTTTTCTCTAGCTCGTACAGTTTTCGCGCTACAGGTCTTAGCTAATCTGAAAACTATGAATTTTCATGCATTTTCTCGGTTTAAACTCGGTAGCGTCTTTGTTTGAAATGATAGAGGGATGGTTTATATATCAAAATGTAGAGTATTTCTAGCCCCACAAATTGAGGCTTAGGCACTTTTTTCTATCTATTACAGTTTTCGCGCTACAGGTCTTAGCAAATCTGAAAACTATGAATTTTCATGCATTTTCTCGGATTAAACTCGGTAGCGTCTTTGTTTGAAATGATAGAGGGATGGTTTATATATCAAAATGTAGAGTATTTCTAGCCCCACAAATTGAGGCTTAGGCACTTTTCTCTAGCTCTTACCGTTTTCGCACTACAAGTCTTAGCAAATCTGAAAACTATGAATTTTCATGCATTTTCTCGGTTTAAACTCGGTAGCGTCTTTGTTTAAAATGCTAGAGGGATGGTTTATATATCAAAATGTAGAGTATTTCTAGCCCCACAAATTGAGGCTTAGGCACTTTTCTCTAGCTCTTACCGTTTTCGCGCTACAGGTCTTAGCAAATCTGAAAACTATGAATTTTCATGCATTTTCTCGGTTTAAACTCGGTAGCGTCTTTGTTTAAAATGCTAGAGGGATGGTTTATATATCAAAATGTAGAGTATTTCTAGCCCCACAAATTGAGGCTTAGGCACTTTTCTCTAGCTCTTACCGTTTTCGCACTACAAGTCTTAGCAAATCTGAAAACTATGAATTTTCATGCATTTTCTCGGTTTAAACTCGGTAGCGTCTTTGTTTAAAATGCTAGAGGGATGGTTTATATATCAAAATGTAGAGTATTTCTAGCCCCACAAATTGAGGCTTAGGCACTTTTCTCTAGCTCTTACCGTTTTCGCGCTACAGGTCTTAGCAAATCTAAAAACTATGAATTTTCATGCATTTTCTCGGTTTAAACTCGGTAGCGTCTTTGTTTAAAATGCTAGAGGGATGGTTTATATATCAAAATGTAGAGTATTTCTAGCCCCACAAATTGAGGCTTAGGCACTTTTCTCTAGCTCTTACCGTTTTCGCGCTACAAGTCTTAGCAGATCTGAAAACTATGAATTTTCATGCATTTTCTCGGTTTAAACTCGGTAGCGTCTTTGTTTATAATGCTAGAGGGATGGTTTATATATCAAAATGTAGAGTATTTCTAGCCCCACAAATTGAGGCTTAGGCACTTTTCTCTAGCTCTTACAGTTTTCGCGCTACAGGTCTTAGCAAATCTGAAAACTATGAATTTTCATGCATTTTCTCGGTTTAAACTCGGTAGCGTCTTTATTTAAAATGCTAGAGGGATGGTTTATATATCAAAATGTAGAGTATTTCTAGCCCCACAAATTGAGGCTTAGGCACTTTTCTCTAGCTCTTACCGTTTTCGCGCTACAGGTCTTAGCAAATCTGAAAACTATGAATTTTCATGCATTTTCTCGGTTTAAACTCGGTAGCGTCTTTGTTTGAAATGATAGAGGGATGGTTTATATATCAAAATGTAGAGTATTTCTAGCCCCACAAATTGAGGCTTAGGCACTTTTCTCTATCTATTACAGTTTTCGCGCTACAGGTCTTAGCAAATCTGAAAACTATGAATTTTCATGCATTTTCTCGGATTAAACTCGGTAGCGTCTTTGTTTGAAATGATAGAGGGATGGTTTATATATCAAAATGTAGAGTATTTCTAGCCCCACAAATTGAGGCTTAGGCACTTTTCTCTAGCTCTTACAGTTTTCGCGCTACAGGTCTTAGCAAATCTGAAAACTATGAATTTTCATGCATTTTCTCGGTTTAAACTCGGTAGCGTCTTTGTTTAAAATGCTAGAGGGATGGTTTATATATCAAAATGTAGAGTATTTCTAGCCCCACAGATTGAGGCCTTGGCACTTTTCTCTAGCTCTTACCGTTTTCGCATTACAAGTCTTAGCAAATCTGAAAACTATGAATTTTCATGCATTTTCTCGGTTTAAACTCGGTAGCGTCTTTGTTTAAAATGCTAGAGGGATGGTTTATATATCAAAATGTAGAGTATTTCTAGCCCCACAAATTGAGGCTTAGGCACTTTTCTCTAGCTCTTACCGTTTTCGCATTACAAGTCTTAGCAAATCTGAAAACTATGAATTTTCATGCATTTTCTCGGTTTAAACTCGGTAGCGTCTTTGTTTAAAATGCTAGAGGGATGGTTTATATATCAAAATGTAGAGTATTTCTAGCACCACAAATTGAGGCTTAGGCACTTTTCTCTAGCTCGTACAGTTTTCGCGCTACAGGTCTTAGCAAATCTGAAAACTATGAATTTTCATGCATTTTCTCGGTTTAAACTCGGTAGCGTCTTTGTTTGAAATGATAGAGGGATGGTTTATATATCAAAATGTAGAGTATTTCTAGCCCCACAAATTGAGGCTTAGGCACTTTTCTCTATCTATTACAGTTTTCGCGCTACAGGTCTTAGCAAATCTGAAAACTATGAATTTTCATGCATTTTCTCGGTTTAAACTCGGTAGCGTCTTTGTTTAAAATGCTAGAGGGATGGTTTATATATCAAAATGTAGAGTATTTCTAGCACCACAAATTGAGGCTTAGGCACTTTTCTCTAGCTCTTACAGTTTTCGCGCTACAGGTCTTAGCAAATCTGAAAACTATGAATTTTCATGCATTTTCTCGGTTTAAACTCGGTAGCGTCTTTGTTTAAAATGCTAGAGGGATGGTTTATATATCAAAATGTAGAGTATTTCTAGCCCCACAGATTGAGGCTTAGGCACTTTTCTCTAGCTCTTACCGTTTTCGCATTACAAGTCTTAGCAAATCTGAAAACTATGAATTTTCATGCATTTTCTCGGTTTAAACTCGGTAGCGTCTTTGTTTAAAATGCTAGAGGGATGGTTTATATATCAAAATGTAGAGTATTTCTAGCCCCACAAATTGAGGCTTAGGCACTTTTCTCTAGCTCTTACCGTTTTCGCATTACAAGTCTTAGCAAATCTGAAAACTATGAATGTTCATGCATTTTCTCGGTTTAAACTCGGTAGCGTCTTTGTTTATAATGTTAGAGGGATGGTTTATATATCAAAATGTAGAGTATTTCTAGCCCCACAAATTGAGGCTTAGGCACTTTTCTCTAGCTCTTACAGTTTTCGCGCTACAGGTCTTAGCAAATCTGAAAACTATGAATTTTCATGCATTTTCTCGGTTTAAACTCGGTAGCGTCTTTGTTTAAAATGCTAGAGGGATGGTTTATATATCAAAATGTAGAGTATTTCTAGCCCCACAAATTGAGGCTTAGGCACTTTTCTCTAGCTCTTACCGTTTTCGCGCTACAGGTCTTAGCAAATCTGAAAACTATGAATTTTCATGCATTTTCTCGGTTTAAACTCGGTAGCGTCTTTGTTTAAAATGCTAGAGGGATGGTTTATATATCAAAATGTAGAGTATTTCTAGCCCCACAAATTGAGGCTTAGGCACTTTTCTCTAGCTGTTACCGTTTTCGCGCTACAGGTCTTAGAAAATCTGAAAACTATGAATTTTCATGCATTTTCTCGGTTTAAACACGGTAGCGTCTTTGTTTAAAATGCTAGAGGGATGGTTTATATATCAAAATGTAGAGTATTTCTAGCCCCACAAATTGAGGCTTAGGCACTTTTCTCTAGCTCTTACCGTTTTCGCGCTACAAGTCTTAGCAAATCTGAAAACTATGAATTTTCATGCATTTTCTCGGTTTAAACTCGGTAGCGTCTTTGTTTAAAATGCTAGAGGGATGGTTTATATATCAAAATGTAGAGTATTTCTAGCCCCACAAATTGAGGCTTAGGCACTTTTCTCTAGCTCTTACCGTTTTCGCATTACAAGTGTTAGCAAATCTGAAAACTATGAATTTTCATGCATTTTCTCGGTTTAAACTCGGTAGCGTCTTTGTTTAAAATGCTAGAGGGATGGTTTATATATCAAAATGTAGAGTATTTCTAGCCCCACAAATTGAGGCTTAGGCACTTTTCTCTAGCTGTTACCGTTTTCGCGCTACAGGTCTTAGCAAATCTGAAAACTATGAATTTTCATGCATTTTCTCGGTTTAAACTCGGTAGCGTCTTTGTTTAAAATGTTAGAGGGATGGTTTATATATCAAAATGTAGAGTATTTCTAGCCCCACAAATTGAGGCTTAGGCACTTTTCTCTAGCTCTTACAGTTTTCGCGCTACAGGTCTTAGCAAATCTGAAAACTATGAATTTTCATGCATTTTCTCGGTTTAAACTCGGTAGCGTCTTTGTTTAAAATGCTAGAAGGATGGTTTATATATAAAATTGTAGAGTATTTCTTTCCCCACAAATTGAGGCTTAGGCACTTTTCTCTAGCTCTTACCGTTTTCGCGCTACAGGTCTTAGCAAATCTGAAAACTATGAATTTTCATGCATTTTCTCGGTTTAAACTCGGTAGCGTCTTTGTTTAAAATGTTAGAGGGATGGTTTATATATCAAAATGTAGAGTATTTCTAGCCCCACAAATTGAGGCTTAGGCACTTTTCTCTAGCTCTTACCGTTTTCGCGCTACAGGTCTTAGAAAATCTGAAAACTATGAATTTTCATGCATTTTCTCGGTTTAAACTCGGTAGCGTCTATGTTTAAAATGCTAGATGGATGGTTTATATATCAAAATGTAGAGTATTTCTAGCCCCACAAATTGAGGCTTAGGCACTTTTCTCTAGCTCTTACCGTTTTCGCGCTACAGGTCTTAGCAAATCTGAAAACTATGAATTTTCATGCATTTTCTCGGTTTAAACTCGGTAGCGTCTTTGTTTAAAATGTTAGAGGCATGGTTTATATATCAAAATGTAGAGTATTTCTAGCCCCACAAATTGAGGCTTAGGCACTTTTCTCTAGCTCTTACCGTTTTCGCGCTACAGGTCTTAGCAAATCTGAAAACTATGAATTTTCATGCATTTTCTCGGTTTAAACTCGGTAGCGTCTTTGTTTAAAATGTTAGAGGGATGGTTTATATATCAAAATGTAGAGTATTTCTAGCCCCACAAATTGAGGCTTAGGCACTTTTCTCTAGCTCTTACCGTTTTCGCGCTACAGGTCTTAGCAAATCTGAAAACTATGAATTTTCATGCATTTTCTCGGTTTAAACTCGGTAGCGTCTTTGTTTAAAATGATAGAGGGATGGTTTATATATCAAAATGTAGAGTATTTCTAGCACCACAAATTGAGGCTTACGCACTTTTCTCTAGCTCTTACCGTTTTCGCGCTACAGGTCTTAGCAACTCTGAAAACTACGAATTTTCATGAATTTTCTCGGTTTAAACTCGGTAGCGTCTTTGTTTAAAATGTTAGAGGGATGGTTTATATATCAAAATGTAGAGTATTTCTAGCCCCACAAATTGAGGCTTAGGCACTTTTCTCTAGCTCTTACCGTTTTCGCGCTACAGGTCTTAGCAAATCTGAAAACTATGAATTTTCATGCATTTTCTCGGCTTAAACTCGGTAGCGTCTTTGTTTACAATGCTGGAGGGATGGTTTATATATCAAAATGTAGAGTATTTCTAGCCCCACAAATTGAGGCTTAGGCACTTTTCTCTATCTATTACAGTTTTCGCGCTACAGGTCTTAGCAAATCTGAAAACTATGAATTTTCTCGGCTTAAACTCGGTAGCGTCTTTGTTTAAAATGCTAGAGGGATGGTTTTTATATCAAAATGTAGAGTATTTCTAGCCCCACAAATTGAGGCTTAGGCACTTTTCTCTAGCTCTTACCGTTTTCGCGCTACAGTGGTGAGCAAATCTGAAAATTATGATTTAATTGTATTTTATTCCTAGGTCAACACATCTCGTGTCTTGTCAGCACGCTTGAACTTTGTCTCTCCTGTGTATTTTTAACTGGGAGAGCGATGATTGAGGTGTATTGACAGACCGAAATCTACAAAATTCCCAAAATCATGACGAAATCCAACAAGGATTACATTACAAGAAGTAGGTAATTTTGTAAATTTGAGTGATACTCGTGACATTTTTCCATCCCGGTTTAATATATTGACATTCTGGGTTGAAATTTCACGGAATTTCGACAAAATTTAAGAATAATTTAAGATTTATGGTCACCCTACTCCCCCCTTCTTACCATAAATCTTAAAAATCCTTAAATTTTTGACTGATTTTCGTGAAATTCGCCAACACTTTTGCATCTCGGGTTGAAATATTTACAACTTTTTCACTTTCTGGTCGAAATTTCACGGAATTTCGGCCAAAATTTAAGAATAATTTAAGATTTATGGTCACCCTACTCCCCCCTTCTTACCATAAATCTTAAAAATTCTTAAATTTTGGACCGATTTTCGTGAAATTCGCCAACACTTTTGCATCTCGGATTGAAATATTTACAACATTTTCACGTTCTGGTCGAAATTTCACGGAATTTCGGCCAAAATTTAAGAATAATTTAAGATTTATGGTCACCCTACTCCCCCCTTCTAACCATAAATCTTAAAAATCCTTAAATTTTTGACTGATTTTCGTGAAATTCGCCAACACTTTTGCATCTCGGGTTGAAATATTTACAACATTTTCACTTTCTGGTCGAAATTTCACGGAATTTCGGCCAAAATTTAAGAATAATTTAAGATTTATGGTCACCCTACTCCCCCCTTCTTACCATAAATCTTAAAAATTCTTAAATTTTGGACCGATTTTCGTGAAATTCGCCGACACTTTTGCATCTCGGGTTGAAATATTTGCAACATTTTCACTTTCTGGTCGAAATTTCACGGAATTTCGTCCAAAATTTAAGAATAATTTAACATTTATGGTCACCGTACTCCCCCCTTCTTACCATAAATCTTAAAAATTCTTAAATTTTGGACCGATTTTCGTGAAATTCGCCAGCACTTTTGCATCTCGGGTTGGAATATTCACAAGATTTTCACTTTTTGGTCGAAATTTCACGGAATTTCGGCCAAAATTTAAGAATAATTTAACATTTATGGTCACCGTACTCCCCCCTTCTTACCATAAATCTTAAAAATTCTTAAATTTTGGACCGATTTTCGTGAAATTCGGCAACACTTTTGCATCTCGGGTTGAAATATTTACAACATTTTCACTTTCTGGTCGAAATTTCACGGAATTTCGTCCAAAATTTAAGAATAATTTAAGATTTATGGTCACCTTACTCCCCCCCCCTTCTTACCATAAATCTTAAAAATTCTTAAATTTTCGACCGATTTTCGTGAAATTCGCCGACACTTTTGCATCTCGGGTTGAAATATTTGCAACATTTTCACTTTCTGGTCGAAATTTCACGGAATTTCGGCCAAAATTTAAGAATAATTTAAGATTTATGGTCACCCTACTCCCCCCTTCTTACCATAAATCTTAAAAATTCTTAAATTTTGGACCGATTTTCGTGAAATTCGCCGACACTTTTGCATCTCGGGTTGAAATATTTACAACATTTTCACTTTCTGGTCGAAATTTCACGGAATTTCGTCCAAAATTTAAGAATAATTTAAGATTTATGGTCACCTTACTCCCCCCCCCCTTCTTACCATAAATCTTAAAAATTCTTAAATTTTGGTCGATATCGCTTGAAATTTTAGCCCAGAAATCAAGAAGTTGAACCGGGATGAGAAAATGTCAGGAATTTCACGCGATTTGGGCCACAATTTAAGAATTTTAAAGATTTGTTATTTAAAATGGTCCATAAACATTAGACATTCCTCCTGAAACACTCTGTAAATGAGGGAAAATCTGCATATTAGAAAGACAGTAAAAAGATATATAATTTAATCATCTTTATTTGTTTGGCAGTAATTTTTCTATAAAAAATATATATACAAAAATGTCTTTTCTGAAATAAAAAACACAAACAAACAAACAGAAACAGTCACGAGATTGTGGGAAGGAACTTATATAATCTAAAACAGTTATTCACAAAATAATACACACAGTAAAAGTAATATGGCAAGAAAAACGTCCCTTGATACAAGGTTCTTCTTCGATAATTGCGCAATGAATTTAAAAATATAAGTCTTTAGAATCACTAATAATGTCAGACGTACTCCTCGGAGGGTTTCGTCGCGTTAGTTAACCTGAGGGATGTTGGCACGCGCCCGTTGACCGTGTCGGGCAGTTCGGCGATGTCTTTAAAAACACCCGCGAGACTCTCGAAATTAGGCCCCCAGTTGAGTAGGTAGTCCCAACCAAGGGCAGTATTGGCGGATGAACCTGTGGGCGGGCGATACAGCACTCCGCCGAGTTCGTCATCACTAGCGACTAGGGTGCTCATTGAGCCTCTGTAGGAGGAATCAAAACCGTCATAAGAGGGCGGCGGCATGTTGTTCTTGTTGCTCAAACTACTGCCGCTACGTCTACCCTCTTGTTCGTTTTGTTTGTATTTATCACCTGCTAGACTGGCGTTATCGTATTCTATTTCGGAACAGGTGAAACTATCGTTGCCGCTTTCATCTGTGGTGGATGAACTATGGTGCGTTTCAGGTACTGGGGAATGGTGCATGTGTGATAGGTGATTGGCAACGGAGCCTCGAGGAGCTTCACTGGAGCTGGAAACGGCGTCCAGTGTTGAGACTAAACTGGAGGTACGGGGGCGGCCGTTTAACCGTTCAATCTCTTCAGCGGTTAGCCCCATACCGGGGGATGATGATGTTACTGGGGGTGCCGTTACTTTACGACTTGCAGAACTTTGTCCACTAAGCTGAGACATTACAGGGCTATTTAAACTTCGTTCGCTGTTGCTGTGTAAAACGTCTTTTCCGACGCCTCCTGAGCTTGAAGTAGTTGCTAATAAGGCGCTTTGTAGTGGTTTTCCGCTAATATCATGTAGCGTTAATATGCGCGGTTGTTGCGCACTCATTTCACTGCTAGGACTTAAACGGGCTAATGGGGTGCTTTGGTGTGGGCGCGAACCGGACCCTGAAACGGGTGGTGCGCGAGGTGGGTACCCATGTGGTGAGTGTCGGTGTTGCGACTGTGCTTGCGCCGCTGTGTGTTTATGATGGTACCCACTCACCGGCGGTGGGGTGGCTTTATATTTTCGCATACCCGCTGCCTCTCTGTAGCCTTTATAATGGTAGATTATATCAATATCGGATGGTGCTATGCTGCTAGCGTTTTCCAAGTCGTAATGTTCAGGAATTTCCGAATTCAAATCGTTAGGACCATGATCGTGCGAGTGGTTATTTGATGGAGGCATTGGAGGATGGTGGTCGTCTCTTAAAGGTTGCGGTTTCGAAAGAACCTCACGCTCAATGATGTCCGGACGTTGTGAGCGTTGTAAATCGTTCTGCATAATATCACGCTCTTTGAATTTTTTCGAAATCAATTCAGGCCCTACAATTGGGTGACCTCCAATGCCTCTTATAACATCACCATTTTCAGAATGGTAAGCCATTGATGTTTCATTCGCGTGTAAGCTACGTGATAGCACGTTATCAGCAACGCCATTTAGTAAACCGTTTGCATTCAGCATGGTTGTGTTTCCGTTTTGTTTACTGTGGATGCCTGCTGGGCTACCAGGTACTCCAGTTTTTTCTTTGTTTTGTTTGCGTAGTCTAAAGACAACGAATGAAACTAATATAGCTACTAATAGCACCACGAAAAACACTATAACTAGAGTGATTCCGATGCTTAGAGGATCCGGTGCGGCGACAGCTCCTAATCCTATAGGGCCGTTACAACCGGAGGTGATTCTGCCTTTTAAAATTACATCCCCGAATATACTACCGGATCCATTCATTGGTTGAATTTCGTTATTAACAGTAAAGTTTACAACGCACCCCTCGAAATACCGTAAACTATCCGCGTAAAACATATTCGGTCCAGCACCACCAATTGCTAAATAACTCAAGTACGGATCTAAAAAGTCATGTACACCAACAGTGTCCAATTCGTCACCAATTTTTTGATTGTCCAACAATATTTTCAACACGCGGTTCTGCGAGTGCAAAGTGATGTTATGCCACTGTCCATCGGCCACTCCCGCGTGCACCCCTGTCATATTTACATGTGTCGACACTTTACTGGTGTACGCGATTTGTCCGTCGACCAATTCCACAAGCGTAAAATGTTTGTTGCTCGTCGCGTAAAACAGAACACCGTTCGCGTTGACCGTGCGAAACAGGAAGCTGATACGTTTCGAGTGGTTTTCTTGTTGCACAACCGATCGCACGCTGCGATGGTACCATGTTGAGCCTCGATAGAGTGAATCCAGCAGCTGCATCCGCCGATGTTTTTTGGTGGGCACGAACTCCACGTAACCTTCACCGCTGATGCTGATTGGGTCGAGGGCGGTGTTGCAATTGGGGGCGAGGAGGCCTTCGCCGCAATTACAACTGGTGGTGTGCCATCTGTCTAGGCATTCACCGAAACCGGCGCACTTTTCTGCTGATGATGCTCTGCACGAATCCTTGCGGTTGCAGGACGAGTCCACGCCGTATGATTCCATTGGGTTGCTCAGGTTGAGCTGACGGCCGTTGATGGTGACACTGTGCACGCAGCCTACGAGGTCGTCGGAGTGGACTTGGCCGGGACGTTCTAGGACTGGATCGGCACTCCGGAGGCCACCAATCATTACGGGTTGATTGTTGAAGTTCAATGTTCTGAAAAAATAGTTTTATTAGATAATTAGTTATAGTAATTTGGTTTTATAATCTAATTCTTGAAGGCGGAAAGTCTAAGGGCCGATAGCCTTGATTTCTATCTCTCTACAATATTTTATCGTTATGTGAAATTTCAAGAAAATTGTCTTTTTTTAATTTCGGATATGGTAGTGGGACATTTTTACAATAGATTTCTACCAAATATTATTCATACTACGTTAGGTCATATAATATATACATGTGGAATTATTTTGTTAATTATAGAGTAGTTTTGCCCACAAGTATTTGCAATAGTAGAACATTTATTAAAAATAATCGCAACTGTAAAATTAATACCATCAGCCGTGGATTTTGGTTGCTAGGTAACATGTTGGTCGGCCATCATGGATTCATGGCTAGTTGATATTTTAGAGATAAAGTTTTGCTCATTTTTAAAATATCAACTAGCCATGAATCCATGATGGCCGGCCGATGTTACCTAGCAACCAAATCCTAGGATATTCATATTAATTTTACAGATTAATTAAAATTAAAATAAGGTATACAAACAATTTAACATAAACTTATACTTGGTTAAGGAATAAGTAAAAACTGTCTAAGATTCGAGAGCACATACACAAAATAATAAAAATGTTTTCATATAATAGTAACAACTTCTAATTATAATAAACAAATAATTTCAACATACCCGGTAGGCCCAATATCATCAGCATAACAAGTAGCATCTCCAGGTCTGCACTCCTCACACAAATCCCCTTGATCTGAGCAGTCAGCAACACTAAGCGATATAACCCGTCCATTTCTCGTCGCAGTGATTTTATGCCAATCCCCATTTGCTAAATTCCCAGTTTTTCCACCAACGCGCACTGATGTAATTGCCGACCGAGCCCCACCAAACGAAAACAACGCTTTCCCATCCACCAGCTCAACAGCAACAAAATCACTGCGTCCACCCGCATATAGTCCATAATTATAAACCAACAGTGAATCCGGCTTTGTTGTAGCAAAAACAAACGAAATATCGTTAGTAGCCGCATCCAGCGTCGGAAAAGTCATGTAGGACAACTCGTGGAACCCATACGTTGATTTCTCGCAATGTCTCCCGTACCGTCCTTCCGTACAGCTGCATTTATAACCCGGCTTGAGCAGCACACACAATCCGCCATGCAAACACGGATTGGGTCTACAAGAATCCACGAGAGACTCGCATTGGTTGCCGCGATATCCCAAACGGCATAAGCAGAAGAACGAGGTGCCATCAGGGCTTTCACGACACGAGCCACCGTTCTGGCAAGAGCTCTGCGAGCATGCATTGCCCTTTTCGAGTTCACACAATTTACCGTCTTTGTGCGTAGGACAGTCGCATTGAAAACCATGTCCGTTACGTCTGCATTGTCCTCCTGATTTGCACGGGTTTGGCATGCAGGGGTCTTGTTTGCGGTCGCAGTTGGGGCCGGTGAAGCCATCTGTGCACTCGCATGTGTAATCGTGTGTGATTAGAGGGGATGTGAGGACGAAATTTGGGGAATTGGTTATTTTTGTAATCATTTTGATTGATATTGATGAGGTGCATAGGCCGTCGTTGGCGCACACGTTGTTTGCACATGGGTTGTAGTTGTTTTTGACGTCTCTTTGTAGGAGGGATTTTATTGTGTTGTATTTTTTTGATATCTTTTCAGCGGTGTAGGCTTTTGGTTTGTAGTTGTTGTCCGATTTGATTGCAAGGGTTAGTTCCAGGCTGTCTTCATTTTCATATAGGCCGTATAAGATGACACGATCGGATTTTAGTAGGTCCAAAAAACGTCTGTAGTAGTTCACTAGGAAGTTGTTTGCAGTAATGTTTTCAATCCGTAGGGTTATTGAGTTTTCAATTGTCGCGTTATCGAAGTTACGGAATTCGACTGTAATTGAGGAAGTTACGTCTGCGTGACGTCCATCATTTCCTAGGATGGATAGTGAGTAGCCTTGATTGGGGGTAATTTTAGATGTGTGTAAATTGCAACTGCTCGGTATTGTTAGTACTGTGCTTTGGTCTAAAATTTTGCAAGTATAATCCCCGGTAGTGTCTGGATCGTTTGGTTGTACTTCTGCAATTTTACCGGTTGGAAAAACGCCATTATAGGCATAAACTAACACGTGAGCAGATCGGGATGTTGATGGGCTATCATTTTGATCTAAAATCTCGACCGTAATAGTGTGACGTGATTTCATTTTAGGCGAACCACTGTCTTCCACCTCCACAATCAATTCTAATTCAGAAGTTGTTTCCCTATCGATCATTTTTGTAGTCGTCATTACACCACTGTGTTTATCCAATTTAACATATTCTTTATGTTTACCTCCAACAATTTTATAAGCGAATGGTGCGCCATTAGGTGGTAAATCAGGGTCTTTAGCAGACAACGTCATAATTTTAGTGTTTGGTGGTTCATTTTCAAGCACTCTACCTTTAATTTGTGGTGGATCGAATATAGGCCCATTATCATTAATATCACCAATTGTAATTTTAACCGTTGCAGTGCCTGTTTGTGGTGGAACACCCGTATCAATTGCTCCAATAATTAAAGCATAATACGGTATAGTTTCGCGATCCAACATTTGCATCGTCTCCAATTCCCCCGTTTGTGGATCAATTTTAAAAGCATGCTCAGTATTACCTCCGATTACAGAATAACTAAATTGATTGTTTTGCGGACGAACATCTTTATCAACAGCCTTTACAGTCAACACTTTCGTACCAATTCGATCAGCTTCAGACACTTGTGTTTCATAAACATCTTGCAGGAATTCCGGAGGATCATTTCCATCTTGTATAGTAACAACAACTTGAGCTTCAGCTGTATCATTACCTCTAATACCACCAGCGTTTTTAGCAATAACCGTCAATACCACACGACTTTGCGTTTCTCTATCCAAATTACGCGATACACTAATTGCACCTGTTTCAGGGTTAATACTAAAACCACGATCATTTGAAGACCCTACAAACAGATAGTACACTTTTCCATCATCACCCGCATCTTGATCATACGCTTGAATTGTTCCAATATTTGTACCAACTTCCGCTGATTCAGAAACATCGAATAAAAATAATCCTTTCATAAATTTAGGATAGAATTCATTAACACCAGTGATATGTACTACTAATTCAGTTGTTCCATTCATAATCGAATCCGGATTAGATGCAATGATTATCAAATTATATTCCTCTTTTTCTTCATAATCAAAACTAATGCTGGTTCTAACAATTCCACTTTTGGGGTCTACTTTAAACACATCTTTGCCGCTACCACCAATTATTGAGTAGCGTATAATAGCATTTTTAGGCGAGTCGATATCAGTAGCTTTAACTTGATATACAAAACTGTTTGGTGGTAAATTCTCCGCGATGTAACCTTCATAAATAGTTTGATTGAATTTAGGAGCATTATCGTTGATATCAGTTAGAGTTATTGTAAGCATAGCAGTGGCTTTACGTGAATTAAATCCTAAATCATATGCTGTAATGTTCAAATGATATTCTTGAACTGTATCGTAGTCAAGCGATTGTGAAATTGTTACAGCACCCGTAATAGCATCAACTGCAAACTCTTTCCGCTCGTTTCCAGCTGATATTTCATAACGAACCATTCCGTTGGGACCTCTATCACCATCAGCAGCACTTACTGTTAATATTGTTGATGCTACAGGTTCGTTTTCGGGTACTATCACTTGATAACTCAAAGCGGTGAAGACGGGAGAGTAATTGTTTTCTCCAGTTACAATAAGAGTGACATATATTTCATCATGTTGTGGCGGAATGCCTTTATCTGTAGCACGCACTTTTAAGTTGTAAATTTTCCCAACACCATTAATTTTCTCGCGTAGTGTAATCCAGCCATTATCTTTATTAATAGCAAAGTGATGTGTTCCATTACCACTAGCAATTGCATATACAATTTCAGCATTAATTCCATAATCCTGATCATCACTCGCTGCAATTTGTATCAACCGTTGCCCTTCAACAGCATCCTCGGGTACCGGTGATAAATACTCGCGTTCTTTAAATGTAGGCGCGTTATTATTTGCATCAACGACATTAATTGTTACCAAACATTCGGAACTCATTGGTGGTTTACCGTTATCAGTAGCTAGAATTGTGAGTGAGTACATGTTTTCAGGTGATGATTCCATTTGTGTGTACTTGTATTTTAAACTGCGTTTACTAAATATTTCACCAGAAGCCGGGTCAACAGTAAATAAATCGGATGGTTGTTGTAAAGAGTAGCTTATAACAGAGTTAGGTCCTTGTTTATCACGATCAGCCGCGGATACTTGTCCAACAAAAATCACATTTCTTTGTAACTCGGGGAAATTAAAACTGTAATATGAATGCTCGAATTCAGGCGCGTTATCGTTTTGGTCTTGAATTGTTATGGTTAGTGGTGTTTCCGCACGCCAAGCTCCATCAACAGCAGCTACTTTTAGCAAATATTCATCCTGTTGTTCGCGATCCAACATCCCTACAACAGTTACATTACCTGAAATTGCATCAATTTTAAATTTCTCGCCAGGATTTTCTGTAAAACTGTATGTAGCATTCGCATTCTCTCCAATATCTTGATCCGAACTAGTCACTTTAATCACAAACGAATTAATATCAGCATTTTCAGTAACATTCACACTGAATAGTCGTGTAAATCGTGGAGGATTATCATTTTTATCAGCCACCATAACAACCACCGTCGCTGATCCTGATAATTGTGGGCTACCTTGATCAACAGCCTCTACAATCAGCTCATAACTAGCTATTTCCTCACGATCCAATTTCATATTAGTATAAATTTCTCCTGTATCAGCATCCATTTCAAATGCTCCTTCAAAATCATCAACTAGCCGAAAATTAATCTCCCCGTTTTTACCTGAGTCAGCATCAGTGGCACCGACTTTAATAACAAGTAGCGGTGGAGATTCTTCTTCTAAAACAGTTGCATTATACAATGCACTCCCTAAAATCGGTGCGTTATCATTAGCATCAGTTACGTTAATTGTGAGCAACATAACATTTCTTAAAGGAGGTTCATCTGAATCTTTAGCTTCCACCCAAACTTCATATCGTGTAGTCATTTCATAATCCAGCCCTTTACCATCAACTTGCACCTCACCACTAATCCGATCAATTTTTAAAGCATCTCCAATATTACCACCAGCTATGGCATATTTAATAGCCCCATTTGGACCTTTTTTAGGTGAAACAGCTCCGATTTTAGTAATTAATCTACCCTCCTCAACGTTTTCCATTAGCGTAAATTGTGTGTTAATGGGTGAAACAAAGTTTGGAAACAGTTGTGACGATTTTAAGTAAACTTTCAAATCAGCATGTGTTGATTTACGATCAAATCCACCATCTTCAGCTTCAATTCGTAAAATAAACACACCTGAGGATGATCGTTGTAAGTCTATGGCGGCTTTAATGACACCCGTTTCTGAATTAATGCTAAAGTACTGTATATGTTCTCCAGATAGCCGGTATGTGATCTTACTATTGTCGCCTACATCCCCATCAACGGCTCTAGCCCCGAAAACGAATTGTCCTGCTTTGGTCCGATCGGATATATAAACCTCGTACTTAGCAGCCGAGAATTTCGGCGCATTATCATTCTCATCAATAATCGCGATTGTTAAATTAACCGCACTCGCGCGTGGTTCTGTCGCGCTACAATCCTGCGCCATCAGTGTTAAATAATAAACATCCTGCTCCTCACGATCCAAATTCGCGTTCGTTGTAATCACACCTGTATCCTGTGCGATCCTAAACCGCTCCACGCGTTCCCCCAAAAGACTGTACCGTAATTTCGCATTCAGCCCAACATCTCTGTCCACAGCCACTGGCGCCAACACCCACGCCCCAATCGGGCTATTTTCCGAAATCGTCGCCATGTACGCCTGCCGCTTGAACTCCGGACTGTTGTCGTTGACGTCCTGCACGATGACTTTCACGGTGCCCGTGCCGGTCAGCGGGGGCGACCCTGGAATAAATAGAATTTATTGAGACGATTTCGATTGTAATCGGTTTGACCCCGAACGTTCGCGCAGGGTTCAATTTTATAATAACTTCAACTATAACAATATACGTGGCGGGCACGATCTGTCTTGTTCGTCCCGCTTTAAAATGCAAGCACGGCCCGAGAGATATTGTCGGAGATATATTTTAACTGATTGAGGCGAGAGAGAGAAAGAAAGAAAGAGTATGAGTTGCGATCGCGCGCGAGTCTCGCGCTTCCTGGTAAAGAGCTAGAGTTGTTTGACAATATATGGAATTATAATAATATATAAGTATATGGTTGTTAGGGAAAATAATGAAAGTTAATTACAATGTGTTAATGTATTTTAGCGCGATAGCAGTAGTCACCACTATGGGTACTTTTGGTGAAGGCGCCTACACGCCGATTAGACTGTTTTGTTCTGTAATCATTCTGCATTCCAGTATTAACATACAATTTAATAATTATTATATGAATTATATGAAAGATCAATTAGTAGAGAGTAGAGGCCAGTTTCGTAGCCTCATGAGGAGGGAGCAGGAATGGGGCTGTTTAATACGAATAGCTATTTTGCACAGTTGTTTAACCCTGTTTTATACAGTAGGCATTATACAAGCTCAATCTTCCTCTTCCCTCCTCATGAGGCTACGAAACCAACCTCTACTTTTTACTGTGATTTAATTAATAACTTAGTTTACTTATAATTTAAAGAAAATGGCAGTTCAAATATTAATATTAACATACCTAACAAAATGTTTATTAAAGAATAAAATAGATTTTTTGCTGGCTTTAATTGTTGCGAAAAAATTGTCCATTTCAAAAACACCAATATCTCTTATATAGAGAGAGATGCGGTTTGTGCATTGGCTTCAACTCGTTAGATTCTATACCAAGGGTGGCCAAACCGTCACCACATAATTTAAACTCATTTTTGGCTTTAAATATAACTACTTTTCTTAATACATACGATGTTCATAGACCGCCATCTATAATTAAAGAAACAGGTCGCCCAATGAGACCAAAACTTTGGCCACCCCTTTTCTATATGGAGAACACTGTTGCAAGAAGGTTGATGTCACACATCCAAGTACTGATCGCGCCCAACGCACTTTGACTTTAGTGATCGGTATATTACAAGTGGTATAATTATCGCCATTATTAATTTTACACACACATATGCAGACAACACGCGCAGACGAACAAACAAACACACACACACGCGCGCGCGCATACATACACACACACATACATACAGACAGAGAGAGAGAGAGAGAGAGAGACATTTTCCAAAAATAGTCTATTTCGACTATATTGGTCATGAAACGTAATCAAAAGCCAAAATTAGTAGATAAGACCATCCTTATACTGCAGTTCTGTATTCAGAAAAATTATTATTAGCACACTAATGAATTTAAATGACTTTTATTATTATTATTATTATGCTCTAAACATTCTGATGCAATAAAAGTGATTATATTTACTACTAAGATTAATTTTCTGTTTCAATCTCACGAGCAATTTTCTTATTATCAGCCGGCATCATAACCTCGGTTACTGTATTTGTATTTGCGAGTGTTTTCTTGGAGGGCGTTTGACCCATCCTGACCCGGGATGGATTCCGGACGCCCCGTCTCTCTAAACCTAGTTATGTGAAAAGCACCGTGCCAGTGCGCTCGCCACTGCCTCTGGCTGTTAATACCTGTTATATCTGTTATATACGTACGTTTGCATGTGGCAAAGGAACGAGAAGGATGAACGAAAACCACAGTGCGTACCACATACACACACACATGTATAGACAAGAGCAATTTATAGAGTTGATCTTAGATAAACAATAATGTAGAGTAATTCTTATTTTTTTTTAAATGCAGGAATTTTATAGAAATTATTTGGCCTAATAGCTCTAAAATGTGACCACAGACAATGTTCTTGAATTATTTTAATTATTTTATGTCAGTGGCATTTTAACTAAAAAAATAAAAACAAATACAATATTTCTCTATATCAGTTTTAACTAATAAGAAATAAAAAAAACTTCTATCTTTATAGGGCTATCAGCCGTGAGGCTTGACTCCGCGAGTCAAGGGAGAAACTCAGAGGAGTTTAATCGCCCGGTATTTACCTTAACTTCACAGAAATATGAAATAAATTTATTGTTATTATTATTAAATGTACCAATTGATATTTGAGTCAACAAGTCAAGTAAATCTGTTTATAAAGTGACGATATAAACATTCCAAGCACGGTGTATAATTAATATTAATAAAATGTACGCAGTGCACTTCCGATAAAGTACGATAATTTCGTGGAATTTGTGCACATTTTCTAAGCGGTGCGCCATGTTATAAAACGGCGAAGAATTTCGTTATCGGCGATAATGGGCCATCGGGGACGGTGTTTGATGGCCTACAAAAGCGGCCGTAGCGACGTGTCGGGTAGTCCGTCGGTTTTACGTTATCGTGGTTTATTGTGTGCATTAAACCGACATAAAATATCAATGGTTAAACCCGTTCAGATAAATTCAGTTCCGATGGCTCATTAGCAACTCATGCTGTGTGTGTTCGTCTTCTCAACCGTGCCGCCGCCGCGGCTAAAACGAAATTGATGCGTCCACCATATTGATAACAAACTGCTTGTAGTTATTTTTTTTGTGTGCAATGGATTTGTTCAAATTTGCGCGATTTGCGCGTCTTGCCTTTGTTCGTTTAGAAAATCGCTCATTGTAGATGCTAATCGACACCGTGAGAAAAGCGTTCGGCCGCACCGTGACAATTCACGACGTCTGCAGGGTACACGAGCGCTCATAACACGGTACACGGTTAAATTAAACAATGCATTTTTTACATGGATGCAAATTGTAACCGTTTTACATTTAAAATAATACAAATAAGACAGCGACAGCTAACTCACTAACTGTTACTAATAGCTGTAATTTGTAAACAATTTAGTATACAATATTAGCTTAAGAATATATTAAAACAACAGCAAATATTCTAATTAATATAAAAAATATAAATAAATGATCGCATATGGAATGCAAATCGCCCGTATGTGTCTAATCCGACATACACACACATGGCCGTTAATGAGTTAATTATATTGAAATCCTGCGTGGTATTTTAGTAATTTTACGTTAATAAATTATGTGTCCGCGCGACGCGATAAGCGCAACAAATCAAACACACGGAACCGTTCGTTTCCACATATGGAACAATTTTGTAATCATATTTAAATTGATCGGTGGTATTTAGCCGAAGCAGGAAACATTCGCTTAAGCTCCTACAATTATTTAAATTGTTGGCAATAATTCAAAATAAGAAATCCGAAATGAATTATTTCAAATATTATTCAGTACTACATGATTTGCAGGACTTAAAAACAGTTAAGATCGCAGTTTATTCATTAGTTAGTTTGGAAAATTTACACATTACATTTTAACTTATTGTCGTAACAAATTTGTTATTTATAAGTTCAATTTGAATTGTTTGTATATCTTATTAGAATTCTAAGCAATCTGTAATATTAATATCAATATCCTTGGATTTGGTTGCTAGGTTACATGTTGGTCGGCCATCATGGACTCATGGCTAGGTGATATTTTAGAGATAAAGTTTTGTTTTTCAAAATATCAACTAGCCATGAATCCATGATGGCCGACCGACATGTTACCTAGCAACCAAATCCAAGGATAATGATATTAATATTACAGATTGCTTAGAATTATAAAAAGATATACAAACAATTCAAAATTAACTTATAAATAACAATTTTTTACGACAATAAATTAAAATGCAATGTGTTAGACGACTAACAGTAATCATAATCATTTTCAACATCCGCATAATGCATCTATATAATAATGTTTACATAACGTACTTTTACTAATTACGTAATAACAATAATGTGTATATATATGTATATATATATATATATATATATATATATATATATATATATATTTCATATAAATTTAAATAAATTTGTTTTATATTTATGAACAGTAGTGTTATAAATATAAAAACAACTAACTGTTCTAAATATAGGATTGTTAATGTGTCTACGATGTGATGAAAAAAAAATCGTTTTATGTATCCTTTATACTTTTCTTTTTAAATTAACGATCCCAAGTCGTCGCAATCTACAATTGTCCTCGCCAGACGCATATGGATAATATAAGGCGGCCCGATATTTGTAATTTTAGCAAATTATGTAAGAAATACTTTTCCATTTGATTAATTTAGTTTTAAAAATAAATTGCCCGCCACATAATATTAAAATAAATAATAAATAACTCACCAGTATCCATTGCAACTAATGACAGCGTATACTCCGCCTGCAGTTCTCTATCCAAGGCCCTCAGCAAAGAAATCTCTCCAGTCGACGCATTTATCCGAAAAATATCCGTATCACCCTCTTTGATAAAATACCTCACCAACGAATTAAACGGCGGCGTGTCCGCATCGTACGCTTGCACTGTAATCACATATCCCCCATTCGGTGGGATCACATTCTCCATCACGTACGCGAGATAGGGGGAATCCAGGAAGGTCGGCGGATTATCATTGATATCAGAAACCGCGATGGACACCTCCGCCACATCCGAACGCACCGCGTCACCATTAATATCGCCCGCACAGTCCTCAGCGCGTACCGCCAATATATAACGAGATTTTCGTTCGTAATTCAAATTTTTGGCTACTCGAATAATACCGGTGTCTTCGGCAATGCTAAAATCACGATTTCTATCACCACCAACGATAGAATAACGCACCCGACCATTTAGACCTTCATCTATATCAGTTGCGGACACCTAAAAGAAATAAACATACTCACTTTAATAACATATAAATATAGAAATTTAAGGCTTGGTTGTATTAAACAAATAACTATTTGAAATTAATTTCCGATCCGTGTTTCTAACTTCACTTTTATCAACTTTGATATATAATTTAATCGTTATGAAAATTCATGGAAAATAAGGGCAATATAATACCAAATATTAAAAAAAACTTCTATCTTTATAGGACTATCAGTCGTGAGGCTTTTCCACCGGTCAAGGGAGAAGCTCAGAGGAGTTTAATCACCCGGTATTTACCTTAACTTTACAGAAAACCTCTGAAAAACTGTGAAAAGTGATTCGCAAAAATTCTCTCCCCGCTGGGGATCGAACTCAGGCTCAGTACAAGACGGACGACGCCTTTAACCATTCGGCCACTGAGTTGGGTAATACCAAATATATGTAGAAAATATCAAATTTATTTTTGCATGGTGTATTTGTTGTTTATTTTCCAGCTATGTGAAGTTAATTCGACTAGACTATAAAGCCAAAAAATTATGTTATTATTTACCTGTAACACACTTGCTCCAATTGATGCATTCTCAGCAATAGACGCACTATACTGTTTCGGATCAAAAACCGGACTATTATCATTCTCATCCAGCACTTTAACAGCGACTTGCGCTTGTGTGGCCCTGGGCGGATCGCCGCGGTCCTTCGCGGTGATGTGCAGCACATAAGAGCTTCGTAGCTCGCGATCGATTTTACCAGCGACACGCAACAGGCCATCAACGGGCCCCAAAGAAAAGACACCTCTGGCCTCGCCGTCATCCGCTAAATAGTACTCAATGTATCCATTGCGGCCCTCGTCCTTATCGACAGCCTTTATGGCCGCCACCACGGTATTGACGGGCACATTTTCAGCAACGGACGTCTCGTTGGCGGTAATAAACTCCGGTGACATATCGTTGACGTCCCTCAGTATAATGGTCGCCTTAAAAAGAGCGTACATTGTTTTTGGTTTTACGGTTATTTGTAGCAATATTCTGCTGGGAGGGAATTTATTGTTATTGCTTAGTGAGCGCGAAAAATTAGCGCGCCATTTACGGATTGCGTTATTGTAATTATTAATTGCGTGCACCATAAATGTGTGATTTTATGAAAATTACCAACCTGGACGGTGGACGAAAGCCGCTTTTCAGGCGGTAGGGCACGGTCGGTGCCCGTTATGACGAGGTTGTAGACGCTGCGCGTTTCCCTGTCGAGCGCTTTGTTCGTCAGGACGGTGCCGTTTTTGGTAATCCTGAAGTCCTCGTTCTCGTCGCCGGACGTTATACTGAACTCTATGCGGCCGTTATTGCCTGGAACAAATCAGCAGGCTATTAAAAACAGATACATATGCCACGACGAAGACACTGTATGGAATATTTGATGGATGGAATGCAATTTTATTTCACTAAAATAAACTCGATTGAATCAAATGAATAATATATGAATTTTAATTTTGAATTTCTAACTTAAAAATATCTTTCTTAGAAATTAACTCTATACTAAATCATTCATCAAATATTAAAATCGTTTGAAATAGTGGATGGGCATAGTGTTCTTGACAAATAAGAACGCGTTATATTTTTCCATTCCATCTACCATCCAATTCAATATTTCAAATCATTTGCTGTATGATACGAAACAATTTAGATTGTCTCGCATCTTGACTAACTTTTGAGTCAAGAAATTGTCTTGCCTAAAACGACCTTAACTTTTGAGTCAAGAAATTGTTTTGCCTAAAACGACCTTTAAACACCCGCATGCATAGTAATTTTTATGGGAAAACTCGTTTTTTATTATTATAACAATGCAATGCATATTTTACATGCGTTGGAAGTTACATATCCATAAAATTACAATATCCCTATTTATTTTTGAGTAATCTATTTAAATAATTCTGCCGTTTTATTTAATTTGAATTTATAAACCAATCTCTCATTCATCTCTACCTTAATCTACACACACACTCGCGGTAATTATTACTTAATCGCTATCGTTTATTCAAATCGAAGATTTTTTGTATGCAAACCCGATTCGTTCTACTTAGAGCCGTGAAAGAGTCCGCGGTTCGCCGCTGCGGGTGTGCCCGCATCGGCGCCGTCGCGGATTAAAGGGCGACGTGGTCGCATAATGTAAACCAACAATTCCCTAATGACACGATATTAAAAGACAATGCGGCCGACCCGCGGAGGTCACGGCGCCGCTCTCCCCCATCGACGACAATGATGCTAATTTTTTTATTTTGCTGTGTTGCAGGAAAACCGAGCAGGCTCTAAGTACGACAAAGACTACGCTCAACTATTTTAACAAGTGAAAAGTCCGGCGGAAAAACAATTTTAGTCACTTTTTTCATGTTTTGAATTAATAGTTGCTTCTAATAGGATATTCTAGGTTTTAAATATCAAAATATCAAAATATCAAAATATCAAAATATCAAAATATCAAAATATCAAAATATCAAAATATCAAAATATCAAAATATCAAAATATCAAAATATCAAAATATCAAAATATCAAAATATCAAAATATCAAAATATCAAAATATCAAAATATCAAAATATCAAAATATCAAAATATCAAAATATCAAAATATCAAAATATCAAAATATCAAAATATCAAAATATCAAAATATCAAAATATCAAAATATCAAAATATCAAAATATCAAAATATCAAAATATCAAAATATCAAAATATCAAAATATCAAAATATCAAAATATCAAAATATCAAAATATCAAAATATCAAAATATCAAAATATCAAAATATCAAAATATCAAAATATCAAAATATCAAAATATCAAAATATCAAAATATCAAAATATCAAAATATCAAAATATCAAAATATCAAAATATCAAAATATCAAAATATCAAAATATCAAAATATCAAAATATCAAAATATCAAAATATCAAAATATCAAAATATCAAAATATCAAAATATCAAAATATCAAAATATCAAAATATCAAAATATCAAAATATCAAAATATCAAAATATCAAAATATCAAAATATCAAAATATCAAAATATCAAAATATCAAAATATCAAAATATCAAAATATCAAAATATCAAAATATCAAAATATCAAAATATCAAAATATCAAAATATCAAAATATCAAAATATCAAAATATCAAAATATCAAAATATCAAAATATCAAAATATCAAAATATCAAAATATCAAAATATCAAAATATCAAAATATCAAAATATCAAAATATCAAAATATCAAAATATCAAAATATCAAAATATCAAAATATCAAAATATCAAAATATCAAAATATCAAAATATCAAAATATCAAAATATCAAAATATCAAAATATCAAAATATCAAAATATCAAAATATCAAAATATCAAAATATCAAAATATCAAAATATCAAAATATCAAAATATCAAAATATCAAAATATCAAAATATCAAAATATCAAAATATCAAAATATCAAAATATCAAAATATCAAAATATCAAAATATCAAAATATCAAAATATCAAAATATCAAAATATCAAAATATCAAAATATCAAAATATCAAAATATCAAAATATCAAAATATCAAAATATCAAAATATCAAAATATCAAAATATCAAAATATCAAAATATCAAAATATCAAAATATCAAAATATCAAAATATCAAAATATCAAAATATCAAAATATCAAAATATCAAAATATCAAAATATCAAAATATCAAAATATCAAAATATCAAAATATCAAAATATCAAAATATCAAAATATCAAAATATCAAAATATCAAAATATCAAAATATCAAAATATCAAAATATCAAAATATCAAAATATCAAAATATCAAAATATCAAAATATCAAAATATCAAAATATCAAAATATCAAAATATCAAAATATCAAAATATCAAAATATCAAAATATCAAAATATCAAAATATCAAAATATCAAAATATCAAAATATCAAAATATCTAAATATCAAAATATCAAAATATCAAAATATCAAAATATCAAAATATCAAAATATCAAAATATCAAAATATCAAAATATCAAAATATCAAAATATCAAAATATCAAAATATCAAAATATCAAAATATCAAAATATCAAAATATCAAAATATCAAAATATCAAAATATCAAAATATCAAAATATCAAAATATCAAAATATCAAAATATCAAAATATCTAAATATCAAAATATCAAAATATCAATCCGTTACTTTTGACAACTTTGATATATAATGCGATGCCAGAGGTACATGAGGCATTGAAATTTGAAAGTTAACAACAATATAATCACGGGTTATTGTTTATATAGCCTTTATACAACCGAGCCAAAGAGATTTATGGTGAAGGTGGGCGGTAGGTCCATACCAATCAAACTATACCCGTCCACTATTTCAAACGACTTGAACTCTACACGACACTGCTATCATCAACTTTCTATGATTCAATTGATTTTATTTGTTAGTGTATGCTTAATTCGTAAAAAATATGAGAAATCCAATGTAGTGTATAGTTCAAGTCGCTGGGAATAATGGACGGGCATAGTTAAGTTGGTATGGGCCACCATCCACAAATACCTTTGTTCGTATAGTTTTTTTCAATGGATATAGAGGTTTTATATTGTTTAAACAATTTGTGGAAGAATGTTATCCTATGGAAAAACTATGCGAACAAAGGTGGGGTGGGCGGGCGGCCCATACCAACCAAACTATGCCCGTCCATTATTCCCAACGACTTGAACTATGCACTATATTGATTTTCACAACGTTTTTAAGAATTAGGCATACACTAATAAATAAAATTAATTGAATCATAGAACGTTGAAATAGTGGACGGGCATAGTTAGGTTGGTATGGGACACCCGCCCACCCCACCTTTGTAGGCATAGTTTGTATCAATAAATACAGAGGTATTATATTTTTTAAACAATTCGAGGAAGAATTTTATCCCATGAAAAAAACTATGCGAACAAAGTGGAAAAGTCATGTGATACCCTCATTAAATAGTTTTTTTTAAGAGTTTTATTCATGTTTAAGGTCGCTTTAGACAAGACAATTTCTTAGCTCAAAAGTTGTTCAAGAAATGAATTCATATATCCTCCTCCCATACAATTTGTCCTTGTCCAATAGGATGCGTTATATTTATCTATTCGATCTACCATCCAATTCAATACTTCAAATAATTTGCTGTATGATACGAGACAATTTTGATTCGTCTCGCATCTTGACTAACTTTTGAGTTAAGAAATTGTCTGGTCTAAAACGACCTTTACTGCATATTTCCATAAAATGATCTCCCCTCCAACATTCGAGTTTAACCAAACCGTGCCATTCACATCATTTAGAAATACCTACATACTTTAATTTTTAATTTGACACCCGTTATTAATCGTACCAATAAAACCGTCGGCGTTTTTGGGACTTGCGCAAGCGGTAGGCCATAAAAACATATAAATTTGAGCACTTAATAAATGTTTGGTGCGTAGCTCAGCTCCAGTAAGTGCGCACACACACACATATATATATATATATATAGACGCATTTTTATCTATCGCTTGCACCAACGGCGCGATCACGCGGGGTTTTACATTTATCGCGGCCATAAAGCGATTCGTCTTTATACATGCCGGCCGTAAATTTTACGTCCGCGCACCGGTGGTAAATGCAGCGCGTTTATTAACGCGACGCAATTACATCGGCTTGAATTATTAATAATTATTTTTAATGTACCAACGACATTTGTGTGTATAACCGTGTATATGTGCTAGTGCAAGGCCGTATCTGAGAGGGAGGTTGGTGGTTTAAACCGAAATATTATTAGTATAAAATACATATAAAATAGGATTCGTTTACTTATTATAATTATTTAAAATTATAATTATAATTAAAATAGTATATTGAAATATTGTATTCATATATATATATATATATATATATATATATATATATATATATATATATATATATATATATATATATATACATTATATACGGTATTTTATACATAACACCTTCTAAATAAGAATAAAAAAAGCAATAATACATGTCGCTTCGTACTTACCGGAATCAAGATCGGTAGCGCTGACAGATATAACAGATGTAGATATAGAGACGTTTTCGAAAATCTCGTTGCTGTAAGACATGGGATCGAAAACGGGAGCGTTGTCATTTAAATCCAATACATTACAGTAAACTGTCAGCGTGCTTGATAAAGGCGACAGCCCCGCGTCCTGCGCTTGGACGACCAGAATGTAGTGCTGCACCTGGAACACAAAACGACACCTCTTTTAAATGCTGCATCAAATGTTTAACACGTTTTTAAATCGACATATAAAATACATAGATAATTTTAACTTTGGATTATTTAACATTTTAATTATTACCATTATTATTTTGATTTCCTCTAACATATTCTATTTATTATATCTATATGTTGTATTGGGAGAAATAAGAATATTATTATTATTTTCTGTTTATTCTCCTTGGTGGGTTATTCATATATCAATCAGTATATCTTAATAGAATGATACAATTAACCTAATAAAGGAGATGAATAAAACTACTATGTTTTTTACTACTTGTTTAATTGTTTAAAACAACTAATTTCGCCTAAGCTCTAGGCATTATCAAGGTTTTCCCGATGACTGAAGGTACAAATGAACGTTCATTTGTACCTTCAGTCATCGGGAAAAACTTGATAATGCCTAGAGTTTAGGCGAAACTAGTTGTTTCAAACAATTGTGGTAAAAAACATAGTAGTTTTATTCATCTCCTGTTTTTTTAAAGTAAACTGTATTGATTCAGTTACTACATAAAATACTCGTAGTTAAATGTATCTATTACTAATACCATACATTATATTCATTATAATGTTAATCAACTTTGACGTGTAAATGCCTATAAATTATTATTATTATCATTATTTCTCTATCAATATAAATGCCTGAAGGTGCAATAAATAAATTAAACTTATCGATGTGGTTTTGAGAAAATCGCATGTATGTTCGAGCGCGTGGAAATATGTAGGAGCGGAAAAACGGGTATCATATACAACAATAGTTGAAGGCAATAGAAGCGCGCACTCACTGTGGTCGCCGGTAATTAAAAATGGCGGGAGCGGTCAGAGGGGGCGGCAGGACGAAATGGGATACACGTTCCACACCTCCGCGGCTATAAATCAGTTCATTACATAAACGCTAAATTAACGATAAATATTCGCATTCAATTTACAACGGCCCACACATACATACACATGCACAAATCTTATTGTGAGATTGTAAGACATTATTATTATTCTAATCACTGGATTGGAGATACTAAGTTTTAACATTATTTGAAATTAGATTAGAGTAATTTTTTGATAAAAACGCATTTTAGTTATGTTTAAGTAATCCTAAAAAACGAAATGCTCGAGTTATCCACCTATTCAGAGCTGAATTAATATATTTTGGGATCATCAATTTTTTTTAACCCTGTCTGGCCAAGAAATAGACACTCTTTCTAGAGTTGTTTAAACAATGTAAAACATCTTTAAAAAAAGACCTTTATTTGGTATACCGCTCAAAAATACACTCCTCCCCCAATACACAATGCTCATACATCTAGAGCAAGAGACAAAAAAAATACATAACAATAAAAATAAAAAGTAACACTTCGCACAATACAAATTAAGAGAATATAAGAATATACATATTCGCCCTAAACCCCCTCTGTCCTTGCTACTTTCCTCTCCCACGACAACCTTCTGCAGATTTTCACGCCTTTCCTATCCTTTCCTAACCATTCGTTATGCTTTCTGCAGTCTTCAACCCACTCTGCTCTCACTCCCTCACATTCTTTGCTAAGTGGGACCTTAGCAAAGAATGTGAGGGCGTGTAAATCCTCTATATCTATTGAACAAAACTACGCCGTCAAAAGAAGGAGAATGGCCTACACAAACCAAAAGATGGTTTATGTTCGTTTGCTATTTCAAGCGACTTGATCTGTACACACATTGTTTTTTGATATTTTCACATTTTTCTCATAAATCTCATTTACAATTCACTGGTGTTTGAGCAAAATGGTTTAAGTCAGGAAATGTAAAGTTTACAAGCCTTTTGTATCAATAGAAAGAGAAGAATTATTTGGTTAAAAAGACATAAAAACCTTTATAAGTGTGAATCTACCTCTAAGCAATCTACATATCTAGATTTCGATCTTATTAGATGTCTTCGATGTAGCTCAGCTAGTGAAGATGAATTCACACAATATCTCGAGTGGTTATATACAAAAATATTATTTTCGTAAAAATAACGACTTAAGCCCTTTTGACCAAACACCAGTGAATTAAAATTGTAATAATTTCAGCCACTATTTGATTTAGCTTTAAATATATTAAACGGAAAATTAGTTTATTTTATGATTAAGCTTTGATTTTTTTAGTGGAAATTCGTTACATACAACAATAAAACCTCTAAATGAAAGATTACTGATAATGTGTCATAATTCGAGTAATACTTTTCCTACATATAACATTTTCAACAAATCTCTCCACTCAATCATACTTATCAGTATCTCCATAATTGCACATCTTCGACTCAACTCGTTCTTAATTAAACCAGCCATTATTGGCCAGTTAATCTCTATTAATCCAGAATTATCGGTCGTTCTCTCTCATTCATTCACAGACACACACACACACACTCGTCGCATCACTAAAATCGTTACAAATCGTAATTTCTGCGTTGCGATCACGAAGACGCGATAATTTTCATTTTCCCCGATCGATAATTACGGACTGTGGCGAAGGTGGAGGAGGCGGAGGGTGCAGCAGCTCGATCATCGGTTCAAACAACCGCTAGTTTTCGACGAGAGATGCCCGACGGCAAAAACTAGCCGCCGTCCGCGCGCCTCTCTCACACACACACATACATACACAAAGACAGTTCCGCTAAATGCATTAGCGCAGACGAGGGACTACTTTTTACAGGTGGAAATTTCAGAGAAACGGCCTGCACATATACACCGCACATTGGGCCCAGTTCACACCGATGACGAATCTTGAATGTTGCAACTATATTCTAAATATTTAAGAAACAATTTCATGCAAAATATAGAGTATGCAAAAAGTATCAACTCAACATCATACTAAAGATAGTGGTGATGGTATAAACAGTTCTTCAGTTTATCTGTTACAAGTAAAATGAGTACAAAAATCTAAATTTGCGAAAATAACGTTGTAGGTAAGTACAGTAAGTAAGTACAAGTTTAAAAATCAGAATGAATCATCATATATAATCTACCTACAATCTTTTTATCAAAAATTTTGACAATTGTAATAATCGTATAAAACTTTAAATATGGATGTATGAACAATTCATTTTAATATTGTGTTGTATTCTTAACACAATATTAAAATGAATTGTTCAAACATCATATAAATATATTCTGGCAACAATCTTTTTATCGAAATTGTTGACAATTGTAATAATTGTATAAAACTTTAAATTTTTATACAATTATTACAATTGTCAACAATTTCGATAAAAAGATTGTTGCCAGAATATATTTATATGATGATTCATTCTGATTTTGAAAACCTGTACCTCCTCAGAGGTACTTTGAGAAACATATGTATTGAGTGATCATTATTAGATTGAAATCGAATTCAGTCCATGTGAACGGATCATCAATTTTACATTTAAACGGGATCGTATTCAGATTCAATTTCAATCATGAACAAAATTATTGGGATTTAGTTGAAAACCACGCTGTATATAATTTTTTTCTAGTTTACAACTAGGCATGTAAAAAATATAAGATTCTTACAATGCAAGTTATTTTTTTTTCTTCATCAAATTCTTTCACATTTAATAAACTGTCTTGTGTGCAAGACCACAATTTATTGCAAACGCGCCAACATCGCCTTGGTAAGTCGATTTTTCCCGTTGTGTGTGTGTTTGTGTCTCTTCGCTTCTTGCTTGAGTGTTCGCCTCTTTTTTATTGCCCCGATGTTTTGGACTTTCGCTATTTGTTCTAAGAAGGCACTTGTTTATAAATAAAACGCGCATTAAACGGAATCGTTTCTGCGGAGAGCAGCAGCAAACGGGGAACCTGTTTTGTGGGGCCGCGCGCGGCAAAAAAGGGGCGCACGTATCAATAAAGGCGCGCGGACGCCTCGGCGTGTTCGCGGTGACGCTTGGCATCCGCGAGCGGAAAAACTCGCTAATAATTTAATCTATATTCTATAAATGCGCATAATCGCGTAATATAGCCCATAAACGGCGCGTTTCTTACGGCGCGACAATCGACTGGAAATAGGGGTGAGGTGGAGAGAGGACTCTAATGGATATGTAACTGGGACGTGACATGTGAAAAAATTTGCGCGCAATGGCTAGAGAGTGAACACACAAAAAACGGATTTGTGATGCAGATAATTGAATGGCATACAATCAATCTTGGATTATAATTATATTTATCTAAAAACTAGTAAACTATAGGTGTTCCACTGCAAGAGGACCAAAATGAATATTAAGATATATTTATTTCTAAAATCTGGTTGACCATTGTTTTCGAGATATTGAAGTTGAACTTCAAACAAGAACGTTGTTGATTACTCGGAATGAAAATAAAAATATGACAAAAATAATGAGCATGTATGGGCACTTAAAATCCTAGAGCATTCAGACGGTGTCTTCAGCAGAGATCAACACACTGGTGTAGGATTTTTAACGTCCCTAGTTTTTTTTTGTGTAGAAGACCCTGTATATAGTTTTTAAGATATGATCATACGCTAAAAGTTGAATTTTAGCGTCTATTCATATCTTAAAAACTTTTTTTTATTAAAACCACACACAATTTTTTAATTTGTTAATTTTGAAAATGCCTATATTGAGCTATATCTCCATAGGTAGACGAGTATGAGTTTAAAAAAGATTTTTTTTATATTAGTATGATATTATTAAAATCCATTTGCAGCTAAAGTCCTAGAGCATTCAGAAGACACTGTTTTCAGCTGAGATCAGCACCTGGTGTGGAATTTTTAATTGTTTTAGTTTTTTTTGACCCTCTTGACGTGAAACACCCTGTTTATAGGTACATAATATTTTGCCTATTAGTATGATTTTATTAAAACCCATTTGCAGCTAAACAACATAAAGTTAAAGAATAAAATCGTTTGCTAGTATAGTTTAGAAATTTACTATTTTGATCCATAAAATAACATATAAAGCAAATAATTAAGAATTTTGATTTAATTACATTAGAAAAAACTAATAAAATATGACTTACTTCTTCATAGTCCAGCCTGGCGGTGAGGGTGAAAACGCCCGTCTGCGGATTCAGCGAGAAGACATCGTTGGCCCAGTCGCTAATGACCGTGTAGGTTAATTGCGCGTTCACTCCCAGATCGGGATCGCTGGCACGAACTTGACCAATTCGCGATCCGCGCGCCGCATTTTCCGGAATGTCGAACGAGTAAGCGCTCTCCAGGAACACCGGCGGATTATCGTTCGTGTCGGTCACCTGTAACACACAAGCGGAAAAGAACGACGGTGAGTCCGTTAATAAATTGATTAAACAGATACAATCGAAATTAATACGCCATAACAGACAGCCAGCCAGCCATAATTGGTACGCAATTAACAATGAGGAAATTAATACTGCTGCGGCAAAAATTCGCTGCGATATGGTATGGCTGGTAATTGCAGGAATCCCAATAAAAAAGAAACATTTATTTGTTAGAACTTTATTATGATGCTCACACGGGAAAAGCCGTATTTATGGTTATATTCATAATGAACAAATTTCAAGCCAGATGTCTGGTTTTATTAATACTTGTGGTTGCCAAACATGGCTGGACTGGACGAAGAATTACATATAATGCCGGGCAATTTAAGGTGCTAACATTAATATAGGTAACGAATATTAATTTATTATATATTATGGTCATACAGATTTTCTGTTGTTAGCTAATTTGATTACCTACACTACTACCCCGTTCATAAACCAAATATAATTAATTTAACTTTATTCCTTATGCGTAATTCTCGTGTATGAACGTCCGATTTTATTATACCTAAAGCTCGTTTTAGACAAGACAATTTCTTGAATGAAAAGTTAGTCAAATTATGAGTAGATCTAAATTGTCTATTATCATACAGCATTTTTTTTTAATAATAAATTGGATTATAAATTGAATATTAAAAAAAATGTCACTAGACAATTTATGTACTTATAACTTGACTAACTTTTGGTTTAAGAAATTGTCTTGTCTAAAACAAACTTTAAGCGTTATTCTTTAGGCCTTAGGCGTTTTCCTTATAGGTGCATGAATGGAGCATACTTCTACTGTTATTAGTATTGAGACTGTAGTTATTTATTAACAGGATGGGATGGCATATCCTAGTTTATATCGTTCACAGGCAAGGAACCAACAGAGGCGCGTAGGAATGCCTTGAGGCATATCAAGCCCTGCTGGGACAGAACCTGAGTTTTGGTTTAGCCGATAGAAGCCCAGAATAATACGCGGGGTGAATCAGGCACTAACCATAAATTAGGTCTTTATTGTTGTAAATCCTGATGAGGTTTTAAACCAAAGAGAGAAATATCTATTTTAAGAGAAGGAGTTTCTTCCCAACAATTTCTACCTATCTAAGAAATAGAAATTGATTTTTTTCTGCATTAAATGATGGTGAATTCGCTGGGCAAACACGTGTATTTATCCGTATACAAGCATATTTAAAATAGACTTTTGCAATATGGACCTAGTTTCTAAAATGTGTATGAATTATGTACACGATTTAAGTGTAGAAAAAATACATTCCACACAGGTGATAAATTTCCCTCCTGACAACCGGGTGGTGGTGGTTTCCGGCTGTTTAAAAAGATAAGCGTGAAACGTTTTAAGAGATAATTGTGCGTTTGTTCGCGGCGTCGTCCGCGGGAGTCCGTTGCCCCCTTTGGAGGCACACAGTTAGTATGAAATCTGTCAGATTTCAATCTAAATGTCGCCCGGTGATAAAGTGGCCGCGTTCAGTTACTAGTTATACACATACACACATGCACTAGTCCTGTGTGTGTCGGCACCTTCTTCTACCTCTCCTGCCTGCAAGTCCTGCCGCTGCTGCCGTACAAAACGGGGCGGCTGGCCGGCCGGCCGCGCTCTTCCGCATTGCTCGCCATGCGAATCCGCGCGCCGTTCATCATACCACACAATCTGCGTTCTATCTGTTACAGCCCGGCAATTACTACGTTTGCCTGTCGCGAAACGGCGGAACTCGATATTGTTGTTTAGCTAAATCGTACATCGAATTGCCGCCTACGATTAATAAGGTAATAATAATTATACATATATATTATATATATATATATATATATATATATATATATATATATATATATATATATTACTTCTGTATCGGAAGATGGAAGAAGAAAAGAAACATCTAAACTGGTGGGGACATTTAATTAGGATGGACAAAAAGAATCAAACAAAACAGGTATGGGAAGCAAGAACTGGAAATAAAAGAAAAAGAGGTAGACCAAGAAAAATTTTGAATTGTACACCATTTCGGGACTTCAATTTTTGGACACCAGGTGTCGCTTTTCCATCGGATAGAGGTCAATATATGTAACATCTAACAATATACTGACGGGTTATAGTTACCTCACCTTTCTACGACCAAGTCCAAGTCTCTAAACTCTTTAGTCAACGCTAAAAAGTAACTTACACTGTCAGTATTCTAAAATTTTGATAGTATTACTAATCGTGTAAAGTTCTTTTAAACCCGTATGACATTATCTAGTTTCTTATATCGTTTTCGATACAGACACAAACTGTAGTTTGTCCTACACATATCTAGAAAATGATATAGCGGCGGAATAATAATAAATTCACTTAACAATAACAACACCGTAATACACAATGTTAGTTTTCCATTTAGAAATACTTATACAGTTTAATATATCAATTCTTATATATAAAACGATATAGGCAACTAGATAATGTCATACGGGCTTTATATACAAAAGAAATTTTCTTTAACATATTAAATCTCTATACCATGACCACCTGCGTCTCTCGATACCAGGACAAGTGGGGTATCCTTGCGAGTTCCTGCAGAGAGAATAACTTCTATTTTTTTTCCTTTTGTATGTATTAAATTGATATATTTCATTTAGATTGTACTTTTTTTTATGATTATTAAGTTAAAAAAAAGAATTTATTTTGTTATTGTTATCAAAAGAAATTGAATCGGGCCAAGTTAAAGATTGTACATCACTGTACTCAAGTATACTATACTATACCATACTATATTATAAATAGTTTTTACCTGTATTGTGACAACAGTATCAGTATACTGTATGCCATCACTAGCCCTGACAACCAACTTATAGACATCTTTGGTTTCCCTGTCGAGTGTATCAGCCAGCCTTAGTAAACCAGTATCTTTGTCAAGTGTGAATTGCGAGTCATTCGCAGATATTAGCGAGTACTGGAGTTTCCCAATAGTGTCAGGATCCTCCGCTTTTATGGTGGCCACCGGTGAACCCACGCCGAGCTCTTCAGAAACCGAGTACACCAGTGGTACTCCGGCGAATGTCGGGGGACTGTCATTCTTGTCCAAAACAGTAATGCGGACCTGAAACGAACAAAAACAACAATAGATAAGTAACAAATAAATGAGTCAGTATGAAAAACAAAATATTATATTACATCAGTTCTCTAACCAGAGATAGAAAGCACTTGTAGCGAGCAATAGTTTGCACCCTTAACATCATACACTTTTTTCTTTTTAAAATTATAAAATAACTAATGTAGTCAGTACTCCTATTGTCTATTCAAAATATTCAGAATATAAATGCTTGTACCAATATGATTTATTTTTGTTTATATAAGGCAAGTATGTGAAATTTTAAATTCTACAACGCGCAATTCGTTTCTATACTAATGCGTTCTTATGCGTATATTTAATTGTGCAACTTTATAAAATAAAAACAATCGCGATTCGTCCCGCATAGCTGCCTGCGTGTTTTATTTCGCATTACAGATTTTTCGCCGAGCCTTTTATGAATTCCAGACAAGTGCAATTCGTCAAACGATATAATTTACGATTAACGCAGACGGCGCACCGCGGCAATCAAATAGAATAATGAGAGGAAAACGCTCGTAAAAAGAACACCTGACTCGTGTATCAGCACAATACTGAAATTAAAAATAACAATAGTTTTAATTGATACCAACCAGGTGTTATATTATTATTTAATTATACTTATATTTTCAATTTATCATTTGAATTACTAATTTTCAATCAGTAAATGTTTTATAATTAATTAAATATATATTTATATATATATATATATATATATATATATATATATTGACTGTTTTAAAGTAAAAGTAGCGATAGCCATGGAAACAAAAGAAAATCGTCAGCAATTTGACATTTGTTAATTGCATTTAACTACTGCGTGTTGATTTGTCAATGGCAAATAGTACAAGAAACAATAAGCCCCTAACAGCCCAGAGTGATAAACGAAAGGCACTTACATATGCTACAAAATACGTGTACGTGATACTGAATTAAAAAATAGTTAAACGTTTGTTTTTTGCGGAAATTGTGAAACAAAGATGTTACAGAGTGTTGCCTCTTATTAGGATCACACTGTATATATTTTTTTTATATTATATATTCAATTTCAATTAAATTCCCCCGCATTCCGCTTATGCATTGTGCATCGCGTGTACACGTCAAGCAAACGAATTCTTCTGCTGCAGCGCGAGCTAGATAAGTAATAAATTAAATCCGGGAGAAGCCTGCGGGGTTCGGGTTTCGAAAAAGAAAATCCACACGATCGAATAAATAGTGGCAGAGCTCGGCGCTCGCGTTTATGGCTCCGGTTATTACGCTCACTCGCGCCCATGAATATTATAATTTCATTCTAAACAAATTACTGGGACCCCAACAATGGATTATTAATATTATACGTATATAATGCGGCGCGCGGTCCCTCCATATCTTTCCAATCTACCATCTCAAATATTTTTCGCCTCGAGTATGAGTATGAGTATGAATATGAGTACGGATTTCTTTTTCAAAATGAGATAAAAATCCAATTTACATGTGGATCACCCATAAATAATAATAATAGCTAAATACTCTGAATTCTACGAAAGGTAATATGTAATGTAAACTTAAATTTTGGTTCAGCAATTATTTTCCTGCACCTCCACCAAACAATTAAAACTTTTAGCTGCTTCGGTCCATCAGTATTTACGATCGGAAGTCATCTGCAGTGGCGGGACATTAACCGCGCTTAAGACCATTTCGAATAATATTTAATATACGATAATCGTTATATTAGCCGCCGCCCCCCTCCAGCACACGTAAAACGAATTAAGTGCGCCATTACACGCACTACACGCACCGCGCTCTTTTACGATTGTAACCAAAAACCCTAGTTTTATTATTTTTATTATTCGGACATTAAATAAGTTTATAGATAGTTGCAGTAATACAGGTAACTTAGTAGCGGGGCCTTATCGTAAAGAACGTTTAATGTCATTAATAAAAAAGGTAACTTTTATATAAGCTATTTTACATTGTATTTTATATGGGACCTGTTTTGCTGCCCGCTGAACACCCCTCTGCCCCTTACATACTCATACATATATATGTATATATACACTCACACACACATGCACACGACACCGCCCGCGGTCGATGGATCAGCGCGTCCGGACTTGATGTATTACGGCCGGCCAATAATAATAATATATAAGTTCAGTAATTTTTATGGCTCATTCATGCGTTTTTTTATATTTTTCATTCAGGCTTGACTGGAGGGGAAAAACACAGCGATTTCAAGAGCATAATTTAATTTGTTCGACAATTCCTATCGTAATTATTAATATTACTAATGTTAATTATGTTATTAGTGAAACTACCCTTTAAATAAAAAGAACAAAAACAGCTTTAGGGCCGGTTCTACAATTGACATTTAACCGGAGAATAAGGCTATTCGTGGAATGGAGTTTGAGATGTTAATACCAATATGTTAATTCATTCCACGAATAGCCTTACTCTTCTGTTAAATGTCAATTGTAGAACCGTCCCTTAATATTGTTCATAGCCTAGCTCAGTGGCCGAGTGGTTAGAGACTTCGTTCATCTCGTACTGAGCATTGGGGAGCTTCAGTTCGATCCCCAGCGGGGTGTGAATTTTCGCGAATCACCTTTCACAGTTTTTCAGAGGTTTTCTGTGAAGTTAAGGTAAATACCGGGTGATTAAACTCCTCTGAGCTTCTTCCTTATTCAGCAGAAAAGCTTCACGACTGATGCCTCTATACAGATAGAAGTTTTCTTTTAGTTTTCATTCGATAATTGATTCATCATACCACGCCGAACGACGGAAATTTCATCTAATACCTAATAAATATCAGTAATTTCATTTTCATTTCGTTTAATCTTGCATTATATTTATTTACATGAACCAACACTAAAAACAAACATTTTTAAGTCCGTTTACACGACTGCTCGAGTATCTTCCCACTACGCAAATCATTCGCATAACTCATTTGTTCGTCCACATCCACTGTACACATCAGTGTGTACTTGGTCAGTATCTGCGCTTCGAATCGCTGCCGAAAAATAGGACAAACAAACAATGCGTACTCGATATCCCGTTTATTCCACTTAAAAATCTCCGACATTTCGACGACCATCACGGTGTACTTGTAAATGCCGTTCATGTAACCGGAACTTCCAAACCAATCACCATCCTGGTAATGTTTGGCTTCAACACCTGCTTTATTAAAAAAAGCTAAAGTTCCATAGGATATTAAATACAGATCTGTACCACTTTGGTCCTGTTTGAACACCAACTCACCTTGTAGAAAGGTTAAAGGTTCTAACTGTGAGATAATTAATCCTATAGAGGATTGCGGCAGATCCTTTAATAGTTTACACTCTGCTAAGAGATGATTCCGGCTGTGTAGATAAATTTCATACCGCAAATGTTCGGAAAGTCCATTTATAATAAAATTCTCTCGGAAATATTTATTCCGGAATTTCGATCTGTAGAAAAGCATGATTTTATCACGTAGATTCACAGGCACTTGTTTAGACTTGATATAGTTATCCAGTTCGACCATTTGGGTTTCATTTTTATTCTCGGATAGTACGTATTTTTTAATAAACGAAATTAAGACAACTGTGAAATAAATATGTATATAAAATGAGACGAGTAGCGCAATTATACCGATTACATCCTCGCTGATGATACTGACTTCCGCGCGACCTTTAGCACGGGCTGTTAGATGGCATATAACCGTATGCACGTTTGTCAGGTAATGCTCTAACAAAGGATACTCATCGGTTGTCCTAAAATGTTTTTCGGTATCATCCGCGAAGCGGATGATTGCAGGAAACGCGAGCAGCATACAAGCAGTGCTATTTATAAATATTACCAATATATAAACTTGGATTGCAAACGGATGGTACTCTACACGCAGAGTAGTTGTTCGTAACACATGGTTCAAATAGCGTGTGATTGTAGGAATGCGAAACATATACACAAAAACTGTGAGTGTATAAACCAACGCGATTTCCTTAAAAATCACTTTGCCTCGCATTAGTTCGTATAAAATCGGCACTGGAATGCAGTCAATCAAATCCGTCACCAAAAACGTTTTCAAATAGTTCATAGCAACCATTCTGGTGTTCAGTATAAACTCGTGCTCCGCCTGATAGCCCATCATGAAATTCAAATAAACATTGAATGCGAACATACATGAGGAGACGCACACAACGCACCACGCGAACGGATCGTACACCGTCACAGTGCTATAGTAGAACGTCCCTAAGAACATTCGCAAGTTGAAGTTGATGAACCAGAAAACTACCATTTTCATCTCGCGTACTAACGAGAGGGTGCTTAACGGATGTACGATGTACTGCGAAGAGTTGTAGACTTGTCTGTGCACTTCGGTGATGAGCGCGTACTCGCTTTTGAAGTAATATTTGGTATCTGGGTGTCGGTATGAGGGCAATCCTAGGAGTCGGATGCGGCGAAAAAGTCGTTTAATGCACGGTGCTCGGGGTGATAGTTTTGGTAGGATACCCGCATCGGGGGTTTCTAACAAGCACTTGTGTAATCCCACTGACTTGTAATTTTTCATGATTACTTTCAAGTGTCATCGGGTTGTGACTTACATATAAACAACTCAGAAACCATAACGATAATGGCTTAGTTGGTTTTCAATATATATTGTTAGAAGTTAACTGTATTGTATGCAAACTGTTTGGCAATTAAGTAATTAAAGTTTTCTTTTTTTGTTCTCGTGCCCACTCGTTACCGTGTATTGGCGATCGTACTTTATTAACGACTGCCCTAAAGAGACCAGGGCATGGATTTTTGACCGATCGCTATGAATATAACGATTTAGAGGCGTTCGCTCTAATTGCGAATGGTGTAAATTTGTGACTCATCGTTTCGTGAAAGATGCTGTAAGATGATCATGGAAGAACCCAATACTCGTCAGTACTTATGCTTTGACATTAATTTTTTGAGTTAATTCTATTAGTTCAGCGCTATGGAACGTGTACGATTTATAGAGCATGCTAATAGCGATCGGTCAAAAATCGAACCCCAGGGGTGCGATTTTTGACCGATCGCTATTATCATGCGCTATAACGCGTACACGTTTCATAGCGCTGAGCTAATAGAATTACCTCAGAAATTAATGTCAAAACATAACTACTGCCAACCTTACAGTTCCCTCAATCATAAACAACATCTTTTACGAAACGAAAGGTCAAAATTCGACACTATTTGCAATAATAGCGAACGTCTCTCGATCGCTATGTTCATAAATTCAAAAATCCAGCCCCTGTTGTTGTGATCGTACCACGATTTTAAGTTTTTTCCTTCACTCGGTCCTCTTCTCAGACCAGTTTCCCCGTAACGATCGTTGTTCCTAATAATAGAAGTAACAATGCCGATTCTAGATCCTCCTCTCGATCTTGAGGAACTCTGAAACCTAGACCTATTTGTAGGGCAGAGGAGTTGTAGGAGGTTCTAAAATCGTTTTTAGAGGTAATAGATTCGGCCCCTTTGACCTATCAGTGTGTACATGCATATACATAAGGTGTATAATCTTTGGTGTGTGATTTTCAGGAAGGTTGGTTCATAAAACTGAAAGTCGTGTGGTTGCCACACGAGGTATTTTACATTAGCAAAAGTATTTTAATGAATCCAGCTCATTGGCCGAGTGGTTAGAGACGTTATCTGTCTCGTACTGAGCATTGGGGAGCCTAGCGTAACGAATGTTCACAAATCACCTTTCACAGTTTTTCAGAAGTTTTCTGTGAAGTTAAGGTAAATACGAGGTGATTAAACTCCTCTGAGCTTCTCCCGTGACCGGCGGAAGAGCCCACGACTAATAGCCTAGTTTTATTTTTATGATTTTCGAGCATTTTTCATCATTCAACTCGAGTAGTTAAAAAGATGCCGAATTTAGATATTCGATTATTTAAACATTTATCATCCGCCAGGGCCTGTCGATGTTTGCCTCTCATATTTTTATTTTCCGACCGTTGGGGGCTCCGCGTGTTCCTTTGTGGCCGTTACAAAGGAATCAGCTCGTATCATCTCTCGAATATGATATTTTTGTCGCGGAAGAATCCCGTCCTCGTCGGACGCGCCGCGGCCCCGATGCCCCCGTCTCTCAATCACGTCACGGCGGCATCGGACCGTTCGATCTAACCATTTATTTCGATCGTACATTTTTTACCGGGGCGTATTTATCATGCATCGTTCACCTCCGGGGGCCCCGATAATGCGCCCGGTGCGAGAGAGACGGATGCTTTATGTCCGATACGGGAACGATCTCCGGGGGCTTTAGTTTTTACTCGTCGCTTTTTTGCGTTTCTTATTATTACCCTTTGTATTGTTATCATTTATTTCTGGTTGCGACAGCAATGCGGGGAGCGCCGACGACGACCGGTATTTATTAGAATTGCGACAATATAAAAGTAAAGTGTGTGCATCGCTTTTCGATCCACTCCGCGTGTTTTGTTAATTAACATTTATAGGGGACACACGCTGTATATTTTATTCCACTTTTATCGCTACTTTCATTCAATTCTTATTCTCATGTGCACTTAAACTAACCTATGGCACTATTTCATGTAACTATTCAATAGGTTTGAACTATTTATTTCTTGCATGTGATGTAAAACGGTGGAAAGAGCACCTGAATTTCCCAGGACTGTCCCGAATTTTCAGTCCTAGTCACCATTTTTCAAAATTCACTTGTTGGTCCCGAATTTATAGCATTGGTCCCGAATTGTCCGAAAAACAGTAGTATAAGAACATATTCGGCTCAAAAACACTAGGGCCCTGTCCGTTTGACTACTATTAGTGACTAGTAGTGACACATGCTGATATCAAACTCATACTAATAGTATAGCATGACATCCGCATTTGTCACTACTAGTCACTAGTAGTAACCAAACGGACAGGGCCTAGGTATCAAATTTCCCGAATTATTTAGTATACATACTTCATTTGTACAAAAAAATATTAGTCTTCAAGTTATTAAAAATAAACTTGTAGAATTGTTAACTGGGCATTAATTAAAACCCTGGTGCATTATTTGGCCCTTTTTGCCCGGGGGGCGGGCACCGTGGGGCCACGCGCGAACGAAGCGCAGCGCATTTAGTTAATACCCGGGCCCCTCATTAGTATTCGAGTCGAATTAATCCAAAAACAGAGCGGCAAAAGACACCGACGGACATTCGTCGGCGCGCATTCCGAGTCAGCTCATTTCAGCCGCTAAACGACGTCAAGCGGCACTGCAAATATTTCAAAATCGTGCTGAAAAACTCCCCGGCCCGACGGGGCCCGCCTCGTAAACATACACCGGAGAATGCGAGCCGGCCCCGGTTATAACCCCCATCTGCTGGTAGGAAAACGCGGTTTAAAATAATGCAGTCATAAGTATGGGATTTTTTTGTGCGTAATGTCCTTGATGTAGCCCCAAGTGCTGTAATGATTTTTGCATGAAAATTGTATATTCAAACATTTTGTTATACCAATAATTTTACTCGCAAGTTCCTATAATAATCAAATATAATTAGCTAGGAGAAGTTCAAGTTTAATATCAAATATGGCTTAGCGGTAACTAAATTTAATTAGCTAGGTCAAATTTAAGTTTAATATCAAATGAGGCTTAGAGGAAACTAGATTTAAATTTAACTAGCTAGGTCAAGACATAACAGATAGTTCAAAATTCCCGTTTTTTTTTTGGTAAGTGTTGATTTCAAAAAAAATTTGCGGATTTGAGACAATAGGAAAAAATAGATAGATGATACAAAAACAATCAACAAATACAAAAAGCAGTTCTCTCCTTCCTGTGCATATATGATATGTAGGACCAACTCTCTGCATCACAGAAACCGCTTTCATTTATCATTCGGAAGCTGTTCCAGGCTGTTCTAAGCCAGCTAATACCAGCCCGGAACAGCTCCCGAAAGATACACGAAAGCGGCTCATATTGACTTGGACGTTCTCTGTGGTGACTATTGTATCGTCTACGTTCATATGATGATATCAAATTGAAAAATTATGTTTTTGTATAATTTTCATCACCATATTATTATTATATTATTACAGTGTAGTGCATAGTTCAAGTCATTTGAAATAGTGGACGGGCATAGTTTGGTTGGTGGGGGGCCCCCGCCCACCCCACCTACGTTCGCATAGTTTTTTCAATGGATACAGACGTTTTATATTGTGTAAACCATTTCAGGAAGAGTGTTATCCTATGGAAAAACTATGCGAGCAAAGGTGGGGTGGGCGGGCGGCCCCTACCAACCAAACTATGCCCGTCCACTATTTCAAACGACTTGAACTATGCAATACATTGTTTTTCACATTTTTTTTACGAATTAGGTGTAAATTAATAAATGAAACTAAAATTAAATCATAGAAAGTAACGGATAACAGTGTAGTGCAGAGTTCAAGTCATTTGAAATAGTGGACGAGCATAGTTTATTTATATATTATATTTGTAGTAATTTTCATGATTGAATGGCGTTTAAACTGTCTGGGCCCGTTAAAATTTTCGTGATGGAAATCGTTTCTTCGAACCGCTCGTGACCCGGAGTGCGCGTGCGAACGTCTCGATAATAAAATCAAGGGAGGAACAATTATGCAGATGTCGGGGCAATAAAAATAAAGTTTCGAAATGTTGCCGGGGCAGCCGTGCAACGTGAAATCGATAGATCACGGTCGGTCCGTGCGGCCGTCCGGCTTTTTGATAGAAAGATTACAGGCGGTGGGACGGCCGGGGGCGCGTTCCGCGTTATGGCGGCGCGACCGAAACGTTTCGGGCCCCCGGGCACAATTAAATCGCGACGACGACGACGACCACGGCGGCGGCGGCGGCCGCAGTGGTCGGCGGCGAGGGCACGGAATGCCGTGTGATTCACGGGGGGAGCAACGAATGCGATATTTCATATTTGCTCGCGCTCGGGCAATTATTGATGGCCGCCGGGCCCGTGGGCCGTTCCGCGGCCCACTTGACCGGCCCAGAAAAATACCGCGCGTCGAAGGATAGTTCAGATAAATATGGTAATGACCTGCTTGGAGGTTTGTTTAGAAATAATCCACCATTACATTTCTGCGCCCTGTAGTAGAAATCATCTCTAAAATCATTACTTAACTTAGTTAAAGCTAAATACACACGACACATGACAACTAAACTATGCCCATTTCGTGTTTCTAAAAGTCTGAAATATACTCTTCAACTATTTTATCCAATGAAACTATGCCCATTCATGATATCAACCGAGTTGAACTATATCAATTCACTGTTCAAAATGACAGTAAACTAGCATTTGTTTTCACACATAGAAGTTATAAAAAAACAAAGAAACAAAAGGATAAAACAATACTAAAACGAAATATTTAAATTAATATTTTTGAAGGACATAGTCGTTTGAAATAGTGTATTTGTATTGTTCAAGTCATTTGATATCCTGAATGAGCATAGTTTTATTGGTTAAAACAGTTGAAGGGTATAGTTTAGACTTTTTGAAACATTGAATGTGCATAGTTTGGTTGGTCTGTGCCCACCCATCCACCCCTCTCTTTCGCATAGTTTTTTTCGCGGGATAATTATATGCTAAATTCTTTTATAAACTTATCAAAAGAGTATCTTATGAAAAAAGCTATGCACAAAAAGAGGGGTGGGTGGATGGTCACAGGCCACCCAGACTATGCTCATTGAGGATATCAAATGACTTGAACACTACAAATCGAGTTATAGCGATATTTTCAACTACGTAATAATTTTTTATATTAAAAAATCATAAAAAATTCAATTTTTCGAAATTTATATTTTAGACTACAGCTACATTTATATATGTATGTTACTGACAAACTTAGTTAAAATTGAAAAATTTCATCATCCCTTACTCGAGTTATAGCGATATTTTGAAGTACGTAATTATTTTATATATTAAAAAATCATAAAAAATTTAATTTTTTGAAATTTATATTTTTGACTATAGCTACATTTATATATGTATATTAGTGACAAACGTACCTAAAATTGAAAAATTTCATCATTCCTTACTTGAGTTGTAGCAATATTTTGAAGTATGTAATTATTTTAAATATTAAAAAATAAAAATAAATCAATTTTTTTAAATTTATATATTTGACTATAGCTACATTTATTACATTTTATCTGTGTTAGTGACAAACGTAGCTAAAACTGAAAAATTTCATTCATCATCCCTTACTTGAGTTATAGCAATATTTTGAAGTACGTAATTATTTTATATACATGTGTGTGGTTATGAATTTGTCTGTGAACAAAATTCCCGGAAAACGGCTGAATGGATCGCGACCATATTTGTATATCGGCTGACACAAGATACATGACACAAAGATAACAATTTAGATTGTACAAATGGACTGTACTACTATTTAATTCTGCTATAAAGTTAGTTCGTTAAGCGGAGGACCACTGCACTACATCGGCGTGTGATGAATTATTAAGTATAATAATTATAATTTAATATATACTTACAAACAAATTCTTGTTAGTGATTTTAATGTATGCATCATTTTTCTTTTGTAAATACTGTATCAAATTGATACAGATTTCAAAACGATCCGACCCATCTCAAACGAGCGGCTAATCCGGCTGTTCGATCTCGATTACACGCGTCTCCGTTTTCGGTTTATATGTTTATTCATTCCGCAGGTATTAGATCATCATTCTTTCTATAATATATATATATATATATATATATATATATATATATATATATATATATATATATATATAATATATAGCTTCGAATATTTGAAATCCCCTCGACCGCAAAGACCCGTTCCCGCGTGCGTTTTTCGGCGGCGGACGTTCTTCGGCTTCTCCCTGCCGACGTTTTTTTTCCTTCTCCCGCGGTCCGTATGATTGATGCCGCGCGCTTCTGGGAAACGGAGAAATGCCTTAGAAACCTTAGCCCGTCCGAATTAATTAGGCGGCCGTAATTAACTACGCGGAAATATATAGTACGTGGCCATCAAAGGCCACCGCAAGGGAGACTGGAATCCGGTGGACATTGCATGAGAAGGAACAGAACAGAAGACAGAGTTGACAACAAATATATGCTCAGAATCGTACACTAAGTAAATATATGTAACATTAATTTTAGATATAGTAGTAGTTACTGTATTTGTTACAATTATGTAACTGGCTATCGACTTTTGGAGTCGAAGGTCCCAATAGTCGATAGCCAGTTACATAATTATAACAAATATATTATTAATAATTGATAGTGTATGTGTATGGAAGTGTAAAGCTTGTAACGCCAATTTATAAAACCAAAAATTAATCTTGCCCATCTAAATTGTTTAGTATCATACCGCAACTTGTTTGAAATATTGAATTGGATTATAGATTTAATAAAAAATAAAATGCATGACAAATTTCATGAGGGTGTGTTTGATTGCGACCCCACTCTTATTTCAGAAATTATTTTGTCATTAATTTAACAAGTAAACGCGATAATATCTTAATTCATTTTTGTGTTTTTGTGGTGTATTTAAAGATATTTATGCTTAACTGGGTTCTATATTCTTCTAAAGTTGAATATAGACTGCGTACAATAAATATATACAATTACAAAAAAACTTCTATTTTTATAGGGCTATTAGCCGTGAGGCTTTTCCGCCGGTCAAGGGAGAAGCTCAGAGGAGTTTAATCACCCGGTATTTACCTTAACTTCACAGAAAACCTCTGAAAAACTGTGAAAGGTGATTCGCACAAATTCGTTCCCCGCTGGGGATCGAACTCGGGCTCCCCAATGCTCAGTACAAGACGGACGACGCCTCTAACCACTCGGCCACTCAGTACAATTACAAAATACCAAATTCCCCACTCTATAATATATACTATTTCTAAATATATTACAGTTTTGATTCAAGAAATTGACTTGTCTAGAACAACCTTTAAGACTTGCTACTTGAGAAAATCGTTCCCAGGTTTTCTATATATCTATTATCTATTTACCTTTTACCTTTTACCTTTCGGTTTTCTAAGGTGTCGTTAATTGTTAACAATTGAACAGATTTGTCAGTATCATAGTGGCTAGAGCACCAACATCAATTATAACATACAAGTTTCAACAATGCGAAAAAGAGACAGTGTGAGCAGTTTTATTTTAGGTTAATTATTTTTGAAAGTTATTTTAACTAATAAACAACATATTCTGTAATTTTTCAGTAGCATAGGCAGCGACCCATTGTGCTTTGAAGCATGGCGCAGAACGCCCCAAGGCGTTCCTTATATTACCTCGCAGGCGATTCAATTTAACACAATGCGGGGGGATCCGGGAGCGGTTCTATTTTCACATGAAATTACGCGCTAATACATTCCGTGTACCTGTTGTGTACCATTGTCAGCGGAAACAAATGGCCCTTTATGAATTGCTCTCTTAATTATCCGCCACGTCGTCGGCGTGATATTTACTGCCACCCCAACTGAACGTTCTATTCGTAATACAAATTTGAGAGCGATATTTATTTAGAAAACCAATTACAAATGTGATAACCAATATACAAATGGTACAACATTTATTATATCGTTGATTAATACAAATTTATAATTGGGTAAAACAAATAAATCAAAACGAATTTGTTTGAATCGCGCTAAATAATAAAAGAACAATTCGATCGGCCATCATGAATTCATGGCTACTAAATATTTTAGAAATAAAGTTCTACTCATCCCTAAAATATCAACTAGCCATGAATCCATGATGGCCGACCGACATGTTACCTAGCAACCAAATCCAAGGATATTGATATTAATTTTACAAATTGCATAAGGGCACCTTACACGATCAATATTACTGTCAATATTTTAGAATAATGACAGTATTACTGGTATTACCGTACGATAATATGTTTAAAATGTTCATTATTCTAAAATGTTGCCAATATTACTCATCGTGTAAGGTATAGTAATGATGTGATGAATATAATACTGATCTTTATCCGGATAATTGATTACTTGATAAATATAAAAGGAGGACTGAAGAAAATATTAACAGTACTAGGATTGACAGTATTATTGACCGTGTAAGGTGCCTTTTAGAATAAAAATATGATATATAAACAAATCATAATGAACTTATAAATAACAAATTCATTATGACAATAAGTTAAACTTTAACTTATAAAATTAGTGCGATTATCTATACAAAAGTTATCTTTTAAATACATTATGCGAATGTTAAAAATGATTATGATTACTGTTAGGTATCTAACACATTGCACGTTTTCGCTAAAGCAATACGTTCCTATACATCAGTGATTCGAATAGTAAGTATAGTAACTTGAAACAGTTAGTTAATTCACTTTTATAAATTAAATTGGAACTTAATAATTGGTGCCATGTATCTAATTTGTATGTAAAATGATGCATGAACGTCTTAAGGGATGCGCTTAAGTCGTCCCTGCATCACTGTACATACAAATTAGGTATACTCAAAATTTTTAGCGCAAATTTATTGACCGTTACAGTTTTAATTACACTATGCTCACTCATTGTGTCATCGGTGTGTTTTTCGCATGGATGAAATACGATAAGTGCACGCGCCCGGACGAAAAAAATAAATCTCCTTAGCCGAAGAAGCCGGCGAACCTCCCAACGTTTTTTAATCATATATTTTTTTCTTAACGAGCGCACACACACACACACACAGGCCGGGGGTCGACGAACCGCCCGAAAGTAATGCAGTCCATAAAGGTTATTTATTATTATTATGAATCCCCCCGCGAACGGCAATGTTCGCACAGTTGAAAAATCACAAATTAGCACCGAATTCGAATTAAACGACGCGGACATCCGATCACGTACAATAAAACAAATCAAAATCATTTAAAACGATGAGTAATTAAGGCGGTAATTATACATAAAGGATTAATTGGAACGAAAAGGTCCTTCAACTTGCATCAATGTTCTTTTATTTGTTAATTAGTGGGAAATTTGATACTTTGTGTACAGGTCTGTATTTATTATATATCAAGGCTTGTTCATATAGAAACAGATGTTCTTAAACTTTATCATCCCTCGATATATTTTTTTCAGTAATAATTTAGCAAAATATATTTTTGTAATACAAGAATTTTTAATTGTGGTACAGATAGCAAATTTGCTAAATAAATATTTAATATTATTATTTCAATAATATTAAATATTTATTTAGCAAATTTGCTATCTGTACCACTATTAAAAAACATAACAAGACGTCATCATCACGTAACCTCTTAAATAGCAGGGATATTCAAACAAGAAATGTCATCTGTTAAGTGTCACTTGTCAAATATCAGGGGTACCAAAACAAAACAAAAAATGTTAACTGTCAAAGGTGACATTTTAAATTATTTTAGACATCAGAGGTGAAGACAGGGGGAAGAATACTATGTTGTTTTTTCCGTGATGATTACGTTACCCTCTGCTTGGATTTAAAAGCAGAGGGTAACGTAATCATCACGGAAAAAAACATGGTATTCTTCCCCCTGTCTTCACCTCGGGATTTGCGGGGTTTTTATTTAATTTTTTCATGTATTCAGGATTTATCATTTATATAAAATTTGTAAATAGTAGCGGAAATCACCAAATAAAGATCCATTGTATTATATATGTATATGTATATAACAATTTTGACTGAAAACTATTTTTAAAATTCTTCACTTTAATTGTTTTGCCCAATTGGCTGCGGTTCTTTCATAAGGATCAACCTGGGCCTAGCATATTTCCAATTATGATTTTCAACATAGTTGGAACATGACTACGTTGATTCTATTATGGATGCGCGTGGCAAAATATTTGATGTCAAAAACTCATCTCTAATTTGGGTGTTCCTGTAACACGGGGCATATAGAAACCTTCCCATGGGATGAATTCATATAATCTCTAGTCGTTTATATAAAAAGTAATGGAACTTACTCCTTAGAGAGAAAGTTTAACGCCATCTGGCGCAACCAACAAAATTTACAATACACACCCATGGTGTTTATACCATCAGGATCACCGAGTAATGTGTTTTATTGGAATAATATTCCAATAGAGTGTTCCACATATTAGCATGAAGCCAATCTTTGAGTTGAGTTGAGTTGAGTGTGAAAATTGAGTATGTTGGCGGATATTGCGGATATCATATAAACCAATACATATGATAATATCCGCCAATAAAACTAATTTTGTTTATTAAACCAGATGGCGTTAAACCATCTCTTTACAGAAAAAGTTATATAACTTTATACTTTTTATTATGGTTTTGCTGCCCTTTGGCAAGTTCCCAATATTTCTTCATCTCTAAATCATTAACATTTGTAGGATTTTATATAAATACCGATGAATTTGCATAAAAAATCAATAAGTTTACTCATCCTGTATAATTACAAAATCCACACCATTATTTCCCAAGTCCCCAGAAAAAAAATGCACGTTGTTGTTTTAGGTCGGCGCAATTATTTCGTTCATGCAAATAAAGCGCGGAATTTACCGCCCGGCCTTTATTTCTTATTTATTCAAATCGGGCGGGAACGTCGTGCGAAAACGCGGGACAACCATCTCGTTTTAATGTCGCGTTCGAGCAAAAAACAAACGCCGTAAAAATGAGAGGACGAAATTAGGGAGGAGGCGGAGAGGGCGCGCGCGCTCGCGGTCGCCTCGTCTCTTTTTTTTTATATGAATCTTGTTAGGAGCGCGCACGCCGGCCGTAAATTCGGCCAGAAACGGCCCGCGCGTCCAAATAACGTTCAAAAAATAAGCGGTAAATATGTTAAGTAAACAGTTTGACTGGACGCGAAAGGGAATTATACGTCCGGAGATATGGGTTTGTTTTGCTGTAATCACCGTGTTGGGCTGTTCTGATCCAATGGGGTGATTATAAAAGACAAAAATAACATAGTCGCGTCAGGGTTATGTCCAGCATCATTTATTTTTCTTATACTGTCTTAACCGCATTAACATATGTTTGTTTTAGTTCGGTACAATTTTTTATTTTGTAAGATTTAAATTCATGAAAATATATATATATATATATATATATATATATATATATATATATATATATAAATAATGTAAAATAATATTATAAATTTTATAGTAGACGCCACAATCAATAAATTTCTGATTTATAGAGAACTTTTTCGGAAACACTATACATACATGTTTTTATATCTGAAAACTCCTAAATTCAACCATCATGTTTATAAAAGTATATCTTTAATCCTTCATATTTTCTAATAATAGTTATTAATGAATGCCGTACGTATTATTATTAATTGCGGGCGCTAGAGATGCCGATCGCAATTAAAAGTGCCATTGTTTCGGGATAAATGCGGAGGGCTAGAATTCTAATGCCTAAGTATAGGGAAGCGGTGGATGCAGGTAATATAAAGCGGGCATTAATCAACCGCAAATTGTATGCCTCGTGATGCTTTAGATTGATAATGGATAATTGCTGCGAGATCCAAATGATAATTGACGGGGCGCGAGGGGTTGAGATTTATTTATTTAAATACCACCTATTGAATTTTTATATTTGTATATTTCTATTTTTGATATATTCGGGTAATATATTTTTGTAATAAATAAATAAAACGATTTTTTTCTTTATTTATTTATTATAATGAATTATCACAAAATAGATGCCGATTCAATCCAATATATATTTTTGTATTTTAAGATTTCAAACTTGCTTATCTGGTGTAATTATTCATATTCAATTGTTCATAACGCGCCTTCATGTTTGTCTTAGGCTGAAAGACCACGATCGATGGCCTCTTGTACATGTATGTATATCTTGTGTGTATGTATGTTACAATAAATATATCTTCTTTTTCTCGGGTAATATATGGGTTATCTGCGAATATACTAAATATACAGCTCTTAACCAAGTTTTCTAGTCCAGGTTTTTAGTCTATAGAACCAAGAAAGACATTGTTGATCGTAGAGAAACAATTTTTGCAAGAATCACAAATAAAGGTTTTATCGAATGTATTCCATAGCTTTAGGGACACATTGTAGTTATTAATTATCAATTGCAGCTGCACTATCCACTGATGACTGAATAAACTTTACTGCACAAAAAAATATGTCCATGAAGAATCTCAGCACCTCACCACCACCACCTTTTTAGATTCGAAAAAATTTCACAATTTAAAATGTTAGTTTATTCAAAGGACAAAGCGTACACACACACACACACATATATATATATATATATATATATATATATATATATACAGAGAAAGAGAGAAATACACACTCAGACACCTCTTCGCGGAAACGACAACGCACGTATTAAAGGGAGCGCCGAAAAAGGGTTCGTGGCCTACACGAGCATCGAAGTCTCCACATACGTACGTAGATTACTCCCTCTTTACGAGGTATGAGCGGCGATTGCTTATATATATATATATATATATATATATATATATATATATATATATATATATATATATATAACGACAAAACTGCAACAAGTACAAATACGAAAATATATAAGAGAGGTGCTGAGCTTCTTCATGGACATATTTTTTCTACATGGGTGGTATTTTGTTTATTGGTAATTAGTACTACAGTTTTATGCTATTTAGCATGGTTTCTATACTGAAATTTATGTGATTTGTTGTTTCATATACCGTTACACATACAAACTGTATGAATTTACGACAAGTATGTTACTTGGGAATTAGTTAAAAGGGGGTAAATATCACTTAACCGCCGAGCTGTTTCACCAGGTGTTGATTTTATCGCTTGCACGTTAATACCGTGTAATTGTGGCTTGTTTTATTAAGATAATAAAGCGGTAGTACGTTTTTTTTTCTACGTGGCTGCCCAATCGGTAAATCACGGTGTGCGCACGGTTAATTTTACAACGAGTCGCTTTTCCAGTTTCGTGAGCGCAATAAAGAAACATAAATTACATTAGTCATCATAAAAACGCCTTTTGTTATTAACAGCAATAATTAAATTAATATGCTTCACACTTATATGGAACGTATTTGTAAATTAAGTAGTGCAGGATAGCCGTGTTAATACCATATGATCGAAAAAATTATGTGATTTTCACTTTCACTTTTTAATTAGTTGCAGATGTAAATCAACTACGTTTATTGTGTTTTGATTTCATATAACCTTATATTTATGCACAATTTTATAATGTTTAATAACACAAACATTTTACCCATTGTATTGAAGAAGGTAGAAGTCACAGTATCGATAGAATTATTAATATAGAGAAGAAGATATATTTATTGTAACATACATACAAACATGTACAAGAGCCCATCGACCGTGATCTTTCAGGCTTATTAATATATAATTATTAATATTAATTTTTAAAAACGAGGTACTAGGTCGGTTAATTTAAGACACAGTTGCGGATGTTTATAATAATTAGAAAATTAATATATCCAAGGAGTGTATTCTACGTAAGTTCAAACTTGGCAACCCATGGCAATCAAATAACAACTGTTGGTATGTTGTTGGTTGCCCCCCACAAACGCTAATGTAATACTGCCTTATATAAAATGTCACACATTTGTCAAAAGTGATGTTCAAATAATGAAATAGGTTATAATCCTGTTACTTATGACAAATTTGTAATATTTGACACAAGACAGTATTACACTAGAGTTCGCAGAGCGTGGGGCATACCAACCAATTTTTGTTTATTTGGTTACATGGATAACAGACTAGTCTGAACTTATAGAATACATTGTTAGATATAGTTATTTGGCTCATAAAATACTCATCGTAAAATAACGAGCCTGATAAGACTCTATGGTTGTTTATACTACATGAGTAGATATGCTATACCAACGCTAAAATCGTATGTAGTTTTAAGTGGGTGTAACAAAACTCTTCCAACATAATCAGGTCGAAACAGGGGATGCTTTCATCATCAAGTCGAAAAATCCAAACATAGGATGCCACCTTCATCATCTTTTCGTGTGTTATCATCTTATCATCTGTTTCGACCTGATGATGAAATAATCCAATGTTTCGACCTGATGATGTCGAAAGTGTTTCGTTACCCGCATTTAGAAATATGTGCGGTTTTGTGGTAGCACTTATATGCTTTTTAGGTTATATTTGAATTATATATATTTTATATTGGTAATTCGATTTGTTTAATATTAACTGTTATTCGTATTGCTTTTGCAAGTTACCGAATGTAATACGGAAATAGTTGCAAGTGCAATTTTTGCTGGCAATATGTTGCAAGTTACAATTGCTGAGTGTAAAACGGGCATAAAAAAACTAAAAAATATTCAATAATATTAACTACTTGATTTCCTTATTTTATACGCGTGCATGTTTGTAATATTTATTGCTCCATGTGTATGCATGTATATGTGTAGATGTGAATGTGTGTGTGTTGTATGTGCATGTAGCTATCTCGCCGAAATATCTCGGGCGAGGAGACGCGTATTAATAACGCTCCGTGTAAAAACGAACGCCTCAATTAGCGTGGGGCATCGCACGGTAGCGCTTGTTCTGCTTCTCCTCTGCGGACGAAATTGAAAAGGGAACGCCGCGATGTGTAATTATCGCATCGATAAGAGGATGAAAAGAGCAGAGCGAGAGAACGCGCGCGGACATTCCGCGCGCCGCTTCATTACCGAGGCCTTTTATTAAAACGTCACATTTGCGATCACTTATCCGGCCGCAGAATTGTAATTACCGTAATAATAAAATTATCCTCGCACGGAACGCGTACTGCAAAATCAATAGAGCTCATATATAAATACACTGTGTTGCATACCCATGCCAATGTGCGAATTTATCCATCGTAATGGAACGAAGTTTTATTATAATGGAGTTTTGTTTATTGCTTCGTCATTAAATGATTAAATCATTATTTGATTAAAATAGTAATGTATGTTTGTAGCAATAGCTGCATTTTTAAAAGTATCTAAAGTTTTTTTTTTTTCATAAAGTAAATCGTGGAAAAATGTCCACCCTTTTAGAGTTTTCCTGTTCGATTTATTATCAAATAACATATTTATAACTTTCCCATACATTTATAATCTAAAGTAATGCAATTAGTCGTAATCTAGATCTACATATCTAGATTACGAACTTAATAGATTGTAAAGAGATGAATTCACACTTAAATATTTCATAAGATTGGCTTTGTACTGATATGTCAAACACTCTGTTGGAATATTATTCCCACCATTCGGTGATCATGATGACACGAGTATGATGACGCATACTACCATAATATAGGTGTGCATTGTTAATTTTTGTGGTGTCGCTAGATGACGTTAAACTTTCTCTACAGAGAGAAATTTATATTACTTTATATATAAACCACTAGAGATTTTGTGAATTCAACCGCTTAATTAATTTGTAATAAGTCTTAATTATATTGTATTAAATGCTATTCATCCAAATCACTTAATACTGCAATTAAAAATTGAATCAAAAACATAAAAACTAAACTGTTAGTTATAATTTTTGTGCTATCAGTGCAAATGTACGGGTCTCAGGTTCGAATCCCATCAAGGGTGGTATCTTGATGGGATTCGAACCTGAGACCCGTTGCACTGCACTGATAGCACAAAAATTATAACTAACAGTTTAGTTGGCTCCAATACATAGCCTTAGTTTTTATATTATAGGAATGTATCAGTAAAATCTCCCGGAAATACCTGACAAATTAACTAATCATTTTCAAATGTCCGCCCCCTTTATATCCGGCCCAATTAAACTACTGTTTCTGACAAAAAAAGCAAACCAGTCATTAGATCAGCAGCAACAAAAGAAATTTGAAAAAAGACATTGCGCGTCTAACGAACCTCGCACGCACTTAATTAGGACCATAAAAAAGGTGGTAACGATGCTTATTCGCACATTAACAGCGCTTCTTTTGACGTTAAACAAACGTTGCGTCTGTGCGTCGTGAATTAAATTGTATAGGATATGGGCGTTGGAGTTTAATGAGCAACATAAGGGGAGGCAGAAAGGAAATAACGATAACTACAACTGGTATTCTGACTTATTAAGTAATTTTAGTTGAACAACTTTATAAATAGGCGCCACAGCATGGTTGTTTTGATCGCTTATATAATGCTGAATGATTCTGTTACCCTACAAATATTCTAATATCTTCAAATAACTAATAGATTTAATTAATTCATGCTTTATTGGTAAAAAAATCTGCAGAAAAATAAATCTATAATTATTATTATTATAATTAATAATCAAAAATGTATTAATCACAATAATCAAAAATTTTATCGTGACATTTTGAATGAAATTAATATGTCTGTGTATAATAATTTGACTACAAAATATCAGCCTAAAGTTTAATTAAATAAACTTGACCCAAACATTGTTAATTAATTATATTTCCGTAAAACCAAACTACAACGAAAAAAAAAACCTCGTCCCATTGTCCTCCGTGAGTCCAAGACGAATTCAAAATGGCGCCGCGTTCTCTCTTCGCGACGCGAAGTAATTTGTTGTTTTTTGTGCGGGCCGGCGTTGACAGAAATACGCTTTAAGTCCCCCCCCTGATCTGTTGATTAATGTCCCGAGACGAATTGCCCGGCGTTTACCAATGAAAGACGCATGTTACCAAGTCCTGATATTACTGTTAAAGTTCGAAAGAAAAACAAAACCAAAAACCAGCAGGTTATTTTATTAATTTGCGAATAAATTATTATGCGCGAGAGTTAATCAGAGCCGGCGCGATTTTAAGTAGCGTTTCGTGTAACTCTTATCAAATATTTATTGGAATCTCGCTATCATTTCCACATGCAACGCTAATAAATCCCGCGGTGTTGCGCACGCGCAAATGACTCATAAGTTCATAACAATAGCCCCGTTATGGCAGTAAATTGGCACTTATCGGCTACCAAAGTTGTACAATTGACAGTAACAAATACGCGTCTAGGTTTATCTCGCGGCCGTGGCCAGCCATCCGAGGAGGAAGACAATAACTAACGAACTAACGGTGCCCGGGCATCTTGATAAAATATGCATTGCGGACAATACAGGAATGCTTTCGGTTTAGTTTCGTTTTCTATAATTATCGGTAATTGGTGAGTAAATAATCGGACGACCAATCTGCAGATCATAAGTCGAACCTACGCAGGCCGCCAATTAAAAGACTATTAATAATTATGCCCGGTCGCCCCGCGGCTTCTGCTCCGTTTATCGCTGCTCCGAATCCCTCCTGTCCGTCCAATCGATACCAATCTCAAATTTATTTATTTATCTAGTTTTATCATCGTTACTAGATGGAAATTAACGCTCGTTTGATGCTTAGCTATAGTCGCTCACGCATGCTGCAACAACCCACCACCAACGTCTTTCACAATTCATAGTCAAATATCTTTATAATATAAAAATGAAGACAATGTATTGAAGCCGATCACCATATGTTTTTTTGTGTGTTGTCAATACAGTCAGTTCATAAGTCGGGGGTCGCAGGTTCGAATTCACACCGAGACGTTTTTTTATATTTTGTTTTATTCATTATTTAAAGTGTCTTTCGTATATCACTCCGAGCTGGTACGGGCTTATTATTTCTTGTTCTAGTTGCCGCTTCTGATGTGCATGATACGGCCCTTACAACCAGCGGATCACGACCGCAAGACCTGTGCGATACTGCACGCCGCGAGGGCGACTAGCAATGATAAACCATGCTAAACGAAAGAACCTTAAATGAAGTATTAAGCGTAATAGCAATATTTTAAGTAAAGTTACCCCACTATTACAATTAAAAATGTATTCATTTATTATATTAAAAGTAACGATTTAGCTAATTTTGTAATTAAAAATCATCCTCCTCGAACGGTGGGCATTTCATCTAGTTTTTTTAGAAATGGAGAATAACTTTTATCGGCTGCAGAAAGATATATGGAAGTTTATCAAAGGACACCATCAGAATTAAGGGAGCTCGTCGTACAAGAAAGCATTAGTGATATAGCATAGAATGAATACCTAGGAGTGTTGTGTAGCAGTTATAACATAACAACTGCTAGCACCCATACCAGAAAAGGCAAAAGAAAAATATTTTCATCATAGGTGGTTCTAAATTCGTATTTAGAACCTTCTGGAAGTTCTAATAAATATTTCCAAATAATATTTTCACATATCTTAAAAAGCAAGGGTAGTTTACTCTGAAGCCGTTTTATAGTTTTTGGTTACACCTCGTATACGTATGCAGATAAATTTACTTCAATGAGTATTTATTCTCGGATAATTGTATTCTTTCAAAAAGTTTCTGTATTATTTTAAGTTTGAAATAATACAGAAACTTTTTAAAAGAATACAATTATCCGAGAACAAAAATATAAATTTATCTGATTGCTTATACGAGGTGTAATCAAAAACTATAAAATGGCTTAAGAGTAAACTACCCTTGCTTTTTAAGATATGTGAAAATATTATTTGGAAATATTAATTAGAACTAACAGAAGGTTTTAAATACGAATTTAGAAGTTAATAATAAAATATTTTCCCATATGTGTCCAACTTTCTTGAGTATACACATGCATACATATACATTCACATATATATATATATATATATATATATATATATATATATACATATACTATATATACATATATAGTCACACACACACACATGTATAAAAAGGATCGAGTTTACTTCATGCCGGAGACAAGTGATATCTTATAAAATCTAGACGTTGCGGTCGCTTTGGATGCCTTTCCCTACCGTAAAAAAAATGCGCCTAAAATATTAAGTATTATGTTGCTCAATAAGCGAGTACAACGTCTTTCACGCCGTGAACAAACGGAATGCGCCTATGTCCAGCGTATAGAATATCGTACTAATTTACACATCCTATCCCCCGTCCTTTATCCGCCCCTGCGGCGCGCGAATAGACAAAGATGTGTGAATTTCGCTACTGCTGCCGCCTCCACAATGCGGCGCCGCATGCGGTCCCGCTTCAATTACATCCAACAACGACACGCGTTTACTCCTCTTTTCGCTCAAATGCCGTTCTGAGAACTCAATTCTCGCTTGGTCGCAACGAATCATCGCTGTAGGATTGCTTGCTTAATAATGATGTAACAAATTCTTTCTGGTTTGTTATAGTTAGGGTTCGACGGGCAACAAACATGTGTAATTTAAGTCTGTTAAGATGGGAATATATAAATTCTACTAAGGAATTGACAATGCATAATTTAAAAAAAGCAATATAAAGTTTATTAATTGCATAATTATAATCAAGAATATTACAGTAGTGTTCACGCGCTCAAATTTAAAATCGTATGCGCCCGGGGCAGAGCTGTTTGGAATACATTCAAAACGTACTCAAATACTAGAGAGATAGTTCTGGATAGTTGGCTGGAGGGTAGCATAGCTACAAACACTCAAAATGGGCCCATTATGAAACTTTCTTTTAAGGCTACTCACTCGTCCCACCAGTCAATTTTGCGTGCGAGCTGTAAAACTCTGGTGGGTGAGGAGTTGCCAATGCTGGTCGTATTAGGCCAGCACTCTTCTAGTATTAGAGAGATGGTTTATAAGTGAAAATGTAGAATTTTCATATCCCTACAGATTGAATTTAACGATTTTCTCTAGTTTCTACCGTTTTCGGTCTGTAGCGCTGAGAATATGTGAATTTAATGAAATTTCATGTTATTTCTCCTATTTCACCTCTGTAGCTTCTTTATTTCAACCCCTAGGAAGATGGTTTATATGTAAAAATGTAGAGTATTCCTAGCCCTACAAATTGATAGTATGAGTTTTTCCTCTAGCTCTTATCGTTTTCGCGCTGTAGCACTTAGAAAATGTGAAGTTGATTAATTTTCATGTGTTTTTCTGCTGTTTCAACTCTGTAGCGTTTTTATTTCAAATTCGATATACGAGTACTAATACTTTATAGAAAATGTACTCTGATACCGAGTACAAGTATCGAGTACAAGTACTGAATACCGAGTACAAGTACTGAGTACCGAGTACAAATTCTGAGTATCGAGTACAAGTACTGAATACCGAGTACAAGTACTGAGTACTGAGTACAAGTACTAAGTACCGAGTACATTACACGTTATTGCATACTGAGGGTCTATTTTGTTACTTCGGACGGTCTGGTAATTTTTTTCAGGAAATTGTTTGGACTATATTTGTTATGAAATAAAAAAAATAAACCCACTCGGCCACTAGTGGTTAGAAGGGTTGTCTGTCTCGTACTGAGCATTGGGGATCCTGAGTTCGAACCCCAGCGAAGAGCGAATTTTCGCGAATCATCTTTCATAGTTTTTCAGAGGTTTTCTGAGAAGTTAATGTAAATACGGGGTGAATAAACTCCTCTTGACCAGCGGAAAAGCCTCACGGCTGATAGTCTCATGAAGATAGAAGTTTTTTTAAATTAAAAAAAAAAAATGTGAAAAATAAACATTTTAGATTCTATTTTTTACAATATAATCAAAACTATTTCCAGAAAAAGTTCATAAGTATATTTGTATGTATATTAAGATTTTACGATAAACTCTTTTAAATAACAGTGTTCTTATACTGAAAATAAAAATATCGTTACATTATGTTGCTCCCGGCATATGTACACATACACACATACACACACTCACACATACACGCGTACATATATTGATTGTCGAGCGGGCGTGTAGATTTATTCTGAAAAGCTGTAGGAGCCGCGGTCGGGTTGTCCGGGTAGATAGTGTGAGTGCTCCTGACTGGTAGGATGACAAATTGACAAAGCCAGAGCAAGCTCGCTCACTTTACGAGAAACCCGTTTCCCGTTATCGGCCCTCCCCGATCGGCCAACCTTGTCTATTAGTCTTTTAATCCACAACTCTACATATTTTTTTCGACCCAAACATAACAACACGCTGATTGACAAAAAGGTAATCATAACACACACACACAGCGACAGGTGTTTGTATGTATCTACGTTTAGAAATCTATGGACGGCAATAAATTTGAATATAATTAGGTATTATATAGATATTAATCTGGATTAGACAAAAACAAATATTTATGTAGGAGAGAGATTTAAATTAGAAAAATTAATTTTCATAATTATAAATTTTCTCCTGTTCCCAACTTTACTAAAAAAAACGGGTGAACCTAACTATGCCTATTAATTATTTCAAACAACTCTGCACTACATTATTTCATGAAAATATTTACAAATTAACACTAAATTAGTAAATAAAAAATAATTGATTCATAAGATGTTACTCATAAAGCCTGTCTTATATTACATGTAGCACAAGTACAAAACTTGTATGATAATTGCAACTACAAAGTTTGGCAAGTTTCTTGACGAATCTAGTACAAACTTCACTTTTGCCAACTTTGGCACATAAGCGACGTTGCTATATGTACAAGTACTGAGTACCGAGTGCAAGTACTGAGTACTGAGTACCGAGTGCAAGTACTGAGTACTGAGTACTGAGTACCGAGTACAAGTACTGAGTACCAAGTATAAGTACTGAGTACCGAGTACAATTACTGAATACCGAGTACATTACACGTTATTGCGTACTGAAGGTCTATTTTGTAACTTCGGACGGTCTGGTAAATAATCAGTTACCCATGGCAACCAAATAAACAATTGTTATAGTCCCACGCTCTGCGAACGCTAGTGTAGAAGTACAAGTACATTCAAGTAGCGAGTACAAGTACCGAGTACTAGTAGTGAGTACCGAGTAAAAGTACTGAATACCGAGTACAAGTGCTGAGTACCGTGTACAAGTACTGAGTACTGAGTACAAGTACTGAATACCGAGTACAAGTACTGAGTACCGTGTACAAGTACTGAGTACTGAGTGCAAGTACTGAGTACCGACTACAAGTACTGAGTACCGAGTACATTACACGTTATTGCGTACTGAGGGTCTATTTTGTAACTTCGGACGGTCTGGTAAATGATCAGACCGTTCTGTTACCCATGGCAAACAAATAAACAATTGTTTTAGCCCCACGCTTTGCAAACGCTAAGTTTCTTGACGAATCTAGTACAAACTTCACTTTTGCCAACTTAATGACACATAATACGACGTTGCTATATATAAACAGAGGTGCATGACGCTCTGAAATAAGAAGTTTCGCAACATCTAACAATATAATCACGGGTTATAGTTACCTAGCCTTTATCAAACCGAGCCTTAAAGTAAGAAGTTTTCATCTCACCTCCTATTTTCAAAATTTTGTGTCTTATATACCATTGGATTGGGTAATTTGAACTCACCTGAAAAATAGAAAATAAATTATTAGTATTAGGCAAAAATATATTCGTATACTGTTTATTAAAGAAAAAGACAATTTGGCTACTAAACCAGTTTACCCCAAAGTGGGCTATGTCACAACTTTTTGTTTTTAGTCATTGTGTAGTAGTCCAATCGGCAAGTCAAAAAAAGGGGTTATCTGGATAAAATTCTGAAGTTAATGAAACTATGGGATATTGTTTGGAGTTAGTTTGGGGTGTGGAATCTCAGTTTTCGACATTGAGGGACCTGTGCAAACTTGGGGAGGGGTAAAAAACCTTGAAATTTTCGAATGTTTTCAGTTTTTTGCTTATATCTTCTAAACCATGGAAGTTTATCGTGGAAAACAAGATTCCAATCTCCGACGCGTTCGGCTCGGATAAAATTCTTCACACATGCCAAAATATTAGATTCATAGTGCAGTCTCAATTTTCTTCAGTGCTTGTGCAAATTTAGCAGCCACTGCGAGCTTTTTCTACCTCACATTCAAGCTTTTTGTCAAGGCAATAGAATTTTAATTTCGGGAAAAACGAAAACCGCCGGAATTTTACTAGATTTATTAAAATGGAATGAACCACGAAGGTAACAACGACAGATTTTCTTGACCAGAGGATAGAAACGCTTATACTCGATGGGCTGTCGTTATTGTGTGGAATTTTCTTTGAAAACCCCATGGTTTAGAAGATATAAGCAAAAACCAAAATAAAAATCAAGGTTTTTTTATTTTCAATAATAATAAATTATGCGTATATATCTCAACAAATGTTAATATTATCATTGAATGATATACACCCAGCAATACATTCAACTGCCCGCCCCATTCTGATTATTTTTCTTTTAATTTGTCGCGTCCGTTACTCGCACAAAAGTCTATCTGCCTGTGTTGTGCCCGGCGCATGTTGTAATTTATTGCGCATTATAATTGCAACATCATTTTCGGATGCATGCGCGCGAGATTTATGCCTTCCGAGAACCAACAAGGGGGGCGCTCGCTCTTTAACGATACTGCGGCCGATTTAATAAATCGCGATGTTGAAAAATTGGACATGTATGTATGCACTTTTTTTTGTATTTCGTGGGCCCCCTAATTGTCGGATGTTTATTTATGGACCACGTAGTTATTTGTATTTCAAGTACCGATAATTGAGAATATATACATATACTATAAAAGTACGGCTCGAAATTAAATATGTGGTTGGGTTCTTTGAGACATTTAGTATACCTATTGGCGATTCAAACGTTAACGGTTTTCTTCAAGGTAGTAGGTAAACAGCTGATATTTGTTATTGTTCAGCTGATTGCATTAAAATTATATTATTGCAGTCATTTCTACAATAATGCGCTATTGTTAATGTACTTTTAAGGTATACATAGTATAACCTTGACTCCATAGTCATATATAAGATGAAAAAACAAATGTTATACAAACAAATTCCCTACTAAATGTAGTTCATTTCCTATCACCAGAGTATCAGCCGGCTTGAATCGCCAATAATAATTGGTGATATCGCGAACGTAGGTATCATATAGTCGGTTTGGAAGAAGACACTACTATAGTGGTAACCTCGATGATATGTTATAACCTCTGGCGGACAAACCAGGGTTGTAACTAAAGTAACTCGTATCAATATTAAATATTTATTTAATTACTATAAGTATCTTCTCCTAGGCGGGATTTGTTATAAAAAATAAACAATAGTATGTAACAATTGCGAAAAAAGTAGTGAACTATTTTATTAAAATGATGAAACAAAATTAAGTGATGATATCGTACAGTACGATACTTATCACCTTTTTAAATTGTGTCCTGTTAATAACGCCCTCTATTTATATGTTTCTAAAATAAAACCTCTTACTAAATTTTCGTATTTTCGTAACTTCGTTTGAAACTAATATTATTTAATCACTCTGTATTTTATTCAATAACCATGTATATAGTGATCCTCACAAATATTAATTATGTTGGTTTTTCTTCTCCGACTAACGACTTGCAATCAAATAAAAATAAATAGGACGGGATTCGGTTGAGTGAAAAAGAGTGAGAGAGAGAGAGCGAGGACAGAGAGCCCTCGTTAGTTTTATTAAATATCACTGCGTTAATAAAGCGGCTGATAAATATTCAATATTAAAACTCTGTTGCTCGGACTATGCGGTGGCATAAAGTGTGCAAAGTTAGTTCCTGTCAGAAACCACCGGCGAGGAGGGCCTGAACCGGATTTTTTTTAAGGACCGTGCACGACGGCGTGTTTTGCAACGCACACACGCGCGCTCTCTCCCATATACGTACATATATACCCGTCTTGGACACACACACACACACACACACGTATACGCCGGGTGGATTCGTATCGTGTTACAAACATGTGTTTAACACACTGCTATTAAAATGGTACCATTTTACACTCGGTTTCATATTAAACCTGATAAACAATGAATTATTCGCTATTAAACGCGACGCATGAGGCGGCGGGGGCGGCGGGCGAGCCGGTGTTGAGTTACGCCTTGTTGGGAGAGAGGAATTTTTATGAAGTAAATTGAAATTAATATGATTAATAACAATCAGTTATATATGATTATTTGATGCAGTAAACATATTTATACAAAATTATTCATGTAGCCTACACCAAAAGGTAAAAGGTAAATAGATAATATATATATTATTCATGTAAGCTAATATCATAATATTTATTTATTAATTATTCAACATTTTTATTTCTCACTAGATTTATAGTCAAATCTAGTGACAAATAAAAATGTTGAATATTTTATATTATGATATTAGCTTACATGAATAATATATATATTTACTATATTTATCAATATATTGGTAGAGCATCGGCAAAATTTAACATATGTCCATAGAGGATTTACAAACAAATTTAAGGTTATTGGTGCGCGGCTCTCGGTACTCGATACCTTAGAAAACTGTTCTCGGTTCTCGTTTTCAGTTCTCGATTCCTGAATTTATTCGAGAACTAAAAACGAGAACCGATAACAGTTTTCTAAGGTATCGAGTACCGAGAGCCGCGCACTGATAACCGAGAACCAAGAATTGAGAACTGAGAACCGAGGATCGAGGACCGAGGACCGAAGACCTAAACCCGCGCACCGAGAACCTTATTAATATATACTTATAATCTACGTATTTGTAACAATATATATATATATATATATATATATATATATATATATATATATATGGTAAGGTAGTAATGATATAATTGAGAGAACCGAGAACCGAGAACTGAGAACCAAGAACTGAGGACCGAGGACCGAGGACCGAGGAGTACCTAACCTTATTAATATATATTTATAACCTGCGTACTTGTAACAATATATATGGTAAGGTAGTAATGATATAATTTAGAGAACCGAGAACACAGAACCGAGAAGCGAGAACTGAGAACCGAGGACCGAGGACCGAGGACCGAGGACCGAGGACCGAGGTAGTAATGATATAATATAGAAAAGTTCTCGGTACTAATAATTATATATCCATAACTATAACCAGTTCTTGGCTTGCAGTTCATGGAAATCGAATCTTAATTCTCAGTTAATAAAAGTTCTCGTATTCTCTTCTAGGATCTCGTTCATGTTCTCGAGAACTTTTAAGAATTAAGAATATCGACTCTTGATAAGAATCGATAACAGCTGTTCTAGGCTCTTGAGATTCCATCACCAGATAAAACTAAAAAAGTCATCTTTATAAGGCTATCAACCATGAGGCCTTTTCTTCGGCAAAGGGAAAAGCTTAGAGGAGTTTAATAACTCGGAATTGAACTTAACTTAAAAAAAATCTGTAAAAGAACATAAGGGATAATGCAGACCACCGAAATGAAGATCATAAGGTGGGTGGAAACATATGACGAGATCAAGCCCGAAATGACGATATAAGTTGCGTCCCAGATATCAACCACTAGGTACCCCAAAGAAGAGAAGAATGAAACAAACACATAGAAAGAATGGACAACAATAGAGTTGTTAAGATTGCCAGGGACAAATCCCTAATAGGTCAAAAATTCATGGCAAGACCAAGAAAAAAACGGAACGATATCGTGACGACTCATTGAGAAAAAAGAAACCAATAGTGCTATTGTAAGCACTATTGGTTTCTTTTTTAATATCAATATTTTCTATGCACCTAGTATTAATGATTTTCCTTTATACTACAAGAATGTCGGTAATTACGAGCACACATAAACGATAATGCAATGGAGCATGCAATTAACAAAACGGCGGTGTGAAATAGCCCGCGCCTTAACAACTTAATAATGTCCTCCGCCAAGTGTTATTTGTTATTTGCCGCAGTTGCACTTATCCGCCAGATAATTACGTCGTACAAATATTATTATAAGAACAATTTTACACACCGCCTCCCCCTTTCTGCACTCCAAAACCGCGAGTTGTGTTGTTGGGCGAAAAAAGTAATGGGGCGGCAGATAAGGCGCGTGTGTCCCAGTAACACCGGCCCGTCGTTATTGGCGTTCGATTTATGCGCCCTATCGCCGATCCGAATCGCAGATTCACCCATTGAAGTGTTTAAACTTTCTATATATTTACAATTAATTTTATGTACGAGCGGAGACGCTCAAGTAATTGTATTCAAATGTAATCTACATCGCGGGGAGCCCTTGTTTATGCACCCGACCCGCTCGTCCTTCTTCGCCATGCCCCAGACACAATCGACGATAACAAATGAATTCGCCCGCATACTTGTTTTGTGGAACAAATTAAAAAGTAAATGTAAGAATAATATGTGATAAAACAAAAATTACTACTATTATTAATAATATCATATCGTAATCTTCAGAGGATGTTAGGTTTTTTCACTTGTTTCATTTCTGTTTATTCTTTATTTAATTAACATGTTGACTGCCAAATAACAACAGATAACTCGTAGTTAAAATATGAACTACAAATCTGGTATTTAGCAGAACACCTCTAAAACTAGGATAAATCCGGGAAAATCCGGACAACCCTATGCATAACTAATACCAGGGATCTAATATTATAAAAATCTAACTACTATTTTTAAAACATATATAAGTGCGAATCCACCTCTTAGCAATCTAGATATTTAGATTTCGATCTTATGGAGTTTAAAAAGTTTAACTTTCCCCCTAAGGGGGTTAGTTATAACATTTTTAACTACTTTTACTTTACGACTACATCACTGCAGTATCAGTTATTGTTTCAATACTAAAATGTGACCATAAGATTCTGCATACATAACACCATATATTTCTTAGAATTGAACTAAACACGATCGCAACCGATAAATAAACTTGTTATTATTGACTGAATCATGCTAAAGGTTACACACACACAAATGATTGTAATTTAAAATTTAATCGCGTTTAATTATAAACAATTTCAATGCGAAAGCACCTTCGACCGATTACATTCAATTACGAGTGTCGTAAAGCCCCGTAAAGTGCGTTTTAAAAAAAGCTGAATATAATCGTTAAACGGTTATTGTTATTATTAATAAAGATAACGTTTAATTGCATTTATCCGCGTCGGCCGGCTTTTAAATTAATTTCATAACGCGCGATTTCAAAACGAATATAATTTCTTATTAATTAAACAATCATAATGGTAATGTAAGTGTGTGTGTGTGTGTGCGAGTTGGGTATTTCGCATTAATATTAATGTTGCGCTCGTATCCGCGGATATTGAATTTATTGAGATTTAATTGGATTAAATCCGCTTTGCTGGGGCCTATCGCCCGCTACGATCTGGACAAGTGTTCCGTCGGTTATCATTTATTTATCGTGCGGGAGAGAAGAACGCGGTGAGAAAACCGGTCGACGCCCGTTTTGTTGTCGCGCAATAGGATACACACACACACACAGAGAGAGGAACGGAGTAATGTTTTAATAATAATCGACACACGGCCAATTAAAGCGGCTTGAATGAGTAAATAGCGACAATTGGCAATTTCACATACGAAATTATACGGGAATGCAGGCAATCGGGTATTAAATTGGCGGATTCGATTATTTATTTGAACAGTGTTCGTCATAAAAGCTGTTGATTTAGCGAGATTTTATTCGCAATTAAAGGGAAACGTTGTTAGAATGTTGCTGAAATTTATGCAGCATTCAAATAAACGTTGGTATGTGCAAAGGACTTCATTTTATATAATGCCTATATATATTTTCTTTAGTTGCTTTCGTTTATCGGAAGCTGTTCCGGGCTATTCTAAAACAGCTAAACCAGATCAGTTCAGATTTACATAAATACCAAACGTAAAACTTTTTCCTTTTCAAAATAATTCAAATGTGATTTACATTCCCACAGGCTCTCATCTTTACAAGGTACTTGTAGTACAATTGCCATAAAAGTACAATTAAATAACAAATCATAAAATTCCAAAATTTAGATTTTAAACACCTAAATTAAATTTCTTTGTAATTTTCATTCTCTCAGGGTCATATGTATATATCTCGATAATTGTGTGGGATCATTCAAAATCTTCTAAATGAAATTTATTAAGCTTGAAATGATCTACCAGTCTGTTTGAAGAGTCAACTTTCTAAGATTTATGAGAAAAAGTGAATTTTGAGATATTGTGTACCAAAACGTGAATAATTGGATTCTTTGTAATCCAATTATTCACGTTTTGGTACACAATATCTCAAAATTGGTATGGGATGTTTAAAATTGGTCTAAATTGCATTGAACTTTTAATAGAAGGCTATGGAATGGGAAAAAATTAATGCATGATAATCAAGCATATTATTAGTTGGCTTTAAATTTATTTTGTAACAATTCATATCCACAAATGTATCTATTGAATTAAGATATAGATATTTAAGTGTGAATTCACCTCTTAACAATCTACATATCTAGATTGGATCACATCAGTGTAGCTAAACTAGTCAGGCGGTATCACCAGATGGCGTTAAACTTTCCCTCTAGATGGAAAGTTTTATTAGTATCTTAATTCGTTATTTTGATTTTTTTTAGATACGACTATAATTCTGCTAAATAGAAGATTCTCTAGTAGTAGAAATGTATCGTTTTTCAAGTTGAACGAGAAACCTCATGTATATGGAAAAATCTATACATAAAAGCCTTATAATAATTTCTTGCAAAACATTTCTTAAAGTGTTTATATCTCTTAAATATATATGTAGCAGTGAGTAAGTGATGCGTTGAGCTGGTCTGCACATTAAAAAAGCAGATGCGGGGCGAATTCCTCGCCGGATAAACAATGGCCGTCCATCGAGCGGATCGTGATCGCGCGCGATCGTCCCCGGTGCACCAATTAATAGTAAAAAGTGGCAGCGCCCCGGAATGGCCGCGTAATAGAAGTAATTTGTAATCCGGTCGCGGCGTTTGACCGATGTTTAAATGCTGTTCCCCGGCGAGTCGGGATTATTAAATAATGGGATCCGCTCTTTTTGCCCGGCGCGCGCACCCCTTTTTGCGCCCGTTCCGCCCGAGACCACCAAAAGCAGCGCTCTTCTTCTTCTACCTCGAGCGCAGAACATCTTCTGGGGGTCTACTGACAACATACTTACACGACGACGCTGGATACTCGCCTGCATTCTAATCGGCCCAAGACAATTTATACCAATTGAATTTAATTTAGGCGTTTGGTCAATTGAAGACAACTATAGGAATACATTTATTCGCCACAGTTTATATGTACTTTGTATTTAAGTGTGCAATCAATCTGATCATCGATTATATATCGTTAAACTCAAATATCACCAGTTTTTGAGCTTGTGAGAACGAAAGACATAACGGCTATTGATTAATAGACTCAAATTTCAAATGAAAAATGGGATCTGTTAATGATTCACATGCTTAATGTTGAAAAAACGGACACATTCTACAATAAATGAGGCTGTGAGAATGAAAGTGGTGTAAGTCACATTTGAATTGTTTTGAAAAGGAGAAGATTTTGCATTTGGTATATATGCAAATCGACGACGTTTTATATTGTTTAAACTATTTCAAGAAGAGTGTTATCTTATGGACAAACTATGCGAGCATAGGTGAGGTTGGCGGGGGCTCCCTACCAACCAAACTATTATATCTACGGTGGGATTCGAACTCACGTCTCTGGCTATCGCGGCCGTTGCGCTACTAATTACTCGATAACGTGGAAGATGTTTATTCTTTTACTTATCAATAGTGAAAGTAACACCTCTTGTTTTTGTCAAACTTAAAGTAAGAAATATTCATCTTACCTCCTTTATCAATATTTTGTGTCTTACATGCCACTAGATTGGGTAATTTGAACTCACCTGAAACAATAGAAAATAAATAATTAGTACTAAACAAAAAATATGTATTGTCTATTAAAGAAATACCAATTTTTTAATTTTAATTTATTTAAAAAAAACACAATTTATATTCCCTTTGGTCACAAAAACTTCTATCTTTATACGACTATCAACCATGAGGCTTTTCCGCCGGCCAAAGAAGATGCTCATAAGAGTTAATATTTATCTTAACTTCACAAAAAACTTTTTTGAAAGATAATTCGGCGAAAATTCGACCCATTGGGGTTCGAACTCAGGCTACCGAATACCTGCACTCTTTCTTCGAACTTCAATACCCTCAAATTGTTTTAATAGATACACGTTATAGATCATTTTGGAAAAAAAACTGGTTTAATGTGACAGTCCCAGCTCAGTAGCCGAGTGGTTAGAGAAGTTATCCGTCCCTGACTCTTCTAACTATTCGGTCACTGAGCTGTCTTTTGGTCACATTAAACCAGTTTTTTTCAAAAGTGAGCTATATCATGTATCTTTTAAAATAATTTCAGGGTAGTGAAGTTCAAAGAAAGATTACAGAAATTCGATGAGGAGGGATTGGTGCAGAAGACGTGGATGAGGTGTAGGAGTAGGACAAAAAGTGGGTAAAAAAGGAAGGATGTATGAAAGAGTGGACATATCTGATGTGTGAGTAGAGGAAAAACCGAGCGGAAGGAGAAGTTGAGGTATGCGAAAGAATGAGGGATGTTGAGTGGCAAGAAAGGCAGGTAAGAATGGCTGAGAAAGCTCCTACAATCTGACAATGTTGAGTGGCAAGTACGGGGAATCCCCCAACTTATTTAACCAGGGGATGTATTTTTTAGCAATCGTTATGAATATACCGATGAAGAGACGTACGCTATTATTGCAAATGGCACCGATTTGAGACCCTACGCTTCACGAAAGGTTCTACCTACCTTATCAGAACTGAAAGTTTGACAGTAGTTATGTTTTGACATTAATGTTTGTGTTATTCTTTAATTCCACGCTATGAAATATGTACGCATTATAGCGCATGGTAATAGCAATAATAACGCACGTCTCTCGATGGCTATATTCATAGCGATTGCTCAAAAATACAAAATTTAAATTTAAAGAAAATGTTTCAACCCTAAACATTTCAATAAACTGCCCGATACACAGTTATATCCATGTAGAGAGAACCCAACATAAATTTATTCAAAATTTCTCACAAATATTTGTCTTGACCGAGGCGCTATAATAAAACGCTCTTAAGTAAATAATTTCTGTAGTCTTTATCGTTTCTTTTATTTATTTTAATTTCCATCTCACTCCGACCTCTCCGTAAATTTTAACGATGTGAACGGGTCGGAGCGGTCGGTCTCTGCGGGCGCGCGGCGGTTGCATCGCCTCTCGCGTTCGGTCCGAGCAAACACATAAATCGCTGTAAATCAACAATAATAACAAGGCGAAAAGCAAATAATAAGGCGCTGGGCAGCGCATTAAATAAATATGCACAGCAGCCTCTCTTTCTTCCACCCAGCGCTCCCCTCCCACCAAATAAATATATAAGCATGTATATTACACATATAAGTGATAACTTAACATCTTATTAAAGTAATCGCACGCAATCGGAAGGGCTGGGACGCAGCGGGACGCGCGCCATTCGGAGAAATAATTCAGACGGCGCTGGTAATATGTTATTTTAATTAATAAAAATAATAGAGGCCACGAATATTGTACGGTGGTTGTTGTTGTTGGGAACCTGTTTGCATACACACACACATACACACACAAGCCGCGTCGCGGAGGTATGGTTTTACAAATCAAAGTACGCCAACTCTTGCATCTCGACAATGCAGAACCAATAAAACTGCGCATTCCAGAAAGTGTTATGCCGTCGTTAAATAATGAAGAAGTTTAATAAATCCTTTATTGCCGTTTTATTTCATAAACAGTTTTATTGTGTCTAGAGAATTAAAGAATGTACCGAGATCTGTGATTTGCGTGCATTAAAATTACTTAACTGTCTTAAGGTGTTGTGTTTATATATAATTTTTTTTTAATAAAATTATTTTTTATGGAATTCTACACACAAATTAATTAATTAATCCCCATTTCTCTAAGAAATGTTAAAAAGCCTACAACCACCTTCAAAGGGGAGATTAAAATATTTTATTTTATTTTTTTTATCTACCTACCTGACGTCCACTATTTCAAGCGACTTGAACTATGCACTACATTGTTTTTCACATGTCTTTTATTACGAATTAGACGTAAATTAATCAATGAAATTAATTAAATCATAGAAAATTGATGATGGCAGTGTTGTGCATAGTTCAAGTCGTTTGAAATAGTGGACGGGCATAGTCAGGTTGGTGTGGACCACCCGCCCACCCCACCTTTGCTCGCATAGTTTTTTTCAATGGATAGAGAGGTATTGTATTGTTTAAACTATTCTAGGAAGAATTTTATCCCATGGAAAAAACAATGCGATCAAAGGTGGGGTGGGCGGGTGGCCCATACCAACCTGACTATGCCCGTCCACTATTTCAAGCGACTTGAACTATGTACTACATTGTTTCTCACATGCTTTTTTACGAATTAGGCGTAAATTAATAAATGAAATTAATTTAATCATAGAAAGTTGATGATGGCAGTGTTGTGCAGAGTTCAAGTCGTTTGAAATAGTGGACGGGCATAGTCAGGTTTGTGTGGGACACCCGCCCACCCCACCTTTGCTCGCATAGTTTTTTTCAATAGATACAGATGTTTTATATTGTTTAAACTATTCCAGGAAGAATTTTATCCCATGGAAAAACTATGCGAGCAGTGGTGGGGTGGGCGGGCGGCCCCTACCAACCTGACTATGTCCGTCCACTATTTCAAACGACTTGAACTATGCATTACATTGTTTCTCATATGTTTTTTTTTACGAATTAGGCGTAAAATATACTACAATTGTTATTCAATCATAATTAAGATATGTGGCAACTATGTATAAAACAATATATCTAATATCACTGAAATCCAGCCATGGTTATGCCAAATCGTGATTGAAACTGTTAAAAGAATGTGCCAGCAAAACTAAGGAGGTTGTTTATTAGATATATTGTTTGATACATAAAAGACCCTCCTTAGTTTTGCTGGCACATTCTTTTGACATTTTCAATCACGATTTGGCATAACCATGGCTGGATTTCAGTGATATTAGATATATTGTTTTATACATAGTTGCCACATATCTTAATTATGATTGGATAACAATTGTAGTATATTTTACGGCTAATTCGTAAAAAAAATATGCGAGAAACATTGTAGTGTATAGTTCAAGTTGCTTGAAATAGTGGACGAACATAGTCAGGTTGGTAGTCTAGTATGTTTTATATAAAATTTAAATTTTCCACTCTTATTGGTACACCTTTATAATATTTTCAGACCATATAAAAACCAAGGCGTTATCTGCCGATCCTTAATTTAGACACACCTTACTATCTGATCTTCATACCAATTTTAATGGTCATAAAAATTATGCTAAATATAAAACTATTGTCGGTTCCATATCATACTTATTTGAGCCCCTTAAACAGCGCAACTGATTTGTATCAGTAATAATTTCTCGCTACACATTCAACATATTTCCACGTAATTTTTGCCTTAAAACCGACATTAAGGCATATAAAATTTGCGGCGCTGTTATTACCGAGGCGCGCCTGTCCCCGAGGAGTGGCTCGGAAATTGGTATGCCACCGTCCCTTACGGGGGCCATTGCGCGCCGCCCCCCTTTCGACATTGTCGCGGCGTTAACATTTTTTATACAGTCGCCGCGATGAGCTATTTCACGGATACCATTACCCGTATTATCCCATATTATGGGATAACTGCCGGGATGCAGAGATGCGGAGAAAATGTGCCGGGGAGGCTATGATTAGGGAGCGATGTGCGTGGAGCGCAACTTAATGCAAAGTTACTTGCTCGAGTTTTTCAATACCTGAGGACATAACATTATTTCTCCACTTATTTTTAATGTTGCATGGTAATTATTGTTTAATTCATAATTAATTTATACTATCAAGTATGTAATATGATAACATTTTGAAAAGATTGATGACGGTTGCTAAATCTATTTGAAGCTACTATACACAAAAATGTTAAATAGATGTATACGAGGGTTGCTATTTATATATTGAAAATTGGCAACACTGGTGCTATTCGACTGCGCCAATCCAATATACGTCATCATTCGGTATTTACCTTAATTTAATAGAAAAACTATGAAAGGTGATTCGCAAAATTTCGCCTCAAAGGGGTTTGAACTCACACTCCCCAATGCTCAGTACGAGATAGACTGTAACCTCTAGTCCACTGAGCTGAGTTAGTCAAAGTATATATATATATATATATATATATATATATATATATATATATAAAGTGTAGTAACTCATATATCATGTCTTTGAGGAGTTATGCTTTTCCCTAGTTACGGATATCTGAATGAAGAATCACCAGATATATACATTTTTGAGAAATTATTATATATTATATATTATATGGATATATTAAAATTCTGCTTATATGATTCATATAAAACAGTAACTAGGGAAAAGCATAACTCCTCAAAGACATGATATATGAGTTACTACACTTTTAACACAAACTGCACGCCGTGTACCCATCTATTACCACACTTTCTCGCTAATAAATCAATGCGTTAATGCAAGGCAAATGATAAACGAGCTGCGCTTTAGTAATCAGATTATTTCCACTCAAAAGTTGATCGTTTGCTGCTTATCTCGAGCTTCGAGGTGAAAGTAAGTACCAACGATGGTTGGTTTTCGCGAAACGATCGGGGGGGCGCATAAATATCCCGTCGTTTACGTGTCGTAACGGGATGATCCCGGTACGTACGGTACGACGATATTTACGTTTATTGGGCGGCACGATCCTGCACTTTCTACTTCGTGCCCGGACTTATCTGGAACATACCGACGACGGAATGATATCTTTTAAATCTGCACAGTCACACTGTGGTTATTAATCGACTTAAATGAGGAACGTATTTTACTCGCTATCTAACATAATCAGTACTGGATTATTATGATAGGACAATGATAATACTGAATAATACTTATAGCATAACCCAATAATTGTATGACATTATGCATTTTCTTCCAAAAATTCATTTACTACAGTATTGCTTAAGAAATTTGTAGGTTACATTATAAACATATCGAATACTCGGTACTTTCTGGACATACCTCGTATATATTTTTTTGAAGATTTTTCTATTATTCCATTAAACCTTATACATCTGCAGAGTACATGTCGATAAATGTTGTAAATGAACAATTATCATGTAATTGTGTTTCCCCTAGCAGTAAACTGTGTCCTTCGCGAATGTCACAATGAAAAACGATCCGAATCGATCAAGAATAGGCCGGTAATGAAAGAATTGGCCGCGCGCACGTGCGTGGGTGATTCGGCGCTGTGCCGGTCCGCGGTCTTAATAAGCTATAATTCATGGCCGCGGTATTAATCTTCGTTACGTCGCCCTTGTGCACGCGGCGGCCGCAATGGTCGCGCCGCCGCCTACCCGCGAGGGCGCGGCCGCGGTCCCCGTTATTAATGGGGCCCGCACGTCCGGGCCGGAGGGAGCGAAAAATCGCGGAACACGGCGGAAACCGGAATAGAGAATATGCGCAAAACGAAGGATAAACCTGTACAAAATACTCGCATAGATTAAAGTTATGGCGGAAAAATTGTTACAAGGTCCCATTACATTTTTTTTTATAGAAAACTTGTTAATGTGATAATCTTTCTAACGTTTTTAAAAAACAATTACGTTAAAAAAAAGTATAGAGGTTGGAATCATAGAGGAAAACTTAATACCGGTCAAACAATCCGCCTAGCGCGGATATAGAGGCAGAGATCTTAGAGGATAACTTTACACCGGTTTATTAGACTGGATAAGCAAACAGCTTATCATCGAAAAATACTGCTCAGTATATAGTGGCAAGTTAAAGGATGGTAACGAAGGACCTGTAGGTTGAGAGTAATGACAAACAGACAATCTCTCTACTACACTATGGAAAATTATCAAGTATTTTTTGAAAATTATATAACTAACCCCCTAGGAGGAAAGTTAAACACCATCTGGTGGCACCACATCAATTAACAATGCACAGCCATTTGGTAATAAGCGTCAACATGCTCATACCATCAGGATCACCGGGTAGTGCTCGAAATCTAGATATATAGATTGCTAAGAGGTGGATTCACACTTATATAAGTATTTTTTGATATTTTTTACAGACTAGGAAATTCTGAGAGACCTATAAATTGATAAGTTAACAAGGTTTGGTTGTATAAAGCAGATAACTTTAGGGTTAATTTCCAATACTTGTCAATACTTGTCAATACTTGTCACCTTTGACACATAATGCGACGTTGCCATATATAAATAGAGGTTCATGAGTGCACATAAGGCTATGAAATAGGCATTTGACGACAGATTATGCAATATCTAACAATATAATCATGTGTTATAGTTATGCCTTTATAAAATTCTATGTTCTGTCCCTTTTTGTTGTGTATGTGTGGATGCTAGACCAGTTGGAGCGAAAACGCGAAAAATACAATATAACTGTAATTGCAGGATTATGTTATTGTATTTGTTATCTGTAAATTATTGTGCTAAATCTTGTATATATTATTATATTCTAATAATGACATTTGAAGTGTTTCACATAAATTGAGTCTTCAGAATAATGACATCTTCAACCGTTTCCAATCTATTAAGTCGTTTTCTCTTCGCCGCACATACAAAAAACCGCACGTTGGTCGCCGCACTATTTGCGGCGGGCAGCTGTTGTTATCGGGTGAAAGTTTCGCGGGCGTGGGCGGCCGGCACGTACGGCGTTACAGTTCGTTACAAATAGGGCTGAGCGAGAGATCAGTGGAAAAAAAAGGCTCACACAACAACGCCATTGCTCGCACACACACACAAACACAATACGTATAGAGCGATACCGCAGCAGAGATGGAGATACGGCCACAACGTTTGTATGTGTATGTGGGTATGTGTGAGTACTTATCTTGATGGAATGCGGGTGTAGAAATTAGTTCGAACGTGTCAATTCGCGTTTCACATAGAGAGATGGAGAAGAAGTAAAAAAAAAACGATCCGATACCGGTGCTGGCTCTGGTGAAAGCGCGTTTATCAGAGATTTCCGTGTTTGGTGATGATATTTCTATAGGCATGAGTTGGCCAAATTAAGTGTGAGAAACTGAATCGGTTTAATGTAATTTATTGTAGTACTAATTAACTTTGTGGATGATTTCTAGATAGTTCTAGATAATTGGCTGGAGGGTATATACGATGTTGGTAGATCGCCGTCTGTATTTCAAAAATCAGGTCGCCCAAAGTGATCAAAAGTTATCTCTCTACTATATAATTATATCATACGAGGGTTGTAAAGAAACTAGTGGCAAAATATGTAATTTTAATTTTGTAAATATGCGTTAGAACGGCTTGCGACACTTTCAACTCATAAGTGCTTGTTGAAATTTGTGACAATTTAAAATTAAACAAGTTATATCTTTGAAGATAATAAAGATATCTCACTTGAGTTTTTAAAATTGGATTATTCAAACATTTTTAGACAAGTATAACACACAAAAATCCTAAAATTGCATCAGGATAAATATTTTTTTTGCAAAAATGTCTTATAATACAAATTTCAATTTGTATAAGCCATATCTCTGAAGATAATAAATATGTCTCATTGAGATCTTTATAATTAAGTTCTTCATAAGTTTTTAAACAAGTATAACTAAATAATCTAAAAATTGCACCATAATGAATAGTTGTTATTATCAGACATGTGTAATAATACAAATTTCAACTTATATAAGTCATATCCTTGAAAATAATGAAGATATTTGATTGGAGTCTTTATAATTGTGTTCTTTATAAATTTCTGGACAAGTATAACTCAAAAAATCCTAAAATTGCATCATGATAAATAGTTTCTTTCTTATAGAAATATGTGATAATACTAATTTCAACTTATAAAAGCCATATCTTTGAAGATAATAATGATATTTCATTGGGGTCTTTAGAATTAAGTTTTTAATAAATTGTTGGAGAAGTATAATACAAAATTTTAAAATTGCACCATGAAGAATAGTTGTTTTCTTGCAGAAATGTGTGATATTACAAAACTCAACTGATACAAGCCATATGTTTGAAGATAATGAAGATATATCATTGGCGTCTTTATAATTGAGTTTTATGTTTACATTTCTGGACAAGTATAATTCAACAAATCATTGCATCATAATGATAATTATTTTTTTCAGAAATGTGTGATAATATTAATTTCAACTTATACAAGCCATATCTTTGAAGATAATAATGATATCTCATTGGGGTTTTTATAATTAAGTTCTTCATTTATTTTTTGACAAGTATAATACAAAATTTAAAAATTGCATCATGAAGAATAGTTGTTTTCTTGCAGAAATGTGTGATAATATAAATTTCAACTTATATAAATCATATCTTTGAAAATAATGAAGATAATGAAGATATTTCATTCGGGTCTTTATAATCGAGTTCTTCATACATTTCTACACAAGTAAAACTCAATAAATCCTAAAACTGCATCATGATGAATAGGTTTTTTCTTGCAGAAATGTATAATAATACAAATTTCAACTTATATAGGTCATATCTTTGAAGATAATGAAGATATTTTATTGAAGTCTTTATAATTGAGTTCTTCATACAATTATAACTCAAAAAATTTAAAAATTGCACCATGATAAACCATTGTAAAAGTTTTCTTTTTGCAGAAATGTGTGTTAATACGAATTTCAACTTATAAAAGCCATATCTTTGAAGATAATAATGATATCTCATTAGGCTCTTTATATTTAAGTTCTTCATATATTTTAGGACAAGAATAATAATACTAAAAATTTAAAATTGCATCATGAAAAATAGCTGTTTTCTTGCATAAATGTGCAATAATACAAATTTCAACTGATACAAGCCACATCTTTGAAGATAATGAAGATATATCATCGGGATTTTATAATTGAGTTTTTTTTATTTATTTCTAGACAAGTATCACTCAAAAAATCGTAAAATTGCATCATGATTAATAGTCTATTTCTTGCAGAAATGTGTGTTAATATTAATTTCAACGTATACACGCTATATCTTTGAAGATAATAATGATTTCATCGAGGTCTCTATAATAAAGTTCTTCATTTATTTTTTGACAAGTATAATACAAAATATAAAAATTGCATCAATAAGAATATTTGTTTTCTTGCAGAAATGTGCGATAATACAAATGTCAACTTATACCAGCCATAATTTTGAAGATAATGAAGATATATCATTGGCGTCTTTATAATTGAGTTTTTCATACATTACTGAACTAGTACAAGTCAAAAAATCTTAAAATTGCATCATGATGAATAGTTGTTTTCTTGCAGACATATGTATTAATACAAATTTAAACTTATATTACTCATATCTTTGAAGATAATGATGATATCTCATTGGAGTAGTTATAATTGAGTTTTTCATACATTACAACTAAAAAAATTCAAAAATTGCATCATGATTAATATTTTATTTCTTGCAGAAATGTGTGATATTAATTTCAACTTATACAAGCTGTATCTTTGAAGATAATAATGATATCTCATTGGAGTCTTTATAATTAAGTTCTATATTCATTTTTTGACAAGTATAATACAAAATTTAAAACTTACATCTTGAAAAATAGTTGTTTTCTTGCAGATATGTGTGCTAATATAAATTTCAACTTATACAAGCCATATCTTTAAAGATAATGAAGATATATAATTGGGGTCTTTATAATTTAGTTTTTCATACATTTCTGAACAAGTACAACTCAAAAAATCTTAAAATTGCATCATGATGAATAGTTGATTTCTTGCAGAAATATGTAATAGTACAAATTTCAACTTACATTACTCATATCTTTGAAGATAATGATGGTATTTTATTGGGGTTTTTATAATTGAGTTTTTCATAAATTTCTGGACAAATATAACTAAAAAAACTTAAAATTGCATCATGATGAATTTTTGTAGTTGCAGAAATGTGTGATAATACAAATTTTAACGTATACAAGTCAAATCTTTGAAGATAATGAATATATATTATTGTGATTTTAAAATTGAGTTCTTAATACGTTTTCCCATTAATTTAACAAAGAATTGTTAAACTTGGTATGGGATATTTCGACTTTCGAATTGTAAAATGTAAATAATCAAAGGTTTCTACCAAATATGTTTGAAAAAAGGGATAAGGCCGTTTCCCAAATTCGCTCTTAATACAGCACTCGCCTTCGGCTCGTGCTATAAACTCATTCGCTCATTCGTGGAACTTGCCTTCCTGCACTAATAATGTAAATTACTATTTTACAAGAGAATACAGAATACTCGCATTGATCGAAATTATGGAGAAGAACTGTTACAGAATCTATTATTTTTTTTTTGGTTGCACTCTACGGGAATACGAGAACAGCGAACTTCCAATGTGCCACTTGTTGGGCTTTAAAGGGCTTTATAACTTAACAATGATTTTTTAAATAGCAGCTTACTACAGCTGTTTTCGTTTATCATTATTTGCTGCTCCAGGTTTATTGTCTTGTCTTGTTTTATTTGTCGCTCCACATGCGCACAATTTTACCTCCTCCCTTACATGCCACAGGGCGTTTAAACGAAAGCACCTTATTTTCATTTCTAATTCGGTCATTATTATATTTGTAAAAAAGCAAAACCTCGTTTAAAACATTGCTATTACATCAAAATACTTAGGCTTGATTGTATAAAGGCGAGTCAACCATAACCCATGATTATATTGTTAGATTTTGTATACATTGTTTTACTTTTAATTTAATAGCGTTATATACCACTATTTATATATGGCAACGTCGCATTATGTGTCAAAATAGTCAAAAGTGAGGTTGCAATCGCGAATTGGAAATTAACTCGAGAGTTATACAATCGAGCCTTAATATTTTAATTAAATAATGAATAAAAATCATTAAAAAAAATCGTTTCAATGGGAATTTGAACTCGCGACCCTCACTTTTGAACTGACAGCATTATAGTCATAAAAGACAGATCAGTTGGCTTCAAAACATTGTATTGGATTTTATACTATCGGCATTACTATCGTCACGCTATTAACAAACAGTAATAGATGTATTTCTTTTAAACAAAAATGTAATGATTCCAAATAACAATAATAAAACAGTATCTGCATGATTGAAACTTTCAGCTTTTTCACCATCTTTACGCCCCAAGTAACTATATCTCATGCTCGTTTAGTATCAAGTAAGAGTAGGAGAAAAAAAGTACACCCATGTACGTGTAACAAATTACATCCGATCAGATCACCTGATGAGTATTTAATTCACGCGATTTGAGCGTGTTGCGATTATAAAAAGCAACTGGAGAGCAGAGTAAGTAACTCCTCGTTGTGAGTGTGTGTCGTGGTAATGAATTAATAACGTTTTGCCCGCGCGCTTGGCGCTTCTCTATTTATATCGCGGCCGCAATCAATTATTTTCGTATTTATCATATTAAAGTATGTGGTGCATGCGCGGTGAGCGAGCCGAGAGAGAGGCGGCCGGCAGCCTGAAAAATTCAGAAATATGAAATGCATTATTCATCTCTCCGTTTGAATTTAAACACGCAACCGATTTCATACACGACGGGCGTCGTCTTTCTCCTGCATATACACATACATATATATGTATATGCACGCGGGACCTGCATGTATGTGTAATACATATCAGAGTGGATGTGCGCTCCGGGTTATTCAGGGAACTACAATTAAAATACCTGTACATGCTTTATGTGCATATATGAAAAGATCACTATTAGATATATCCGCGCGCCGTGTATGCCTTTGCGTTTCGTTTCGTTTCGTTTCGAAATAAGTATGCGGGGGGAAGCGAAAGATATATATTTTAAATTGTTCACGGCGAAATAATGCGATCGCACGAGGTCGTTGTTGTTTCCCCACTGGCTTTAGTTGGTTTCATGTGCTTGAAACCATTGCAGTTTACTATTCAACTGATATGACTATAGCCACTTTCGTTTATCATTTGAGAGATGTTCTAGGTTGTCCTAAGCTAGTTAAGACTAGCCCAGAATAGCTCTCAAACAATAAACGAAAGTGGCTTAGTTGTTTTCCAACGGATATAGAGGTTTTATATTGTTTAAACAATTCGAAGAAGAATGTTAAAAAAACTATGCGAGCTAAGGTGGGGTGGGTGGGTGTTCCCTACCAACCTGACTATGCCCGTCCACTATTTCAAACGGCTTGAACTATGCTCTACATTGTTTCTCACATATTTTTTTACGAATTTACGCCACCTATATTAATTTGAAATTATGAATTTTCTTCGGCTTTTATACCATAATAATCTGTATGTGCTTTTTTTTATGTAAAGGCTATATTTTAAACTTCAGTTTAGTGTATCAAACTTCATTCGTCGGACCAGGAGATATTCTGTAACTTAAGAACGTTCTCACAAAAAGCAGAACGGTCTGTATCCCATGACTTCTATAATGAACAATTCTTTCAGCAACACCAAAACACTTTAATAAGTTTGACAGATCGTAGAGGGAGGAGAAGAGAATGAAATAACTACAAAAAGTCGTTTTAGACAAGACAATTTGTTTACTCAAAAGTTAGTCAAGATTCGACACAATCTAAATTGTCTCATATCATACAGCAAATTATTTGAAATATTGAATTGGATGGTAGATTGAATGGAAAAATATGACGTAAATTGTATGGGAAGAGGATATATGAATTCATTTCTTGAACAACTTTTGAGCTAAGAAATTGTCTTGTCCAAAACGACCTTAACTTTTGAGTCAAGAAATTGTCTAATCTAAAACGACCTTAAGAAAGAAATATGTTATTAATATATTAAGTATTTTGGCACTTATAATATATAATAATAATTATGCCATACTGGCCATACTACGCTTGTAACTGAGGATTACGATTACAATACATAAAATGCTATTACTATATTTGTCTCTACCATTACACATCTATGACCCACAGGTTAATCATCCCAATCAGCAGTTTACCATCAGAGTTTCCCCTCTCTCGCGCCCTCTCGATCGTTTAAGAAAAACGCGCGTGTCATTGTTTCGTTGCGTTTTATCGTTGCGATCGCACCGCGAGCGGTCCGCGGGGCCCCCATCGAAATGACGAGTCAGATTTTTGCCGGCGGCGGCGGAGAGCGGTGAAGAAAAAGAGAGGCAGACAGGCGAACGACGGACGGGCCGATAATATTTTTATCGGCCGTTTTCGATCGCTTATTAACGGGGCGCCTTTATTTCGCAACAATGACGGCGATGATGGGGCGCGATAGGCGAAACGGCGAGCGAGAGACGGACGAGCGCAATTAAAAGTTTTGCCTGACAGCCATAATGAGCTTCGGGAAAATGTTTGTCGCTGAGAGAATTTTTACGTGTAACAAGTTCTATTGTATGTAACTATTGCGTGTTAGTTGGGAAGAGTATTGATGTTGCTTATAGCTGTTTTCGTTTATCACTCTATGCTGTTACGGGCTTATTGTCTTTTGTTCTATTTGCCGCTCTCGATGCGTACAATTCTACATTGGCCCTTATAACAGGCGACGCTAGACCGCAAAATATGGGCGATACAGCACGCCACGGGGAGAGTAGTAATGCTAAACCATGTTAAACGAAAGCACCTTATATTATATAACTATTCCTATTCACTGTTTCGAGCGACTTGAACTCTTGACTACACTGTTTTCGGATCCTTTACTCATTTATTAATGGAATATCACACTTTTTGAAATTTTTATGATAAGGGAAAACTTCAAACGCTGAAGTAGGTTAGCACGCTCGCTTTATAAATTTATATAAAACAAAACTTGTATCTTTATAGGGCCTTTATTTTTTCAGCCGTGAGGCTTTTCCGCGGGTCAAGGGAGAGTATAATCACTCGATATTTACGTTAACTTTACAAAAAAAACCTGTGAAAAACTGTGGAAGGTGATTCGCGCAAATTCGTTCCTCGCTGGGGATCGAACTCAGGCTCCCCAATGCCGTTGATTGAAGTATTTTACTATATACTTCAATCAACGCCAATGCTTAGTACGAGATGGATGACGCCTCTAACCACTCGGCCACTGAGCTAGGTTAAATTTATATATTTAACAACTTATATTTATAATTTTCAACAAATCCCCACACATACCTAGTTAACTTAAAATGTTAATTATATAACGAGTAGCTTCCCAAAATTAAAATTTAAACGCTAAACACACAGGAAGCCCTCTAATCGATCATATTTATAAACCGTGAGACTCTAAACCGTTTTCAAATTAAATTAATTTTATTACAGCTTAGAGAGAGAGAGAGAGTGGGGTGATTATTATTATTGTTATTAAAAATACTAAATAATTACACCGTGCGCGTTGTTGAGGAGGTACAGAGCCCGCGGGGCCCGAACAACGCCGGCGATGGCGGCTCATTCCGGGGCCCCAATTATTAATGTTAATGTGATTCGGGGGGCCCGGCGAATAAATTATTTATTTACGCACCGGGGCATTGTGTGCTAACGAACGTTTCGAAAACCGGCGGCGATTACCACCGGGACTTTTTGTTTGGGCCAGCGACTGTTTTTTGTGGTGCGGCGCGCGGATTTAATTTAATTTATTATTTATCGGCAGCGGGCCCACAGCCCACGGCCGAACAATGCGATTTATAATTAATTGAAATTGTGGCGGCGGGTTAATTGATTAAATTAATTGGAAAAGTTCAAAGTGAGGTGTTTGATTTTAAACATTTTTTCGACAGCCCCCATTTCTGTCTAGTTTAAAGCCCGTATGACATAATCTAGTTTCTTATAGCGTTTTCGATGCAGACACAAACTACATAGTGTAATACACACATCTAGAAAATGATATAGCGGCGGAATAATAATAAATTCACTTAACAATAACAACACCGTAATACACAATGTTTCTTTTTTCATTTAGAAATAGTTATATAGTTTAATATATCAATTCTTATATATAAAACGATATTGGAAACTAGATAATGTTATACGGGCTAAAACCGTGACGACATTTTCAACCTAAAAATTTAAGATGATAAATTTAGGTACCTTGTTATTTTTTTAAAGTAAGCTACACTATCGATTTTCGAAGGTTGAAACACATAATAATACAAATTACATTTATATATAATATATACAATACAAAGAAAATAATATTTTCAAATTTAAAAATTCAGGACTTAATGAGTTAATTATAGCTTGATGAGCATTGGGCTAGAAGCAAGATTTATGATTAACAGACAAAGAAAATAATGTCGCAATGGCTGTATCACAAACACCACAGTCCTATTATCAACAACTAATAATAGCTGCTAGCGTGAGTACAAAGAATTTGTTGTCTAGGTTAGGTTTAATATAAGTTTAAATACCTTGAAATTAGCTTGTAGTCGTCACTATCCCATTATCTCACTCACTGCAGAATCACACTCACTATAGAATCACACTCACTGTATAATCACATTGCACTGTTAATATTTTAAACAAATTAATTCATAAATAACGCGAAAGCCAAATATACGCGTTACTACCGGCGAAAGACTGCACTGACTGAGTCATGTTGACATCATGCGCAGTACGCTAAGCCACAGCGGTCACCGCTAATGTTCTCGAATAAATCGGGCAAAAACTAACCAGATAATATAAAAATAAACGTCCTATCTATAGGAAATGAAATAACCTTTGATTGTTGTTAAAATATTAAACGACACATGTGAGATATTTCAGAATATTATTTTAAATCCATATGAAGATTTAAAATAATATTCTGAAACATCTCACATGTGTCTTAATATTACCTACACCATATCGCACCTTGAAATGACTTGAAGTGTCGTAACATCCAAAATGAACGTTCATGTTATGATATTTGTTTTGATGATTTGATGTTATATTTTAACGCTCATATAATTCTTTTTTTGCGTTTAGAATAAACCAAATTATTATTTAAACAAAAAATATAAAATAGTTTCACTACATTATCGTGTCTTGTGGTACACTACACCAGAAGACACGATAATGTAGTGAAACTATTTTATATTTACTGTTTAAATAATAATTTGATAAGTCATCTCAAGGTGCGATATGGTGTAGGTAATATTAAAACGCTGGCTAGTTCTTGGCATGATATCAAATCAAATCAAATCCAAATTTATTTCATAAGAGTTAATCACCACATAACTAATACTATATAAAAAGAAATAACGTCAAAGCAATATGCTAGGAACTAAGAAATATTCATTTATTGAATATGATTTAGATATTCTTTAATCGAGTAGAAGGAATTTAGCAAAAGAAGTTTCTTTAGGCATATGTTCAATGTTTTCAAAGATTCACCTTTTACACAATCTACATATCATTTCTTTATATTCTGTGTTCATTTCCATACCCTTCCTACTCCTCTACTCAATCTTTGTTTGTTTAACTGTTAGTCACCTTGATAGGTACCTAGGTGTGAAATATATGTCCTTTGTTCTTTATCCTTAGTGTATCTTATTGAATTACCAAATTCATATATAATTGTTGACTGTGATGATCTGTAGATCAAGGTCATACACCCAAAAAATACATTTATTGGATTGTTAAGGCGTCTACTTTGTGATAATTCATTTTAAAGAATAAATAAAACGATTCTTTACTTTGTTTTTTATCACACTTCAGTTACACTTTGCAACTAGTTTCGGCTAATCTCTAGCCATTTTCGAGCTCCTCGAATCATCAAAGGAGCTCGAAAATGGCTAGAGCTTAGCCAAAACTAGTTGCAAAGTGTAACTGAAGTGTGATAAACAACAAAGTAAAAAATCGTTTTATTTATCCTTTAAAAAAACATTTCTTTATATTATTATCATTATCATTCAAGTAATTTAATTTAGAATAATTTTTGGTGAAAATCCATTACAAAAAAATCCTTATAAACCCCAATTGTAATTACAATTATTCAACCATATTTGAACCACTAAACAATTAACATTCAACATAAGTACACCGTCATGACATTCATGATGAAATCTCGTTTGAACTTTAACATTAGTTTACAGTTTGAAAAATAAAAAAATGCATGCAATGAGTAATCGCATGGAATGCTCGCTTTTGTTTCTGGTGTGAAAACGATAATATGGAAATCGCCCCGGCGCCCGTTTTATTGATTGCACGATCACGACCCGCCGTTATTGTCCTTATTGAAAGTACAGGCCGCGCACACGTTTGCTCAATCGACACTCATAATAACAATAATAATAATAACAACAGCTATAATTATAAATATTAAACGGTCCAGATTATACAACGCCAGCCCCCCGCGTGCATATTTTTTTTTGCATTGTTTCGTAATTAATTTACGACCGGCGTTATATAAAAACGCCACACTTTATTGCCGCGATTAAAAGAAATGCCGACGTGTTTGTATATTGTATGTGATTATATGTGGAAGTTAATCGACGAACACCTACATGTGCAACCGCTTAATTGTGTACAATAATATACATTATGTATTAGCTAATAGATTTTCATGATTAACATTTCTTGTTTGAGGTGAGATACTTCGGCAATATCAATAGAAGAGATGATAACAACCTAGAAAAACTGTTGATACAGGACAAATTGAAGGAAAAAGACCAAGAGGAAGATCACCGATGAGGTGGACCGACACTATCAAGGCAACAACCAACAGCACGATAACACAAGCAACAACGGAATCCGAGAACAGGGCGGGATATTGTAGGAAGAGCGACAGCAAAAGAGTAAACCATAATCACGACCTTGCTGAAAAGAGAGAAAACGAAGTAGAAGAAGAAAATTGTTTATTCTCAGTCTTCTTCTTCTTCATTGTGATTATAGAGCGTATACTAAAAACATTGAATTATATGTTTTTTTTTCACATAACATATTGTTCCTCAAAAAGCATTTAAATATAAATATATAATAAATTAATAGTTGGGCAAACGAGCCTCAGACTTTGGTTGACCTTCAATGATGAGAGGGTGCTTAAAATCCCCGGACCAGAAATTAAAATAGTTACATGAAATGTAAGAACTCTATATCAAGACGGAAAAAATCGCTACACAAGAAATGAATAGAATGGGAATAAATATACCTACTGAGTATTAGAAAGATGCCACGAAATCAGGACAATGTACCATTAACAAACATGGGTTTCTATTTTGATTTGTCTATTTTCCTCTATTCTTAAGACTTTTTGATTTTTCCAATTCTGGCGTTTCAATTCCATTCAACAAAACAGCCTTTTGCGATTTACTCACACTTCATATGAACACATTCTACTAAAATACCTATAACTCGAGTTATACTGCTGGAATATTCATGAAAATTAACATTTATATCAATAATAAGATTGTTAATAACCATAATTAATTTGGTATTGATATTCAAGAAACTTAATTTTTGACGAATTTTCAAAATTATATTCAACTTTTATATGGACACATTCTACTACAATTCCTATAACTCGAGTTATATTGCTTGGACATTGATGAAAATTGACATATATATCAATAATAAGTTTCTTAATAACCATAATTAATTTGGTATTGATATTCAAAAATCTGATTTTTTGACGAATTTTCAAAATTATGTTCATCTTTTTCATAAACACATTCTACAAATGTCTATAACTCAGTTATATTGCTTGAAAATTGACGAAAATTAACATTTACGTCTATAATAAGTTTGTTAATAAACGTAATTGATTTGGTATTGATATTCAATAAACTGAATTTTTGACGAATTTTCAAAATTATGTTCAACTTTGATATAAATACATTCTACTAAAATGCCTATAACTCGAGTTATACTGCTGGAATATTGATGAAAATTGACATTTATATCAATAATAAGTTTGTTAATAGCCATAATTAATTTGGTATTGATATTCAATAAACTGAATTTTTAATGAATTTTCAAAATAATATTCATCTTTTATATAAACACATTCTACTAAAATGCCTATAACTCGAATTATACTACTTGAATATTGATGAAAATTGACATTTGTATCAATAATAAGTTTATTAATAGCCATAATTAATTTGGTATAGATATTTAATAAACTGAATTTTTGATGAATTTTCAAAATTATATTCATCTTATATATGAACACATTCTACTAAAATACCTATAACGCGAGTTATATTGCTTGAATATTGATGAAAATTAACATATATATCAATAATAAGTTTGTTAATAGCCATAATTAATTTGGTATTGATATTCGATAAACTGAATTTTTGATGAATTTTCAAAATTAAATTCAACCTTTATATGAACACATCCTACTAAAATACCTATAACTCGAGTTATACTACTTGAATATTGATGAAACTTGACATTTATATCAAGAATAAGTTTTTTAATAGCCATAATTAATTTGATATTGATATTCAATAAACTTAATTTTCGACGATTTTTCAAAATTATGTTAAGTTTTATATAAATAAACACATTCTACTAAAATACCTATAACTCGAGTTATACTACGCGAATATTGATGAAAATTAAAATTTGTATCAATAATAAGTTTGTTAATGGTCGTAATTAATTTGGTATTGATATTCAATAAACTAAATTTTTGACGAATTTTCAAAATTATATTCATCCTTTATATGAACATATTCTACTAAAATGCCTATAACTCGAGTTATACTGTTTGAATATTGATGAAAATTGACATGTATATCAATAATCAGTTTCTTAATAACCATAATTAATTTGGTATTGATATTTAATAAACTGAATTTTTGACGAATTTTCAAAATTATATTCACCTTTTATATGAACACATTCTACTAAAATGCCTATAACTTGAGTTATACTGCTTAAATATTGATGAAAATTAACATTTATATCAATAATAAGTTTGTTAACAGCTATAATTAATTTGGTATATATATTTTATAAAATGAATTTTTGATGAATTTTCAAAATTATATTCATCTTTTATATGAACACATTCTACTAAAATGTCTATAACTCGAGTTATACTGCTTGACTATTGATGAAAATTGACATTTATATTAATAATAAGTTTTTTAATAGCTATAATTAATTTGGTACTGATACTTAATAAACTGAACTTTTCATGAATTTTCAAAATTATATTCTACTTTTATATGAACACATTCTACTAAAATACCTATAACTCGAGTTATACTGCTTGAATATTGATAAAAATTAACATTTATATCAATAATAAGTTTGTTAATAGCCATAATTAATTTGGTATTGATATTCAATAAACTTAATTTTTGACGAATTTTCAAAATTATATTCAACTTTTATATAAACACATTCTACTAAAATGCCTATAACTCGAGTTATACTGCTTGAATATTGATGAAAATTAACATTTATATCAATAATAAGTTTGTTAATAGCCATAATTAATTTGGTATTGATATTCGATAAACTTAATTTTTGATGAATTTTCAAAATTATATTCAACTTTTATATGAACACATTCTACTAAAATGCCTATAACTCGAGTTATACTACTTGAATATTGATGAAAATTGACATTTATATCAATAATAAGTTTGTTAATAGCCATAATTAATTTGGTATTGATATTCAATAAACTGAATTTTCGACGATTTTTCAAAATTATGTTATATTGTATATTCAACTTTTATATAAACACATTCTACTAAAATACCTATAACTCGAGTTATACTACGCGAATATTGATGAAAATTAAAATTTATATCAATAATAAGTTTGTTAATGGTCGTAATTAATTTGGTATAGATATTTAATAATCTGAATTTTTGACGAATTTTCAAAATTATATTCATCCTTTATATGAACATATTCTACTAAAATGCCTATAACTTGAGTTATACTGCTTGAATATTGATGAAAATTAACATTTATATCAATAATAAGTTTGTTAATAGCTATAATTAATTTGGTATATATATTTAAAAAAAAAGAATTTTTGATGAATTTTCAAAATTATATTCATCTTTTATATGAACACATTCTACTAAAATATCTATAACTCGAATTGTACTGCTTGAATATTGATGAAAATTAACATTTATCTCAATAATAAGTTTGTTAAAAGCCATAATTAATTTGGTATTGATATTCAATAAAATGAATTTTTGATGAATTTTCAAAATTATATTTAACTTTTATATGAACACATTCTACTAAAATGACTATAACTCGAGTTATACTACTTGAATATTGATGAAAATTGACATTTATATCAATAATAAGTTTGATAATAGCTATAATTAATTTGGTACTGATACTCAATAAACTGAATTTTTGATGAATTTTCAAAATTATATTCTACTTTTATATGAACACATTCTACTAAAATACCTATAACTCGAGTTATACTGCTTGAATATTGATGAAAATTAATATTTATATCAACAATAAGTTTGTTAATAGCCATGATTCATTTGGTATTGATATTCAATAAACTGAATTTTTGACGTATTTTCAAAACTATAAATTGTAAAGTAACTGCTAACTGAGGTAAATACACAAGAACGACAACAAAAAATTACAGAGAGCTGTACAACATAAAGGACAAAATTATACAAGTGCACAGCGGGATGGCGACATATTTAAGACGAGGCTAGAAGACAACCAATGAATGATTACAAGCTTTAAATTTGGGAAAGAGAGTGAATAAATATTCGGTAAATGAGGAAAAGAAAATGTGCAATATATGTGGAAGTATGAGACAACTAGAAGCACTGAAACACCTGCTCCAAAATAAATTAGACAGACGTGCAAGACCATATCATCAATGTCAGTATGATTTGAGGACTTACGCCATATAGAATATCGTCCGTAAGTCCGTTATGGAGATAGATTGAACCTGCCTGGTGTCCAAGCTACCACTATGATATTTGTACGGTGCATTACAGTGCTGAGATCGCACATATCGACTCAAAATAGACACAAACGGCGTTGTCGGGATGGGAAGCAGAATGCACACATAGTTACACTTGCAGTTATTGTTATGTGTTTAGAATTTATATTTAGACTTCTTTCTGACGGACATACAGATGTGTGGAAATTTAGATATATTTAATTTTCTATCAAAACAAATTTTTAAATTATCACCGCACCTCAACTTATTTCAAGAACACAATAACAAATTTTTAAATTCATTCACAATAGCCATATTACAAATAATAACCCACAGTGACAACCTCATTGTAATCCATCGATCCCATACCATTACTAATTCAAAACAAAAAAAAACTCTCCACATGTGTGGGTTCATTCTGCTTGATATTTCGCAAACTCAATCCGACCACAGCGGATTAGCCAGTTGTAGTCGTCCGGAATTCGAATAATTCGGTCGCGCCTTCATCGGATATGAACCACATTTGCCGTCCCCCCATTGTCTGCGCACCTCACGTCGCCGCCGCCGCCGGAATTAATTACCCATTCATTCGGCTGCGAGTGCAATTACTCAAACTCAAATAACGTCATCGAGCGCATAATTATTGCCGGCACGTTTAGAATTAATTTGTCGTAAATAAATCGCCATTACACCGGCGCAGCGCGAGCATCGCGGAGAGAAAAACTAACCTGGAGGAATTCAAACTGTACTTCGGTCGGTTCGCTGGATTGTTGCAAATTAAGACATTTGGTATGGGGAATTAATGCTATTCATGTTTTGTTCGTTTTGTGGAAATATGTATGGATTTTATTACCGTGCGAGTAAATTAAAAGCTGGATGCGGCGGTGTGGTGAATTTGAAATAATGGTTTTTCCCTAAAAGAGCTAGTTTTGCGTTGGAAAATAATTATGTTTACACATGATGTATTGGTTTTATGTGAAAAGTACATACTTGGCGTTAACATAATTGTACATGTTTGATTAGTAATAATTCTATTTTTTTTTCTTCGTTTCTTCTTCTTGAAACAATAACGGTGGTAATTAATATTTTTACGATGGGTTTGTAAGTAACGCGCTGATGATAATCCCACTGAGATTAATTTTCCATGTGTTAACTGGAAAAAGTCTTCGAATGTATGTGTTTTAAAAATCGTAAGACAATCGACAATGTTCACAGAAGCGTAAACAATAGTTAAAACATAAAATAGTCGTAAATATAAGTTGTACGCTAATTCTGACCGTGTTCACAATAACCTTTCATATTCTATTAAAATATTGTATACTGCTAGAATACTAAATACAGAAGGGTATTTTTATGTAAACTTTACTTAAGTTACAAATGACATAAACTGTGTATAACTTTAAAAATTAAAAACATTGTGAACGGCTGCATTATCTTCTCACATTGCTCAACTTTATTTATTAAATTTGGCTACAACACTTAGGCCCGGTTGTATAAAGCAGATAAATCTAAACTTAATTTCCAATCCCTGATATTAACAATAATTGATCCATATGATAATTGAAACATATGTTCTCATCTAGGAAGATTTCAAGACTACTATTATTATAATGTATTATACCATTTTTACATTGTAAACAGAATGTAACAGGTAATAGTACGTTGCTATATAGTTACACCTGACATAATATTTGAATTTGAATGAATTATATCGATTACAACTCACTGTTGTCACATGTTAAACAGTAAAAATATTTCTGTAGCAAAGATAAATGTCTCAGGCTCGAAAATTTCGATTTCGTTTTTAATGATTGCCCATTCGTTGCCCCTCCGAGTTGACTGGACATGATTTTAATGGGCCCCTAATCAGGTGACTAATGTGCCTCGAGATGAATATTCAAATTACTGGGGCGCGCCCCTCTGATTAAATTTCCCACCGGGTTGTGTAAATCAAGTTTTGATAGGCGAAGACAACACATATTTGAACTGCGTCAGTTTGTTACCTTATAATAAATTTAATTTCCACAATATAAAATACGTTTAATTTTGTAAAACGTGGATTGTGCATTGTACTAGAAATTGAACAACTCTTAGGGCCGGTTCTACAATGGACATTTAACCGGAGAATAAGGCTATTCATGGAATACATTTGAGATATCAACGTCAATATTAGTAAGTTATTCTACGAATAGCCTTATTCTCCAGTTAAATGTCAATTGTAGAACCGGCCCTTAATCGTGAATTACATAACATATTTGTCTGTTTTAGATTATCTAAATTTACACATTTTTCATCAATTTCATTTGTTTATTTTAAATTTGTATTATGTATGACGTGTGGAAAATACAATATCTTGTTTGACTAAACTATATAAATAATCTATCTATTGTACTAGATTCGTACAGAAACTAGAGCAAGTTTCATGTAAGATTGCTCTATCTAAAACTTCACACATAAAACATTTGGTGTTTGTATATTAGCTATGCCTTTTTTATTTATTTTTTTTAATAAAAATTGCAACTACAAATTTTAGCAAATTTCTTAATAAATCTAGTACAATATAATTCAAGCTTAATAAATATAATCCTATACACGTCATGTACAACTCGTCAGCTTTTACTCTGATTAACACCACTGGCTTGATCCTTACCACATATAAACCAATTCATGTGCGTACTAAAACCTTCGAAATTGCATTAAATTAAAAAAAACAACGACCATAAAATCTGTCCACCCAACTTGTACGCAGCGGTGTCGTTAATTTTACGATTCGCGGACAGAATTTTAACAGGTGTGATAAGGAAGACGGCGGCGGCGGCGTACCGTTACTTTCAATTAGCGTAAAATTTGATAAAGCGCTGTAAAACGTGCGTTCTTTTAGTTTTAGCGCCGCGGTGAGCGGCGAAAGAGATATTGGCCGCAGGGTCGTTGCGCAGTTATGCCTATGAATATTAACGGGTGAATTCCTCCGAACAAGCGAGCCAGAGGAAAATTACAATGCATACATTAAAATAATTTCCGGTGACAATTGAGTGGAGTTTAATGTGCATAATTTCATGCAAGTGAAGGCAATCAAAATTATTGTTAGTTAAATTATTTACAAATGATTATGCTGTTAAACACGGAATATAATCGTATATTACAAGAATGGCTTAAACAAATATTTTGTTGACAGGTTAATGTCAACAAAATATTTGTAAAAAGTTTATTGCTTATAATGGCACCTTACACGATCAATTTTATTGTCAATATTTTAGAATAATTTATTTATTTATTTATTTATTTTCTCAACAGACATTAATCTAGTTACAGAGAAAAGAAAACAGAGAATTCTTAAATAATAATACATATAAAGAAAATCTAAAATTTAAAGATTGCTACATTAATAAAATAATAATTGATAGTGTGCGAACAAGAGTGTGAACATATAACATCAAATGACAGTATTACTGTACGATAATATGTTAAAAAATTAAATTAAAAAATATGTGTAAAAATTCATTATTCTAAAATATAGCCAGTATTACTGATCATGTAAGGTATAGTAATGATGGAATCAAGAGAATACTGATGTTTATCCGGATAATTGATTACTCGACAAATATAAAATGAGGATTCAAGCAAATACTGATTGTACTAGGAAAGACAGTATTATTGACCGTGTAAGGTGCCTTATAGGATGTGTATAAATTGGCGAAAGAACTTCAGATCATCAAATTTAGAGTTGAAATTCTTAATACAAAAATATTATAACATGCTTGCAGAGGTCATCACGAAGTCTCCAAAGTTTGAAAATAAAGTCTGTTAATATACGTTTTAAATCATTGTATTTTCATATCAAAATAATATTAAATTTTTATAAAATCAGTGAGTAAAATTCAAATAATGTTTATTTCAAGTTATTTCAGTTTTATATTTAAAATGAAAACTTAATCATTACCACCTACAAGAAGACCAATATAACACACATGTATACACATACACACATACACACATACACACATACACACATACACACATACACACATACACACATACACACATACACACATACACACACACAACCAGACAGACAGATATTTTAAAAAAATAGTCTATTTCAACAAAAAAAAACCATGGAACGTGGAAAATTCTCGATTTTTTTCCGCGAAAACAATACCTTTCTTATACAGCGGTGCTGTACAAGTAGACAACACTAGGGTTTTCCCCGACTCAATATAAGGTTTACAGCAGTAAAAGAAAAAATTGATCAGATCATACACATACCCATTCTTAGAGAGTAATTTTTTAAATGCAACAGAGGGGTTGCGGGCCAAAACGTTTGAGAAACACTGTGTTAATATATGTATTTATGAGTGTTAGAACAACATCAATATTAATTATTCTAGAGCAATAGATGTGATTGCCATATTAAGGCCACAGATGTCGCTGATTATCATACCAAAATGGCGTTTGTGATGTGTACCTACATAGAACAAATATGCAAAAATAAAGATGCACATTTCGAGGCTCGGACGGGTAACGATCCCATAACATCCCGCGCGGCCGTACGTGCCGCAGAATATTTACAGCCAGCCGGCCGCGAGTTCCAAGAGCTGCACTCTCCGCGCGCCGCTCCCTGCCGCCCTTGTTTGGCTTAAGCCTTTATGTCGTTACTGTGTATGTGTGTGTGTACATTATTCCTGAATGGCATTCTTTTATTGTTTTCGCATATGTTATGTATATATCAGATATTTATTAGCGAGGGCCGCGAGTTCGCGAACGGACGCAATAGAAAGAATGGAGTGGTTGCTTTCGATTACGTCACGACTGTTTGAATAATGTGCCCGGGCGTACCAACCACTCTAGATCCTTTTGTATTTCATATATTTCAACAGTGTTGCCAATTTTACATGAAAAAAATGTATTACTAACGATTACACAAGGTTTTCACGTTAAATATGTTGTGGCCTATTATAAGGAGGACGTAAAGAGGTATAAAGGAGTAGAAATAGGACACCACTACTAGTTAGTGACAGCCAAATTAAGATGGCAACTGAATAACTCGACAAAAGGAGAGCCAAACTCAATATTACGACTAAAACAATTTTACACATTAACAAAAATATGAGGTGGATCAACTTATTTCACGCCACCCTGTATATTAATGTATTACATTCATTATTAGATTGAAATAGAAGTATTTGAGTATCCCCCAAGCAATCCCTCCTCTAATACTTAAGTTCGAACAATCAAACGCTTCCAACACACAACAAAAAAAAAACTGAATGAAGTACAGTTGTTGGCATTCCGCTGTTGACGGGGTGGGAGCGAGAATGATGATGAATGAGGGGCCGCCGTGACGTCGCGCGTAATGCGAAAATTGCACCAATTTCGTTGCATTATAAATAATACAATAATTCGGCGTGCGTTCGCCGGGGCCGGCGGTATTGTCGACGTAATGACCGCACTACCGGACCCCATTAATCTCCGCGCGGCCTGACGAGAGCGTCCCTGGCTTTCTTTCGGTTTCATTACCGCCGCCACAAAGCAATCTAATGCATCACATAGAGATCGATGATCAAATAATGAGAGAAAAAACAACAACAGCAAAAAAAAGACCATAAGGAAGAAATAAAGTGGAAAACTTTGTTACTTGCTAGTTTTAAAGAAGGAACTACAAGGCACGTGTTGGCGGCGTTATTATCATCTCTTTATCATAATATTTCAAATAACTTGAACTCTGCACTACACGCTGTTATCTGGAAGATTCACTTATTTAACCCTCAATTAGGCGCGTTAAAGTTTGGTTTAATTAAAAAATGATTTTAGACTCCCCTAATTCTTTTCTATCTTTATTTACAACCCTCGTATTCATTTAACTTGACACAAACCTTATGAGAAACTGAAACTATCACGCAATGTATCATATTTCTCATTAATCTAGCATTAAGTTATATGTTAAACATGTTAGTTCTTCTCCTGGTCATGCATGGTTGATAAAAAATCAATTGCTTTTTAGGAACACATTGCTGCACGTACTGTACCCCAAATTGCACAAGTCCTTGTGGTAGTGCAACAATAACGCTATTTTTATATGTTCTTCTACACTTTACTACTTGCCAATATTTCGTAGTTCAGTTAAGTACTTCATCAGGGCTAGTTAACTGAACTGCGAAATATTGGCAAGTAGTAAAGTGTAGGAGAACATATAAAAATAGCGTTTTATTGCTGTACTACCCCAAAGAGCTAGAAACCACGGTTTATTTTCAACTTATGTATATATATATATATATATATATATATATAAATTATTACTAATAAAACAGCACATAATAAATTTCATTATTATAACACAGTCACTTTATTATCTTTCTTTCTCTTCTGTAAATTAATCGAGCGTGGAGATCGGCACTTCTCTTTAACGCGCGCGCGCGCGCTCGCCGTGTTAATTATTCAGGATTAAGTTTTATTGATAAAATAAAACGCGCGTTAATCATATTACGCATAATGCGGAGTGTTTATTGTGCGCGCTTTTGTGTCGGCGCGCTGACGAGCGTCGGGTCGTTAATTAAAATGTAAATCGGGAAATAAAATAATTCCGCGTGTTTCGCTGAATGCAAATATAAGTGATGGGGCGCAGCAGCAGCAGCAGGAGTAGCTGCAGCAGTGCGGCCGTTTGTAGTAATAACACGATCGCCGCCAATAAAACTACACGCGTATTTAGTTGCCACTAACACGATGTTAAACGTACAATTATATGCGGCTCATTGAGGTCTTGAGGTGAATTATTTCTACTACGAATAGTGCTAGTTGTGCTCATTAATTTTATACACCTTGTCCTAAACATTCACTTGCAGTTTTAATTAACGCTTACTTTCCAATACTATATTTTCACACTTTTGTTATTTGTATACAATTTGAGTGCTTTTAGTAGTAAAATAATAAACTGTTCGAAATATTTAACAACTTTGGAATGTGTGTGAGCGAAAACTACAAGTATGCGTTATGTTGTTCGTTTTCATATATTAGGGTACATACATACCGATAACCCGCTTTTACTTTATCGCTTAAACCGCAGGGGCGCGTTCACATTTGGACAAATATGATCCGATGTGGTATCACGTCATACCTAGACTTGCCCGGATGATTAACTAAATGACCAAATACAGTCATTCGTTATTATCCCAAAATGCTAAAATATTATATTTAATGGCGATTCATCATCTAATAGTGAATCCTCATCACTATTGGATGATGAATCACCATTAAATAATATATTACAGCATTTCGAGATAATAACAAATGCCTGCGCTGATTATTCGTTAAAAGTATGCACCACAAGCACCACAAGCAAAGCCAACTAGAATGCTTGTACATATTGTATTATCACGATCATATGATGGCCTGCGAGGAAGCTACAACGTACCGTCCTATAAGTTTCCTGCCAATTCTATCCAAACTCCTTGAGAAATTATTAACAAAACGACTAAAACCTATACTAAACAAATACAAACATTATACAACTAACCCCCTAGGAGGAAAGTTAAACGCCATCTGACGGCACCATATCAATTAGCAATGTACACCCATATGGTAATAACCGTCAACATGCTCATGCCATCAGGATCACCGAGTAGTGCCCTCTAGGGAATAATATTCCAACAGAGTGCTTGAGATATCAACACAAGGCTAGATGGCGTTTAACTTTCCTCTTAGGGGGCTAGTTGTATAATTTTTGTATATAACCAGTCGAGATATTGTGTGAATTCACTTTCACTAGCTGAGCTACACTGATGAGATCTAATAAGATTGAAATTTAGATATGTAAATTGCTAAGAGGTACACAACCTATATATGAAATACAAAAATTATTCCCGAAGAACTGGGTTGATTGAAACCACAAGAACACGGACAATTCACGATTTCAGTTAGATCAATGATTGATTGTTTAGCGTTTTTCAAGACTAATAAACTGAAATTTCATACTATTACGAGCTCACATCGTGAATTATCAATTTAATAAAAAAATGTGATTGTTAAGGAGTCTACTTTGTGATAATTCATTTTAAAGAATAAATATAACGAATTTTTACTTTGTTTTTTATCACACTTCAGTTACACTTTGCAACTAGTTTCATCGGAGTCATCGATGCAAAGTGTAACTGAAGTATGATAAAAAAACAAAGTAAACAATCGTTTTATTTATCCTTTAAAATTAATTATCACAAAGTAGACTCCTTAACAATCCAATAACAATCATTTTTTTTTATTAAATTGATAATTCACGATGTGAGCTTTAGTTTTATTATGTTTATTAATATCACTTTACTTGTAATAATTAACAAGCCATGTATTCAACCTCAATCATTCTCTCAATAGTACCAAAAGCTTGTATAACACTTTTTATTTCTCAAATGTAATTTCATCTCGTTTAATTCTTTGTAATCTAAAAAACGTTTCGGGTGTGAAACCCATCATCGCAACCACACGGCCGCCCGGTGATTGACGTGGGGGACGTGGGCGCGCACTCCAAAGTGTTAACTTTTAATTCGGTTCCACCCGAAAATGTCCCCGGGGGCCGTCACGCGCAACTTGACGAATTCGAAACAAAAAAAATTATGCTTACGCAACTGAACACCAACCACAAAAAAAAAGAGTATAAACGCAACAATTAAAGTGAAATCTCATAAATATTTATTAGCTTTTTTTCCCTCCGGTGCGTTCGCGGGACCGGCGGGCAATCATATTTTTTCGCGAAAACACCTGCTCCAGCAGCTCCAGCGGCGCTCTGAAACAAGATGTTTTGTTGGCCGCAGAGGGGGCGAGGTGTGTGTTGCTTGGAGAAGACTGTAATAAGATCACAATCTCGATTGGCGTAGTGACATAAATACTTCAATTTTATTATGGGGACGAATGATCGTTATTTGCTGTAATAAGAGTCATTTGTAAATGGAAAAACAATCATTTGGTTTATAATGTATATACATTATTTTGTTTTGTACAGTTTTATTTACATTTTATATATACGTATGGTGGTATACGAAGAGAAATAATAATGAAAATAAATATATACATTTAATTTATATAACAAAAAGTTGTTAATATAAGTTGAAAATAAACCGTGGTTTCTAGCTCTTTGGGGTAGTACAGCAATAAAACGCTATTTTTATATGTTCTCCTACACTTTACTACTTGCCAATATTTCGAAGTTCAGTTAACTGTTGACTTATTTTTAATTTTTGTATTGATTTTCTTTAATATGCAAGGACTATAACTCGTGTTAGAGATCAATTAATTTCTATAATAAAATCAATTCGCATTTTGAAAATCTGTAAAAAAATTAATTTATAAAATAGAAATGTCTAATTTTGAATGGTGGTTAACTTACTTATTTTTAATATTTATGCTGATTTTTATTAATATGCAAGCACTAAAACTCGAGTTAGAGAGATTTTAATCAATTAATTCCTAAAATCAAACCAAGTCGCACTTTGAAAATCCGTCAAAAATACAATTTACACACTAGAAATGTTAAATTTTGTATGGTGGTTAAATTACTTATTTCTAATACTTATTCCAATTTTCTTTAATATGCAAGCTTTATAACTCGAGTTAGAGACATTTTAATCAATTCATTCCTATAACCAAATAAATTCAAACTTTGAAAATCTGTGAAAAATTTAATTTATAAAATAAAAATGTAAAATTTTAAATGGTGGTTAACTTACTTATTTTTAATATTTATGCAGATTTTTATTAATATGCAAGCTGTAAAACTCGAGATAGAGAGATTTTAATCAATTAATTACTAAAATCAAACCAAGTCCCACTTTGAAAATCCGTGAAAAATTTAATTTATAAAATAGAAATGTTAAATTTTGTATGGTGGTTAAATTACTTATATTGAATACTTGTTCTAATTTTCATTAATATGCTAGCTTTACAACTCGAGTTAGAAAGATTTTAATCAATTCATTTCTATAATCAAATCAATTCGTACTTTGAAAATTCGTCAAAAATTTAATTTGTAAAATATAAATGTCAAATATTATATGGTGGTTAACTTACTTATTTTTAATATTTATGCTGATTTTTATTAATATGTGAGCGCTAAAACTCGAGTTAGAGAGATTTTAATCAATTAATTCCTAAAATCAAACTAAGTCGCACTTTGAAAATCCGTCAAAAATTTAATTTATACAATAGAAATGTTAAATTTTCTATGGTGGTTAAATTACTTATTTTTAATACTTGTTCCAATTTTCGTTAATATGCAAGCTTTAGAACTCGAGTTCGAGAGATTTTAATCAATTCATTCATAAAATCAAATCAATTCGCACTTGATTTTGATTTTTATGAATATGCAGGCCCTATAACTCGAGTTAGCGAGATTTTAATCAATTAATTCCTATAATCATATCAATTTGCACTTTGAAAATCCGCCAAAAATTTAATTTATAAAATAGAAATGTTAAATTTTGTATGGTAATTACCTGACTTATTTTTAATATTTATGATGAATTTTCATTAATATTAAAAAAATCAAATCAAGTCAACACTTTGATAATCCGTCCATTAATATACCATTTTACATAAGTTATGAACATTATTTATAATATCCTGCACGATAAGCGATTGATTTTTATAAATTCACTAAAAAATGTTCATGATTTTATATGTTTTTAGTCAAATATCAAGAATTTCGTTTACTTAAACCGCGCGTTACGATGTAAACAACTTATTTAAATGGGGCTGCGGTGTCGCAAAACAAATCAAACGGAATCTGACAATCGGCCCGATCCATCGCTGCCGCCGCAGGAATTTCGGCGAAAATCGAAAAAATCCCACCGCACCCGAAAACGGTGGGACGGCACCGGGATCCGTATCAGAAATCTGCCCGCTCTAATTAATAAAAGCGGCGCTGGAATGCGTCGGTGCACGTCTTTCGTTATATTCGCCGCCGGCGCACATTTATAATTTTAATTAGCGCTTTATTTCGCCCCCGGAACGCGTACGCGATTTGTTCCGTTTTAATAAGACAGCGTGATGTGAAAAATAAAGGATTCAGAGATATGCTGCATGAGTGCACCGTGCGCTAATGGATGCCGCAGGAATTTTACAGGGCACGGTTTTTAAATTTGATAATCTATACAGGTTACTCACTGTTTTTGTTTGGTGTTACCATAGATTCACATATAAATAATTCCTTTTACATATTAACCTTTATTTGCATTCATTTGTCGTCTTAAACACTAATTAGAGGAATATATGTTTTGAAAATAAAGCTGCAAATACACCAAACTATATGCTGGAAACTAAAAATCTGCACTTGAATTGAATTTTAAAAACATTAAAACCTCATAACACAAGGAGTTATATTATAAAGGACGACGAAAATACTATTTTAAGGGAAATTGGGTTTAGATGTCGAGTTAAACAAAAAATAAATTTAAAAAATATTAACCTTGCCGGCCGATATTTTACCTTATTTACCGTAAAACCGTCTAAAAAGGGCTCTTCAAAAAAAAATTGGTACTTGGGGGTACCTTAAGACTGTATAAAAAAGGCTCTTAAAAAAAATTTAAATTTCAGCCGACATGCTAAAAATTTGAGTTTGAATCGACATTCAAACATAATTTCTGTTACAATATGATTTTGTTCATTTTTATAACATTCTTTCTCGTATTGAGAGATTGGAAAGTTTTGTTTATATTAAAACTTATTATTAGAAAACTCACCTCTAATAGATAATTAGAATTAAAGCGTCTTACCTGCAACAAAAAGAAAATACAATATTAAAATTTAATTCAATCAGCAAACAAAATTTATTCAAAAGTTGGATTTAAAATTATTACTTAATACATACGAATTTGGTAGACTACCGTCTATAGTTTTAAAAATAGGTCGCCTAAAGTGATCAAAAGTTTGGCCACCACTGTTGTAATTGCTTTTCCACTTTTCCATTAAGGAAATGCAACCACAGCAGAAATTAACCTTACTCTCTATATTGAATTTCTATAAATTCTCCATAGACTCTTTAAAGTTATGTGCTCACAACATGATTGTCCCCCCAGTTTTCCAATCTCCTCAGCCTTCAAAGATGAATATCTTGTCAAAATGGATATTTAAAATTCCTCGTGCGGCCAACAAATGCCGCGCATACAACGACAAATCCGATGGCTATCGAGAGAGAGACTTCACGAAACGCATTTATAAAGCGGATACATTTTACCGGGAGGGAATTGCGCGTCCTTTGTGTCCGTGTTTTATCGATAGTTTCGTGAGTGAGTGACACAGTGGAGAGGCCCCCTCGCTGATTGTATCTCCGACGAAGACGACGGGTCCCGCGTGACAAGATCCAGTCTATATCGAGCGAATGCCGTACATGCCGAAGACAAATCGCCCCGCGTTGCGACATTTGACTCTTGGCCAATAAACCAAACATCATCTATATGTCACAACAGGTTTATTCTGTTGTATATGAATAAATTATTATCACTACACTTTTTTTTCACAATTTTGTATGAATCAAGCTTTGTTAATTAACTAGCCGAAATACCCGACGTCTGAAGATTTTGTTTAAATTTATTATTAGATACTTTTGATCACTTTAATCGACCTGTTTTTAAAACTATAGGTCTACCAACATCGTGCGTATTAAGTAATCATAAGAAAAGTAGTCATTGAATGCCAAATAAGTTAAAATAATAAATATAAATTATAATACTATTCTTTTTTCTCCATATATACACAACATAACCACAATTATATAGAAAGTAAAATTAAAACTAATTGTATATCTACAAAAAAAAAGATGAATGGTGGTTTCTTCCCTCGGTTTTCGCCACGAGGTTTGTGATTTTGATTCCTCCCTTGGCTATGGTTATTGAGGGTTTGTGTTTGATATTCTCTGTGTCTAAACTATTAGTTTTTATTCTATTATTGCATTTTGATTTTGTGGTTCACACTTATTCTATAAAATTACGGAAAACACAAAACAAACCTGGTATTTGTGTTATTTTTCGTGCTATTTTAAACAAATACTCGTCACATGATAAATTATAAAAGTTATAAAAATCGGTACAACTACCAAAACTTTATAATTCTTTAATTGCAGCAATAGCTTGGCCACTAGTCCATAATAAGTATATAAAACTTAACATATAATCATAAAATCTAGAGTTATTTAAATCAGAAATTCAATTAAATTACATTTGTATTCCACTCATATGTCCTTCAACAATATATTTAATATATAAGCATGTATCCATTTAGATCTAAAGATACCGATTTTTGTTACTACAGTCAATATAAAATTTCATTATACATTTTATGCAAACGAAATGAATAAACATAGATCTATTAAAGTAATTACGGATTTGCAGTCGTCCATTCGTCGCCAGTGCGTTGCGTAAATAGTTTATTGATAATAAATTGCCCGTTTTAGTCGACGCATTCATAATTCATGCATCCATCACTGTCCATTAATTGCATTAATCATTGTAGTTTACTTCATATAGGTGTATGCGTCAGGCGCGTATGCAAAGTGATCACTATCAGTGAGTTTATTATAATTTATTGATATTCATAATTTTCAAGGAGATTTAAGAAATGTGCCAAAGCTTAGTTTTATAATTTATTAAGAATTAAATAAATTATTAGCGTTACGTCAGTGGGTTTGCCGTTGCTATTAAATATGTATGCAATATATTATGCCTTATTTGTAGAATGAATAATGAGTGTGATACAAAAATATTTGATATTATTTTATTACTTATTACACATTCACACTCATTATTGCCTAGTATATGTTTCTAATTTCAATTTCACGATTGAGAAGTGTTATTTTCTTAAATATGGGGACAGTCACACTTTAGACACACTATTTCGCATACCAACCAATTTATGCCATGTTCACTATTTCAAACGACTTGAACTCTGCACTACACTCTTTACTGTATCTGCTTATGAATTAAATCTAACTTCGTTAATAAAATTAATTGAATGAACGAATAACAATGTAGAACAGAGTTAAGGTGGATCGTGTAAAGCTCGTTTTAGACAAAACAATTTCTTTAGAGTTAGAGGAGTGATAAAAAAGGACAAAATGAGGAATGAGGATATAAGAAGAGAACTAAATGTAACACCGACTAAAAGTACCTAGAGGAAAGACAATAGGATGGTGGGGACACATAATTAGGATGGCAGAGACAGCACCAGCCAAAAGAATATGGAGAGCAAACATGAAAAACAAAAAAAGGAAGACCAAGAAAAAAATTGGATGAAGCTATATCGGAACTATTAGAAAGGAAAGGAAAAAACTGGAAGGAAACAAAAGAACTGGCAATAAATAGAAGAGAATGGAAAATATTCATAAAATAATAGAGGAAAATTCAAACCTTTACACCATACTGTGGTAGAAAAGCCATCGGATATATATATATATATATATATATATATATATATATATATATATATAAAAAACTGTTAAATTGTAATTGAAAAGGAAATATAAAGACACTTTATTATTATTTTATAAAGATTACATATAGACTGTAAGTATAATATTGTTAACAGTATTGAGAGTTATTTTAATGCTATTCATGCACAATTTTTTTTTTTGCTAATGTGTGGTCTTCACAACTCTATATTTATGCAAAACTGTACCCGAGAGAGTTTGCGAAATTGTCACGTCCTCTTTTGTGTCGTCGCGCGAGTGGCTTCAGAAACACAATCGACCGACCGGACATGTGGGAACGCAACCTAGGCTCGCGCTCACATTGCGGACGCTCGCGTTTTTCCCCCTCGTGGCGCAAACGACACGTAATTGTTACTTTCTGTCGAAACGATTCACAACTTACAGAAATGTACCCGTGGGGTCGGCACGATGCGCTACAAACAACGCCTACGAGGAATTACACGGCATTACAAGAGCAATTTCGAGTGGAAAAGTATCTTAACTTGTTTGCTAGTTGTTTTACTAATTATCCATATAGTATTGGTAGGTAGCTACAAATTATAATATGGATAGGTTTAATACATGTGCCACATACAATTTAATATTAATAAATTTTACAATTTTCATAATGCTATTTTACAGGTGTTTTTGTTGAGAAGTTTAATACATGTGCCACACGCAATTTAATTTGGTACGATTCTATATGTTACATAAAGAATAACAACAAAACAACATGTTAATAAAAAAACATAATACACCAGGAACGACTTTTAAATAACTCAAATCGAAAAACATCCATTTTTTTTCGTTTACTCTTTACTTCCCTGGTATATTTGTATATTTCTTTATGGGCGAATATTGAGTTTAGTATTACGACGTCGTTTAAAAGAAGTCAATTAATTTGTTTCCGCTATTGTTTTTCGTCGGTTCTCCATGAATCCCCATTTTATTATTAAGACAAAATTTTGTTAATTATTATAAATAAATAAATAAATACAAAAGTAATTAGATCTTTATTTATACATTTTAGTACCCCAGAAAATGTGTTTTAGTTTTGCTTTCACTTGCTTGATTGTTACGATGCGACGTGAAGAAATAAAAACTGAGACTTCCAACACTTCCTAGAAGCTTCGTTAAAATAAAGGAGTCACTGAACTAATGTGTTTCGGTAATTTTTACATAATAAAAACCGGCCGGTTGTAATTATTCATCCGGACACGACCGCGGAGGATTCCACGAAATGTTTTTATTTTGAGAAACTGAAATTGTTTTAAAGCATTCTCGTTACTTTGTATGTTAATTCTTACTTGTGTATGATTGTGACTTATAGTAGTAGAAGCAGTTATTGTATTTGTAACAATTTGTGACTGGCTATCGACCTTTAGGTCCTTCTGTCGTGTGTTCGTGTATGTGAATAAAAGTGTTAGGATTTGCTACTTTAGAAAATCGTCTTCGAGTTTTCTAAAGTATCGCTAATTGTATCCCAATAACATATTATACCGACTGTATCGTATCATTATATTTAATTAATTTCATATATTTTATTATTTATATATTATATTATTTATTTAATATATTTTATATTTATATATATATATATATATATATAATATATTTAATATATTTTATATATATATACTGAAAAATATCTAGACAGCACGCCAAAATGCTGTCTAGATATTTTTCAGTTAATGGATATTGTTTTATTTTTAAATTTAGCTTATTATTATTATTAAATGCAGTAATTCTCAAAGTGGGGGTCCCAAAATATATTAGGGAGATCACAGAAAAAATTGATTACAGTTATTCGGGATGTTTTTATACTCTACTTATTTTTCAGGGGATTCTTTCAAATATTTAAGTGCAAAAGGGAGTCGCAAACCAAAAAGCTCCAATGGACAGTATTTTGAAGGAGATTTTCAACATGTTATATTAAATACAAAAAAATAAAAGTATTATTTCCCTTTAGTTATGGGTACACCCTCGTATATCCGCATAAAATTGCACAAAACAAGTAACTGAGTGGAAAATAAGCCTGAAATTACATTTACTTTTAATCAATTTATATTCATATCCTTTAGTTCACTGTATAATAGCTTTATTAATTGTTTTCTATATAATGTGACGAGAACCGCGTTCTCGGGGCGGCGAACGTTCCGCGATGAGCGCAAAATGCATATGTTACCGCACATCCACAGCGCGCAGCCATCTCTTCGCCCGGCATCTCTTCGCCCGACATCCCCTCGTCCCGCATACGGGTATTTAAGCGCCCCGTTCGCTAATAATAAGCAACTTTTCTGTGCGAACGCCGGAAAGGTAAGAACCCTAGTGCGCGAAGGCCACTTCACCCGACCGACCCGTCCGTCCTGTCTTATGCGCGCAAAGCCATAAGTCCCGTGTGTGCGTACGCCGCATCCCCTAAGCCTAAGCGCGGAAGCCTTAGCTCAACAATTATCATTTTCCGAATTACCACTTTAGTTTCCATTTTTAAAGAGTTTATTTTATTTTATATATGTAGTTATTTTCCGACAATATATTTTTATTTCTTTTATTACATTATAGTTTTTGTTTATTTAATTTCTTGTTTACCCAAACATTCACCCTGGATAAACGACGTGATACCCGGAGGTAAGCAAGTTACCGTGGCGCCCGAGCACACCGTCACCAATTTGGCGTCACAAATTTGGCGCCCGAGCAGGGACCGTCACCAATTTGGCGTCACAAATTTGGCGCCCGAGCAGGGACCTTTAGATAAAAACCAGAAATAGAATCCGATACAACATTCCAAGATGGAATCTAAGAAACCGACCTGGGGTTATACGTCCTCGTTCATAGAAGATAAGGACACTCTGGAAACCGACCCAAGTACAAGCCCAACCATACCTAGTTCGCCCGAAGCCGCTAAAAGAGGAATGTCGAACTTAGCTCTATGTGATATGATACGGAAATGGGCTATTCAATTCGATGGAGCATCCGACCCGATAAGTTTTGCAGAAAGAGTAGAAGAACTTCAGCTATGTAATGGGATCGAAGACGAACAACTCTTTGTGGCGCTCCCCAACCTCCTTCGCGGATCAGCACTTCTCTGGTTCCGAAACAACCGAGGCACATGGAGTAGTTGGGATGACTTCATCGTAGATTTTAAAGCGTTCTACTTTCCCGCAGACTATGAGCTGGTACTGGAAGAACAAATCAGGAACCGCAAGCAGCGTATTAATGAGAATGGAAAAGACTACGTCCTCAATCTGCAAACGCTATTACGGCGACATGGGCAAATAGGGGCAAGTCAGCAACTACACTGTCTTTACAAGAACCTACGACCCGAATACCGACAGTCTATTCGTAAAACGGACGTAACAAGTATTGCCGAGCTCCTTAAGGCTATCTGTGAATACGAGCAGCTACAAAAAGAATTGATAGCAGCAACCCCGTCGCAACGTAATACAGTATGGTCGGCTCAGAAAGCCCCGGCACTTGCAACAACCGCTACAGTGCGATGTTGGCGATGTGGTGAAGAGGGCCACGTAAGAACTCAATGTAAGAATCCGGCTAAGCTATTCTGTTCTCGATGTGGAACACAGGGAGTCATGTCGAGAGATTGCAGATGCCCGCATTCGGGAAACGCAGCTCGGGGTGGCCAGAACTAAGACAGCGGCATCCACCCATCCGAGACACCCAAGACCGCCGACCGTTTATTAATATAGAAATAGATGATAGAATATATCACGCTCTTGTTGACACCGGTTCCGAGAAATCCTTTATCACTGAGGAGGTAGCAGGAAGGCTCAACCCCAGTCGTTCAGTAATTCCGTCCTATCAGAAAGCTAGACTCGCCGACGGAAGTCTGGTAGCCATCCAACGCAGATATTTAGTGGATTGGAAGTTCAATAACAGGATACTTCAAAACTGGTTCGACACTATCCCTTCTCTATCGACGTCGATAATAATAGGGATGGATATTTTAGCCGAATATAATGCTGTTATCGAGACAGGAGTTAATCTCATGTCTGTCCGTTTCCGAAAAGAACTACCGTCCCCCGAGCTAGCTACCGTCCTTCCGCTTACTACAATAAATCCGACCGCCATCTCCGAAAACCCGTCACCGAAATCAAAGCCGTTCGTTCCAAGTTCCGCCGCTACCGAAGATATAACCATGAAACCACCACCAAAAACCGCCACGGATTTTCCCCTAAATCAAAAAGAAGCCCAGCGTCTGGACGAATTCATTGCCAAAGAACTAAGTAGTTTTCCGAAAAACTCCGTCACCAACCGCATCAGGCATAATATCCGGCTAACGGAAAACACAGTCCCCGTTAAACAACGGCACCGCCCATTAAATCCACGATTATTGGAAATCGTGAATTCAGAAGTCCAAGAAATGTTGGAGGGTAACATTATAGAGCCATCATTTAGTCCTTGGAGTTCCCCGCTTGTGTTAGTCAAAAAGAAGGATGGAGCATTTCGGTTCTGCATTGATTACCGCAAACTAAATTCATTGAGCATAAAAGATGCATATCCTCTACCACAGGTGCAGGCGACGCTGGATAAGCTCGTAGAGGCAAGATACATCTCCACAATTGATCTGAAACAGGGCTACTGGCAGATACCGCTGACCGATACCAGTAAGCCACTCACAGCCTTCTCCGTACCAGGACGTGGCCTGTTTCAGTTCAAGGTGATGCCTTTTGGTTTACATTCGGCACCAGCTACTTTCCAGCGACTTCTGGATTCAGTCATCGGGCCGGAGCTAGAACCATTTGCTTTTGCATACCTGGACGACATAGTGGTGGTGAGCCAAACACTCGAACAACATATATCTCACTTGAAGATAGTCTTTCAGAAACTTAGAGATGCAAAGTTAAGACCGAACCTGCAAAAATGCCATTTTGGAAAACGATCCCTGAGATATTTAGGACACGTTGTCACTCCCGATGGAATTTCGACGGATCCCGAAAAAATAGAGGCAGTTTTGAAGATTCCACCGCCACGAAACGTAAGGGAATTGAGAAGATTCCTAGGAATAATTTCGTGGTACAGACGATTTGTACCGAATTTTACAGATACTGCAGCAGCACTAAATGCCCTCTTGAAGAAGGGAGCGAAATTTACGTGGGGTCCCGACCAATTGAACGCTTTTGGTAAACTAAAAAACTGTTTAGTTAACGCTCCAATATTAGCTAGCCCGAACTTTCGAGTGCCGTTCATACTGCAAACCGACGCATCTGAAAACGGCTTAGGAGCCGCCCTGATACAGCGCCAGGAGAGTCAGGAACAAGTCATCGCCTATGCCAGTCGTTCATTATGTACAGCCGAAAAGAACTACTCCGTCACTGAAAAGGAGTGTCTAGCCATTGTTTGGGCTGTCCAGAGAATGAGGCCCTATATCGAAGGTTACAAGTTTCATGTCATTACGGATCATCAATCATTAGCGTGGCTTAACTCACTGAAAAATCCCTCAGGACGCATAGCCCGATGGATTATGTTCCTACAACAGTTTGATTTTGATATCACCTACCGTAAAGGATCCTTAAATCTGCTTGCCGATACTCTCTCCCGCGAACCACTGGAAACCGCTGCCGATTCCCCCGAGCCGGATATTGTGGAATATTTGCCAAAGTTAGCTTTGTGTGCGACGGACAAAATTCCCTCGTGCCAGTGGTACCAGGGCCTTTACGATAATGTGTGCAAAAATCCAAATAATTTTCCAGAATATAAGATCCAAGACGGCCACCTATATCGACATTGGGTGGATCCCTCCGATTGGAAAGAAGACGTTCATGTTACCCAGTGGAAGTACTGCGTCCCGAAAGACGAACGTAGTAAGGTATTGGAAGAAAATCACGACAAACCCACAGCCGGACATCTGGGAATTGCCAAAACCATTATGCGGATATCTCAAAAATTTTATTGGCCGGGGATGAATCGGGATATCACCCGATATGTGAGAAATTGCCGCTCATGCCAAACCTATAAACCGCTGCAACAAAAGCCCGCCGGATTGATGCAAGACCCGAGCATCCCTGGACCCTGGGAATGCGTGAGTATCGACTTGATGGGCCCTTTTCCCCGGTCCACAAGGGGTTTCCAATACTTGTTCGTCTGCCAGGACCGATTTACAAAGTGGGTGGAAGTAATCCCACTCCGTAAAGCCACCGCCTTAGCTGTCACAGATAATTTCTTCAATTTTATAGTTTGTCGCTTTGGAACCCCGAGGACCATTATATGTGACAATGGAACGCAGTTTACAGGCAGAAATTTTAAACAATTGGCGACAAAGCTCTCCATAAATGTCCGATATACCCCACCATACTCTCCGCAGGGCAATCCAGTGGAGAGGGCTAACAGAACCCTCAAAACCATCCTCGCTCAGTTTACCGGAGACAACCACCGTAACTGGGACACCCACGTTCCCGAAATACGGATGGCTCTAAACTCCGCAAAACAGGACTCTACGGGTTTCTCCCCCGCCTTCCTTAACTTTGGACGAGAGCTCCGCCTGCCGCTTGGTTCCGAAATGCCGGAGTTCAACAAGGAGTCTGCGAGAACTTCCCCTAAAGAGTCGTTCGCAAAACTATCAGAGACGTTGGAACTCGTACGACTGAACATCGCCCGCGCCCAAGGATCCCAACGTCGTAATTATAATTTGAGGCGACGAGATTGGAGGTGCCATGTCGGTGATCGGGTCTTCAGGAAAGAGCATCACCTGTCCGACGCTAAGGAAGGATTTGCAGCCAAGTTGGCTCCGAAATTTGCCGGACCGTATACCATAACCAAAGTTTGGTCACCGGTCGTCTATTCACTACGAGGCGACGACTCTTCTATCATAAAGAAAATTCACGTCAAAGACTTAAAGCCCGCTTATGTAGACGATGATAATTAGTTTATCTTTCTTTTGTAGACTACAATGGTACACTACAGCCCCGTCCCAGCGCTCTTGTCACCGCTACCAACCACTCCTGACCGGACGGTGCCCAATGATGCACTACAGGAGCGATTGCTGCAGCTGTTCGGCCCGTCACCGGAAGCTGCAAGCCCTATACTGTGGTTGGAGACGTCCCCCATATCATTGCCCCGAACACCGCAAGGCCTACCGGTGACCCCGCGGACTCCAGAGCACCTGAAGGTCCATAAACCGAGAGGCCAACCGCCAGCAATCGTCCCCCAGTCACCCTTGCCGGACTCTCACGTCAGCCTCCCGGAAGCCCACGTCACCCCGTTGGACCTGCAACCGCGAGTGCGCGATTTTGTGCCGGGCCTTTATAGTGCGAGACGCCCAGACGGTGTCCCATTGGGAAAGCGGATGCGCGTGTTAGCCCCAGACGGCCAGCGAGTAACGATCAAGAAGAACCGTATATGCAGCAGCCCCATTTTACTTCACAATGCCCGTAGCAAGTCTTAGAAAGAAAAAAAAAAGAGAAAATCTTTTTCTTTTTTTTTTTTTTTCGTAAGTACGGGGAGTGTGACGAGAACCGCGTTCTCGGGGCGGCGAACGTTCCGCGATGAGCGCAAAATGCATATGTTACCGCACATCCACAGCGCGCAGCCATCTCTTCGCCCGGCATCTCTTCGCCCGACATCCCCTCGTCCCGCATACGGGTATTTAAGCGCCCCGTTCGCTAATAATAAGCAACTTTTCTGTGCGAACGCCGGAAAGGTAAGAACCCTAGTGCGCGAAGGCCACTTCACCCGACCGACCCGTCCGTCCTGTCTTATGCGCGCAAAGCCATAAGTCCCGTGTGTGCGTACGCCGCATCCCCTAAGCCTAAGCGCGGAAGCCTTAGCTCAACAATTATCATTTTCCGAATTACCACTTTAGTTTCCATTTTTAAAGAGTTTATTTTATTTTATATATGTAGTTATTTTCCGACAATATATTTTTATTTCTTTTATTACATTATAGTTTTTGTTTATTTAATTTCTTGTTTACCCAAACATTCACCCTGGATAAACGACGTGATACCCGGAGGTAAGCAAGTTACCGTGGCGCCCGAGCACACCGTCACCAATTTGGCGTCACAAATTTGGCGCCCGAGCAGGGACCGTCACCAATTTGGCGTCACAATAAAAGAAAGAAATACTGCCAAAACGGTAAGTTCAAATGTTAAAAAACATTTAATTATGACATCCAGTATGGACAATAATAAGTAATTTCAATTAATAATCATTTGTGTTGGAAATTCATAAACATAAATGCTCATGTACATGTAACAAAATAAATGAACATGTAAATGTGTCATTAGCCATTAAACAATTCACCTAAAATAGTGTATGAATTAGCACCATCTATTTAGCAACAATCATAGTCGTTTTAATTATTTGTTTATCTTCTTGGTCAATCTTACCTCGTCATTTCGTCAATTAATAATTACAATCGAAAATGAAAGCTGTTGGAACGCACGGCAGGCGCCTTTCTATCCTTTAAATATACGAATAGGTCACACATTTTTTAAGGCTTTATTCGGTCACATCACAGCAGCAACCAGAAGGATTGAGGTTTACAGTGGTGACTAAATATCGCGAGGTTGTAGGTTAGTATCGATTTGTGGACTAGATATAATTGCGCGTGCGTTGGGCTAAGATATTTAGTTTAAATATTTTATATTGTATATGTTCAATACCAAGAGGTCAAAAACAGAGACAAGTGAAAAAACTTAAGCGAGGCTTATACCCTGAGGGTACAAATCAGAGAAATTTAAATAATATTAATAATAATAATGTTAAATGAGTAACATAATTTTTATTTCTAAACGTAAGGTAATAAATAATATAATATAAATAATATAATATAAATAATATAATATAAATAATATAATATAAATAATATAATATAAATAATATAATATAAATAATTATATTTATATTATATTATTTATTACCATTTATTTGAATTTGTTACAAATATCATAAGGCGGAAAGACCACTGGCCAATAGCCTAATAAAGATTGTTTTCTCTCTCTATTTATTACCTTACGTTTAGAAATAAAAATTATGTTACTCATTTAACATAATTATTATTATTTAAATTTATCTGATTTGTACCCTCGGGGTATAAGCCTCCCTTAAGTTTTTTCCACTTCTATCTGTTTTTGACCACTTAGTATTTAAAATATATAATATAAAATATTAGAACTAAATATTTTTATCGTAATTTTAATTCAATTATTTAATAATTTAAATTTAATTTAATCGTAATTATACGATGACCTCTATAAAAGTTATAATTATATTATCCAATTGAAAATAAAGTGGCAAAATTTTATATATAGAATTGAAATAAATATAATGCTCTGCAAACATTTTTCGGAAAAACGGTCGTGGGTGGCAGTAAGTTTTTTTTTGCTTATACTCTGCGAGTTTCTTATTTATTGTAAATATAATTTAGATAGTTTTCTTCATGAGATAATTGTGTTTGTTGCGTTATACGTAGTCAATCACCAAAGTCTAAATACAACCATCAAATGTGCAATGTTTCAGTAATATATATTTTAATAACAATAATATTGATACATCTATTTATTTTTATACCAACAAAATTTATTTAAAAAGATAATAACAGTAGAATTGTAGTTATAATCCTCCCTACAGCTTCACACTCACACACACACACACACACACACACACACATCCGTTGTTTGAGTAAAAATTTATCACACGATAATCTCATCTCTGCGTCGTCCTCCATATTCCGTGATAATTTCGGGCCCCGGACGCTCGCGCGGTAATAATTTTAAATGATTAATGCCCGAAAACTATCGAATTATGTGGCGCATGATGAATGCATTTTAATAGATCGTAATTTAAATTTTTCGGAGCGCAAACGACTCCGGTCGGTGTGGTGTGGCGCGCATGCAGCAGAGAGACGAGGTAAATTATTACCGGGGCTCGATTACAAACTTAACCAAATGCACACGGCGAGAGAGAAAAAATAAGTAGTTTTTGTATTAAATAGGCCCGTGTAATATAATCTATTCATAACAATATATTTTTAGAGGGACGCTAAGAATAAAAATTAGGTTATTGACACCTACAGCCACTGGGGGGTTATTTAAAGAATTACAAATTATATATTATTGTAGTTGATTTCAATCTTTTTTTAATATTGTTACCCGACTATATAAAATGCCTCAATTATATCTTTTTTCAAACAAAAAACACAACATCTAATACTCAATAATAAACTGAAATAAATAATAAACAACAACCACATAAACCTTCAATATCATTAGCACAAGATGGGACAAACCACCCTGAAATTCAGAGGCCAAGACAATCCTTCTGTCTTCGCCTTCAGGGTGGTTTGTCCCATCTCGGACTAATGATATTGAAGGTTTATGTGGTTGTTGTTTATTATTTATTTCAGTTTATGGTTGAATATTCTCCAACATATGTTTTTCTGATTGTACTACTGGTTAAAACAATTATTTTGAGGAAATAAGTAGCTTTATTAAATTCATCAAATTTACCAGCAATGAGGTATTGGCCAGGGCCCCAAAAAAGCTAGTTAAGGCCCTGTTTACCTAGTAGCATGGGCCCCAAAAAAGCTAGTTAAGGCCCTGCTTACCTAGTAGCATCCAGATATAAAGGACGTTAATGAAAACGAACATAAGCATCGTACCTTAACATGTAGAATGTTTTTAAATATAATATATATAAGATGTTATAATTTGACACACCGCGCATTCATCATTTTCATATGCAAAATTATGCAAAATTTCGTTACGCGAGATTTTTTTATTTTCATTTTCGCGCCGCGTAAAAAAATGAAGAGATAAAAACGGCATACATAATACACGTTAATTTGAATAAAGTTTATGGCGCATTATTTTTATATACGGGTATAGATGAGCGTAATTGTTATACCTTTTGGGCAGTTTATACCTCGACTCCGGTTCGGAACCTATAATTTACTAAATATCCCCCTCCACTCGCCCGCTGCTGCTGCTGCTGCTGTGGCCCCCCTAGTTTTTAAGTGAGCAATGCTGAGAGGCATAAATCGAGGTGTCACTTTTAAAGTTCTTTTTGGACAAGACAACTTTTTGACTCAAAAGTTAAGGTCGTTTTAGACAAGACAATTTCTTAGCTCAAAAGTTGTTCAAGAAATGAATTTATATATCTTCCTCCCATACAATTTGTTCTTGACAAATAGAACGCGTTATATTTTTCCATTCGATCTACCATCCAATTCAATATCTCAAATAATTTGCTGTTTGATACGAGACAATTTAGATCTTGCATCTTGACTAACTTTTGAGTGGAAAAATTGTCTAGTCTAAAACGACCTTTAGTCAAGATGCGAGACAATCTAAATTGTCTCGTATCATGCAGCCCCCGTGATGTACATGTACCACAATTTGAGAACCTATGTTCTAATGCATATACAGAACTACAGAAAAATAGCAATAGCACTCCCAATAGTAATCATGTTCTATGAAAATTTGAATTTTCCAGCATTTTCTATAGGAAAATACAGGATAACAATTTTTATTGCTGAAAATTGCTAAAATACCATAAAATGTGATTTGCTGTGGTTACTCAAAAATAATCATTTTCACTTTAAGAATCTGTAACTTGAAAACTAGTAATGGTATATTCATGTACTATGAAAATTTGAATTTCCCAGACAATTTTCTATAGGAAAATACGGGATAACAAGTTTTTTGCGGAAAATTTCTAAAATGTCATCAAATTTAATTTGCTGTGGTTACTCAAAAATAATAATTTTCATTTTAAGGATCTGTAACTCTAAAAATAGTAATGGTATATTAATGTACTATGAACATTTGAATTCCGCAGACAATTTTCTATAGGAAAATACAAGATAATAATTTTAGTTACAGAAAATTACTAAAATGCCATCAAATTTAATTTGTTGTGGTTACACAAAAATAATAATTTTCACTTTAAGAATCTGTAACTCATAAACTACTGATGGTATTTTAATGTACTATGAAAATTTGAATTCCTCAGACAATTTTCTATAGAAAATACAGGATAAATTTTCTTTTACAGAAAATTTCTAAAATGCCATCAAATTTAATTTGCTGTTGTTATTCTAAATTTGTAACATTAATCAAATGTAGATGATAAAAATGTTCAAAACAAGAAATAAATAATATATACAAAACAACTTTATACGTATTAACTTTGACTAATATGAATAAATGTAATAAATAAATGTATTTATTGCCCAACAGAATAATAAAATTCCAATTACAAGACAACAACAAGATATTACATACAAATATAATATAATAACTATATACTAAATCATAAAAGAGATAATAAATGAGAAATTGGAGTAGTAATTTTAAAACAGTCCCAACTTTTGTTAATGTTTAACATAAAATTAAACTGTAATTCTCGGCGGGCACACATTATTTTTTGTTTTGTTTTTGTATTTATTTTGTGCCATGTGGGATGATGTAGGTCTCGCCCTCATCGCGAGTCAATTTCGTACGCGCGCACGGCGTTAAAAATAGCGCCGGATTTTTGATTTTCCACGCTCGTCTGTGGCGAATTAAGTCGTAATTTAAAAAATGTGGAAGAAAGGTGCCGCCGCGGGCACCGCGCGGCGTTAGAAACGGACTCACCCCGTGAACTCGCATCGTAAAGACCTAATTTGCTCCCTCCTGCACACCATTGTCGTTGTTCAGTGCTCACAATACATAAGAATCCTGTTTCAAAAACCATATAAAGTATTTTTCAATATGCTATTGTTATTTAAAAATTATAATATAGATGTATTAAATAATTTTAATATATTCCATAAGACCAGCCCCGAGTAGTTAAACGAAAGGCACTAACATGTATTAAAATATTTTTTATAAGCTCTACGAATTTTTTTTTTATAAATCATACAATTCACAATATATAGCAAAACAAACAAAGATGTTACATTCTTCAATTCAAAATAGATTTGCATTACTTTCAATGCAAATCTATTTTGAATTCAAGAATGTAACATCTTTGTTTGTTTTGCTATATATTGTGAATTGTATGATTTATAAAAAAAAAATTCGTAGAGCTTATAAAAAATATTTTAATACATGTTAGTGCCTTTCGTTTAACTACTCGGGGCTGGTACAGGCTTATTGTTTGTTTCTTGTTCTATTTGACGCTTTAGATGCAGAATTATGGTCGTACCCCAGGTATCATATGTTATTATGTGTAAATTTATTATCTGCTCAACATACTTTAGTTTAGGTTTACTTTTATTGTAATAAATATTAAGGGAATATTTATTTGTATAAATATTGGATTGTTAAGGCGTCTACTTTGTGATAATTCATTTTAAAGGATAAATAAAACGATGTTTTACTTTGTTTTTCATCTCACTTCTCTCTCTCCTATCGGAGGAGCTCGAAAATGGCTAGAGCTTAGCCGAAACTAGTTGCAAAGTGTAACTGAAGTGTGATAAAAAAACAAAGTAAAAAATCGTTTTATTTATCCTTTATTTGTATTATTTTATACTTTTGTAAAACGAAATGTACACACACAGACAGAAATACCCATGAAGGGTCAATAGTCTAATAAAAATGGTTATATATATATATATATATATATATATATATATATATATATATATATAACCATCTTTATTAGACTATTGACCCTTCACGGGTATTTCTGTCTGTGTGTGTACATTTCGTTTTAAACTGTAAAACTGTAAATATATTAAAGTTTATTATTGTATATACTAAGTTAATATTCAGAATGTATTTTAATTTTACTGTGAAATTTAATTTAATTTATTTGTATTTTGTTATTCAAATATTATTTGCATGTACTAAGGCGGAAATGCCACTGTCCAATAGCCTAATAAAGATTGTTTTCTCTCTAATATCAATTGTATACGACTATCTACCTATATAGCATAAATTGATCAATATTAAATAATGTTAATGCAATTCAAGCAGTCGCATTTGTTTATTGTTGTGACCATTAAGATTTGCTCAATTCCCACGCGATTGAGGCGTATAAATAACGCCAGTAGGGCGGATTAGAATCTAATTATAGATTTGAACTGTGGGCGCTCGCGAGAGCGCTCTCGCAATGACCCACATCTGCGAAAAACGGTGGTTTAGCGCCGTGAAAAATTTAATTCCTGCGGATTATAGCAGTATTTTTCCCCCGTGCATAATTATGCAGATCGCGCGCGCGAAAATAATAAACGCGCACGAATTCCTGCGCAAGGTTAAGAGAGTCTGCGCGTGGGCGCATCGCGACGGCGCCTGCCGGTGCTGATGTAACTGGAGGATTGGAATTACAGAATGAACTATTTAATTATGTGTTATAATCATTTTAAATAGACTAATTATACTAATAGCGACTTGTGGGACATATGAAACAGACGTTGAAACCTGTTGACTGTTGCGGGGTTTCTTAAATCAAAACAGCGCATCCGAAAATTTCCTGCAAATTGGAAATTGATCAAACTTTACATACTACCATACAGCCATGGTACTAATAAATTATGAATATAGATCAGAAGAAAACTTAATCAAACATGTTGCATATTTTTTTCTCATTCACCCACTAAAATTGGAATATCGAGTTATGAGAAAACTAGAAAATTGTGTGCTACATGGGACTATTTTTTTAGAATTGTCATAAAAGCACCTTACACGGTCAATAATATTGTCAATCCTAGTACTGTCAATATTTACTTCAATCCTCCTATTATATTTATCAAGTAATCAATTATCCAGATAAAAATCAGTATTCTCTTCATTACATCATTAATATACATTACACGATGAGTAATATCTTAGAATAATGAACATTTTAAACATATTATCGTACGGTAATACTGTCATTATTCTAAAATATTGACAGTAATATTGATTGTGTAAGGTGCCTTATAGTGTTATAAATATTATGTAATTTTTGAAACCAAATTGATTTTAAAACAGGTTTATAAATTAAAAAAAACACCTTTATTGGCATTTGCACTTCCACATCACCAACCACAGCAAAAATATACAGAAATAAAAATACAAATAGAATATTCTGTAAAAAATTAACCTCCTTTATAACCGCTCGCCACTTTCCTCTCCCACGTCAGCCTCCTGCAGATTTTCATGCCTTCCCCATCCTCGCTTAACCATTCATTCAGCTTTCTGTTTCCCACCCACTCTGCTTTCACACCCTCACAACAGGTTTATAAATAATATAATTTTTGATTTGGTTCATCAATCAAAAAATTTATGATCAAAATGTTCAAATTTTTTTTGGGGATTTGATACACTGATATCTTATGAACAAGGGTCATTAAAAAAGAAAGAAACATCATATTTATCAAAATGTACATACGGATTACCAATATTATAGGCTAAGGATGCCGAAACTTTTTAGGCTTGCGTGCCAGAAGCTCAAGAAGAAGATAAATCTAAACCATTTAACATGCAAAGAATTTGTTTTGGATAATCAAACAACATTTTATTTAACATTTGATAGGATATAAACTAAAAGAAACAAAAGGAACTCGTTTATTTTTGTAGTATTTTAAATAATTTTTTTGTGCAAAGTCCACAGATAACGGAAGGCTATAATAATATTTGCAATAATTTATTCATGGGAAACTCAGGAATCGTTTTTCTTGTTTCCTCAAAAGTTGGATTTATGAATAGTTACCTTTTGCACCGAGGTCGTCCAATTAATAAAATCTGCAGGATTTTCTGCTATTATTATTATAAGTGACTTAATTAAGTAAATATACGGGACGATTGAAAATTGAAACATGTACGACCGTGAGGAGTATGAAAGCACACACACATAAACAAAATAAACGCGGAAACGTTTGTGGCGGCGAGTGTACCGGATTCCAGTCCCGTATTACGCAGCTGCCATTTGCTCCGCGTCCCTCTCTCTAATTAATACTGGCCCCCGTCCGTACGCGGCCCCGGCAATTATCGCTTAATTAATTACACGAATGTCGACGTCCGCCGCCCTCTCCTACCCAACGAAACTCTAATAATCGCACCATCGAAGAGATAAACAACCAAAACTATTGGTACTAACACTCTTCTCTACACTTTCATTGGTAACATTCTATGATTCAAATTAATTAATTTAGATCTAATTCAAAAGTGTTTGCGGAAAAATGAATTAAATCTTAATTAATAAATTTGAATCATAGAATATTACATAGCACAGTTATATTCGCAAAAAATTCGAATTGCCAATTTTGACTTTGCTTGACTATTTTATTTCATCCAATGCCTATCTACCCTCTTATTGGTGTAAGGCAGTTATATACATTTTTACATTTTTGTCTATTTTTTTTTCTCATTGTGTGTATTTATTTTCTGGACTAATATAGTCGTAGTAGACTATTTTTATATTTAGCCCTTTTCATGATGAAAACATCTTCAGCTTCAGTTAGCATTTATATTTGTTTGATATTCCTAAATTTTGTTTGTCAAGTTCAAGTTTGTCTGTTTTATTACAGTTATCTTTAACATCTCTTTGGGTTTTGAGATTCTCTATATATATATATATATGTATATATATATATATATATATATATATATATATATATATATATATATATATGAGAGAATCTCAAAACCCAAAGAGATGTTAAAGATAACAGTTATGAGTATTTCTTAAATTCTGTTTGTGTATATCTAATTTATAATATGATAATTGGTCCTGGGCACCAGTTTGTGTACTGCTTACAGGCACCATGAAGAGGGTTGGTTAAATAATCCGATATGAATATACAACAAAAATTCAGTGTAAAAATTGTTCGCATACCTATCCAGAAATATTTGTTTAATCTTTTGCGATTGGCTGGGCAAAGAGGAGTCATAAATTGCCAGCGCTTGAATAACTCGATTATGCAATGCGAGATTAATCCCCGTGCCTGGTGCAGAATAATGATGGGGGGCACGAGGAGGCACGGGGGGGGAGGAGGCAGCTCCTCCAAGTGCCGCCGACGGACGCACCGAAGGCAGCAAAGCTGTAATTAGCGCGAGCGGTAGCGGCCCGAACTGGCCGCAAATTAGTTTAACGCGGCGAACTCGATATTAAATTGTTATTTAACATTATCGCGTTTAACGCACGCCGTCGATCAAGAAGATAGAAGAATGACATTCAAAACAATAATGTTCGTTTAGTACTATATTCTGCAATTGATAAAATAATATAATATTGGATTGTTAAAGCGTCTACTTCGTGATAATTCAGTTTAAAGGATAAATAAAACGATTTTTACTTTGTTTTTTATTCAGTTACACTTTGCAATTAGTTTCGACTAAGCTAGTTGCTAAGTGTAACTGAAGTGTGATAAAAGCAAAGTAAAAAATAATATGTTTACCTAATAGATTTTTCGATAGTGTACAAATATAATAATGATACAAATTTGAATATTTACTGGTATTAATGACATTAATACCAGTCAAACCACCAAACCATTTCTAGTTTTACAAAATCACATAATTTTGTGCGAAAAAATCAAAAATAACACGTAATCATAATGACCTGAAGATAATTCTGGGGAAAAGGGCTGAATGAATCGTGACCAAATTGGAAATCGGCTGAGAAAGCTGACGTGAAAAATGACGATGGTTAAAATCAAAAGTTTATCCTCATACAGAATAACATGCTGTATATTATATATGTAGGTAGACTTTAGGATCTCATATCACTGGTGTTTAGGCAAAAGGGCTTAAGTCAACGGCCCTGTCCGTTTGGCTACTACTAGTAACTATTAGTCACACATGCTGACGTGACGCTCATACTAATAGTACACGGTGACGTCAGCATGTGTCACTACTAGTCACTAGTAGTAGCCAAACGGACAGGGCCAACATTTTTATGAAAATAAGGTTTTTATGTCTTTTTAACTAAAAAAAATTCTGCTCTTTCTATTGGTACAAACTTTACATTTCCTGACTTAAGTCCTTTTGCCCAAACACTAGTAATATAATAGCGTAAATTTATTCATTAATATTAACTAAATAATGAAAAAAATTACAATTTTCTACTATTATATCTCTGATGTTTGCGCAAAAGGGCTTAAGTCAGGAAATGTAAAGTTTGTACCAATAGAAAATAGAAAGAGCAGATTTTTTTAGTTAAAAAGACATATACACCTTATTTGCGTAAAAATTATATTGCATACAACTTCTGTTTAAACTAAATACATAATTTGTGATAAACACCACATAACTTTTGCATACTCTTTTCGTTGGTGGCTTGGCCAGCGGTGGTTCTTGGTGGGACGCGGTCAAGCGGAGCCGGAGCGGTCACGACAAATTTCATAATTGAAATTTATCGTGACCACTCCGTCGGCCACCAGACGACTGCTATGGCGGTCAAAGTTCTCAGAATTTGCATACACCGCAAATATTTACATTTTTGCAATCTGTTACCTTTTCATAAGCTTCATTTCTTTGTTTATTATTTAAAAATACTTTCATTTATGGCATTCGTAACATACGACTTGTGAAACATTAAAAAAAAACTATCTTTAGGTGTTTTCGTTTAGCATGGTTTAGTATTACTAGTCGCCCCGCGGTGTGCAGTATCGCGGTCGTGCGCCGCCGGTTATAAGGGCCGAGGTAGAATTGTACGCATCGGAAGCGGCAAATAGAACAAGAAAACCCGTAGCAGCCCAGCGTGATAAACGAAGCGCGGTAGAATAGAGCTTAGAGATAATATATCTTTAGTTAAGCTATTGGTCATAAGCCTTTCTGTCACTTATTTGGATTTAAAATATGTATATAGTCTTGATTTTTAATTTTAAAGTTTACTTTTATATATTTGTACCTGATAACAAATATATAAAAGGAAACTTTAAAATTAAAAATCAAGACTATATACATATTTTAAATCCAAATAAGTGACAGAAAGGCTTATGACCAATAGCTTAACTAAAGATATATTATCTCTCTATTCTATCTGTGAAGTAACGGTTTTAACTTTTAATGGAAATTTCTTCTCAGAAAAATACATATTTAGGGGTCGTAAAAAAATTACAAATCATTCAGGTTGTTTTTCTACACATAAGCCGTTTTAGTTTATCACTCTGAGCTGCCGTTTCCTATGCGCACATACATGAGGAGCACTCTGTATATATAAATCTCAATTTTATAAATATTGTTTTATTTTTCATAATAGCACATGATTAACGTGCTTTGAGACGCTCTCTTGGCAGGGGGTTGCTACGCCGCAGGGTGTGCGACTCTTACAGGTATAAACGGCCCCCAAAGCTTCGGCAAACGCCCCCCTATGACGGTCGCGGTGGCAGCTATCATTAATTTTAATGAAAATAGAACGTCACAATCGTACACACAGTACCTGTGTCACAGTACAAATTATATATACAGAGTAACATAACGGAATTATATCATGGAAATTTTCTGAATAACCGTGAAAAAAAAAACCCATGATTCAATATGACATGAATTCATTAGAAAAACAAACAAAATATAAAGCCTCTACATTTGAGACACTAGATATAGACTAGGTAACTAGACTATCTTATTTTGTGAGCATAAATCTATACTTATTTCCATTGATTTTTATAACATGCAAGAGGTGTCCTTCATATGAAAAAAAACAGGATGCTTTTGTGAGATAAGAAAACTTCTATAGTTCACAGGGTTTTTGTAAAATTAAGGCTAACACCGGGTGATTACACTCTGAGCTTCTCCCTTTACCAACAGAAAGGCCCTCAGGTTGATATTTATAGCTCTCAATCTGAGGGCAGCAGAAAAGCCCCCAGATTGATAGCTATTAATATCAAACTGAGGGCAGCAGAAAGGCCCTCAGATTGATATTTAACAAACAGACGACCTTAGGAAAGCTACACGTAAGTATTGACAAACGACTTGTAAAATCGAACTTGTAAAAATTGCATACAAATGGACCGTTACAAACTTATACGAAAAACAAAACTAAATCCCAATATTTTGCTTATTTTTGATTTCTAGAGAAAAAAAACTGGTTATAATAAAATTTTACAGTACAATGTCTATATAGTTTTCGTACAATCGGACCATTACAAAGTTGCTAACATTTTTACGGGAGCACCGCAGCTCGAGTTCCTTGCGATCTATTAGGTCGTTTTCTCGGAATTTTGTTCACAGACATACACACATACAATATACATTTTCCTAAAATAGTGTATTTAGACTACATTAGTCATGAAACGTAAAGAAAAATTAATATCGAATCATCTGTCATCTGTCATCTGTCATCTGTCATCTGTCATCTGTCATCTGTCATATGTTATCTGTCATCTGTCATCTGTCATCTGTCATCTGTCATCTGTCATCTGTCATCTGTCATCTGTCATCTGTCATCTGTCATCTGTTATCTGTCATCTGCCTTTCTGCTGCCCTCAGATTAATAGCTATAAATATCAACCTGAGGGACTTTCTGCTGGTAAAGGGAGGAGCTAAGAGCAGTGTAATGGCCCGGAGTTTACCTTAAATTAACAATTTTTTTATTTGAAAAACTGTGAAATTTCGCCCAACAATGTGGGTTTAAGCACTCGCTCGCCAATGATCATTAGGTGCAACCACTAGGTCACAAATATTTATATGTATAAGTTAATTTTACCTTATCCTTTAAGAAAATGGTATGATTGTCATTGTTTACCTGCAAAAAAAAAGAAATACATATTAACACTACAATAAAAAACGGTATGAATTCAAATAAATTTACTTTAATTATCTTGCAATATGCAAATAACTATTAAATATACCCCCATAATCATTTCCACCAGCTGATTTATTTGCTTTAAAACCGAATAAAACTGCCCAGCCTCGCACTTGTATATATTCATACATTTAATTTATGCGCGAGAGAGATGAGGAATTTATTTTCAATTGAAATTTAACCGTCGCGCATATGTTTGTATACGGCCCGATAGGCGAGTCAAGAGGGGTTGCGGGGGCCCCCGGGACAAGATGAAAATTAAACGTGTAAAATGCCGTTTAAAGTGGTTACGGTCTTCGTGCGGCGGTCGGGCCGTCGTGGCGTGGACGTGGAGGCCGGCGGACGCGCGAGCTCCGGGGTGCACGGCCGAGCTGGCCGACAGCACCGAGAGAAACGCACGGTCACGTACGTACCGGGGCATGCTTAAAAATAATGCGCCCGCAGCCGAAGAAGAGAAGAAATCTACAAGTCATTATTGAGACACACACACACACACACACACAACACACACATACGAATCATCCGATAGCCCGCAGAGGAATTAAAACGGACGGACGGACGCCCTTAAATATTCCAGCTGGCTCAACCAGAAATGTTTTTGTAATTCAAAACGTTTTTTAAAAAGTATATAGGAGTATTATTCATAACTATTTGCATACATTTTTATATAGACATACATTATAATCTTGAAAACAAAGCAACAAAAGCACATACATTTATATTTACAGTGTTACTAGTAAATAGCAGACACATTCTACAATATGTTGTAGGAGAACTATGAATTGGACCCCCGATTAAAAGCAGAGAGGACGAATGATCTTTAAAACAAATTAATCAATGCTTAATAAAGAAAAACAGTTAACGACGAAAACATATGACAGATGACAGATGACAGATGACAGGTAACAGATGACAGATGACAGACTCTGCACAACACTGCTATAATCAACTTCCTATGATTCAATTAATTTTATTTATTAGTTTATGCCTAATTCGTAAAAAATATGTGAGAAACAATGTAGTGCATAGTTCAAGTCGTTGGGAATAGTGGACGGGCATAGTTTGGTTGGTATGGGCCACCCGCCCACCCCACCTATGTTCGCATAGTTTTTTTCATGGGATAACATTATGCCTCGAATTGTTTAAACAATATAAAACCTCTATATCCATTGAAAAAACTATGCCAACAAAGGTGGGGTGGGCGGGTGTCCCATAGAAACAGCAGAGCATGTAATATATCTCTGCCCAGCTCTAGTAAACACTAGGCATCTAATATTAGGGGAGTGCTGGCCTAGTATGGTCAGCATTGGCAACTCCTCACCCGCCAGAGTGTTGGAGCTCGCGGGACGAGTGACTTAAAACGAGGTTTCACAATGGGCCCATTTTGAGGCCTAAGTGTCTGTAGCTATGCTACCCTCGAGCCAACTATCCAGAATATGGGAGGGTGAGTATGTCTAGACCAAAACAATCATTCTTAAACTCTCTATTACATTATTTTCTCCAATTTTTTAATAATACAACATTCATTAATCAATGAAGTAGTTTGAATCATGGACAATTATGAAAAACAGTGTAGTGCAGAGTTCTAGTCATTTGTGAGTGGAGAGATAACAGATGACAAATGACAGATGACAGATGACTCGATGTTGACTTCTTTGTTTTATGACTAATGTAGTCTAAATAAACTATTTTCGGAAAATGTCTATGTGTGTGTATATGCGTATGTCTATGAACATAATGAAACGGGAAAACTACCTAATAGATCGCAAGGAACTCGAGCTGCGGTGCTCCCATGAAAATGTGAGCAACTTTGTAACGGTACGATTGTACGAAAATTATATAAACATTTTTATTTAATAAATCACCCCTTAAAATTATGGATACTCCTCCTAAACCACCCTGTAGCATCAGTTGCCAATACAAAACCATTATTATTATTATTACTGAAAAGGTAGTATTAAGGTTCATATGAAAATGTGTCGTACACTTTGTATCTTATGCAACGTATCCAGGAATAATAAACAATTTGCATGTATTGTCATCTTACTTAGTGGTGCGATTATCTGATATAAATATGCAAATTTCAGTCGATTTAATTTTATTATTCCAACCGAATAAATTTCCTGTGAGAGCGCATAGTCTGGAACACAATCAGTAAATCACCTTGCGTCCGCGACCTTTCGCCGTCCATCACGCGAATACAAATGCGACACTTTCATTAATATTACCACCATCGACGGAAACGAGATGCATAATGCAAGCGTCGCGCATTTTATTTATCGTTTTTCCGCGAATCCTGGCGTTTCTGATCAATTCGCCTCTGAATGGGAAATGCTAATGCACGCACGCCACTGGGATGTATCATTAATCTTTGCTGCAAACGTGGCTTAATTTGAGCCCACATGTGTTCGTAAAATTTTCTCTAATATGGAAGACTACACACGGCTTGACTTATGTCGGAATGGTGTTGCCAACGGTTCACAGCGCTCACTAATTTTAATCCTTAATCAATTCCAACGATCTAAAAACACGATTTGAATAATCCCCAGTGCCGCCGCAACGCATGTGTATGGGGAAGAAGTTGAGCGCGGTTAAGAAAATTGTACTTGTTATATTGTCGGCGGGGTTTTCTTTTTCTTTTTTGTGTGTTAATTACGCGCCCATTAATGACTCGACCCTCATTAGATTACTTTTATTATATATAAATAATTTCCTAATTCACATTACGTTTTATACGGACGGGACCACCCATGATTTACACACCAGTCCACTTTCTTTATAATTAAAACGACAAAACAGTAAAAAAGAAGTATATAGTATATAATTTCTAATATTCTTCAAACATTAATTTAAATTCTGTTTTCCTTGTTTTGTTTCCTGTAACATCTCTACAGGAAACAAAACAAGGAAAACTGAATTTAAATTAATGTTGGAAGAATATTAGAAATTATATATTGTAGCAGATGCAAGCTATCATTATCAATAAATATTTTTAATATCTTTATTTCTTCTCTTTGACATCAGTTAAATTTGAATCCCATAATTTTGATTTGGCTTTAAAATATCTCCCTATAATAATTTTTTTGGTATAAAAGCATAAAACATATTACCCTGGTGAGATTCGAACCTACCATCCCCATTTTCATACTGTCAGCACAAAAATCATTTGCCTGCTATAAAACATTGTCTTCGTTTTTTTTATAATAGAGATTATTCATATGATATTATTTTGCTCGTTTTATGTGTGTATAAGTTATAACTCGTATCCGCTACATCATAATTTAATATTGCGAATTAATAAGTGTCCATATATCCGCGTGTGTGATTAACATATTAATACGTGATTTTGTTCTTGTGCGCGCCGTGCCTCCAACTCTTCGGCGAGGCGGTTGAGAAAAATACGCGCATTCCTCCGTGCATAATTTACGCGGTGTCACAATATGACAAATAGTAAATTAACTATACTGCTCATAAGAGGATTGCGGGCGCTGTGATTTATGTCATTCGCCTCTACCACCTTAGGACCACCATTATTATTATTACTATGGCGGAGTGGTCATTAAACGTGTGGGGGTTTCTGCAATCAGTACTACAATTGACTGTTTTGATTTATTTCTGCTTCATAACGAAATGGAGTAGGTAATCAATTTGTGTAGGTGGATTGAATATTAATAATTATTACAAAAGAAACTTATCGCATTAAATGATCAACATTTAAACCATATAAGATTTGCTAAATTCAAACTTAAATAAATAATATTTCATCTGTTTACCATTATTTATTATTATGAACTTTTTATTTATGTATATAAATAAATAAATATATATATATATATATATATATATATATATATATATATATATTATTTGACTAATTGATGACACTATAAAATAATGTCATATAAATTACCTAATATATATACTAAGTAATTTATGTAACATTATTTTATATTGTCAATCAATTAGTCAATTTCTAATAATTATTATAGTAATAATTGGTAAGTGCAATATGTATTAATTAACACACTAGTTTTATGAGAAGTATATCGCAGTTATGAATAAAAATTTAGGAGTCTAGTTTTCTAGTTTACTCTCAGGGTTCTGTCGGTTTTTTGTGGCCAATAATAAATATATTATTACAATTTAGTGTATGTATGAAAAATATACTAGACATAATTCAACCATCTGTAATTGTAACATACATTGGTCCATCTATAAAACAGATGCATGGCATAGAATAATCAATTGAAACTCGGTTGATGTTAATTATGTATCGTTTATAATGAATTAGTAAATAAATTCTATCTATATTATATTTAATAAAAATTATACTGTTTTGAGTAATTTATATACTATTATATTATTATATTATATTATACTTTTTTTAAAGTATCAAACATAATTATTGACCTTAATACAGTTATATTCATGTGCACATAAAAAGTTATATTATGTATTTTAAATGATATATGTGATAAGAAAAAAATCGCGGAATTTGTACCTCGCAGCCATGAAGTCGTTAGTTAACTAACGCTTCAAACTGTACATTTTTGTACACACGCATCCGTATTTGTAAAGAAGTGCATTGCATAATCGGTTAAAAACGCCGACGAGGCGAACAAACCGAGCATTGTCAGACAGGGCACAAGATGAATGATTCGGACGCACAGAATCCGTATGTGGCATCATCAGGCGTGGTAAATATCTGTAGATATGAGACGGCGATAGACTCTCACGATAATTATTGAACAACGTACGCTCTTGTACATTTCCATCTGTTATGTTTAAACGGAGCAGCGGTAGTAGTATTTATTTATTTATTTATTTACAACTGATCGGCTTTAATAGCGCTCTAATCAATCTCTTTCTCGGCGATGTTTGCATGTTGCGCGGCTGTGTTTAACTTTTATTTAGATTGCCATCATTATAATACATAATAAAAACATACAGAGTCCAAACGTAATAGCTGTGTAAATATAATCAGTTCGTTTGGAATCAATTATTATCGTTTAGCAACGAAGAATTTTCTATGTAGCAGAGTATAGAGTCGTTTAATTTGGAGAAAAATATGTTTTAGCTTAAATTAGTTAAAGTTTTTGATGAACTTCAAATGTTGAGAGCTGCTTTTACTTCTTCCTGTGTGGAAAATCGTTTTCCCCCGAGGGACATTTTTAGTTGTGTAAATAGATGGAAGTCAGAAGGAACCAAATCAAGTGAATAAGGTAGATGTTTTTGGTTTTTGATCGTCCTCTGCGCGGATAATCTTCTAGGCTCTCACGACCATGTTAAAATTCCGTTACCAACTTATGCCCAGTCATAAATGATGGATCAGAGTCTCCTAACATATATCTTTATAAATTTCTGTTGCTTTCCAAACATTTTTCACAAAATATTTCACAACGGCATACATTTCAGTTGTATCCATTTTGCAAAACTCGCAAAACTATCTTTACTCAAAGGAGCACCACATTAATACTACATGACAGAAAAATGTAAAATTTGACATTTGTGCACAAGACAGTTGGTTTTTTATTCGTGTAGTGCAATAAGGGCCAATTTGCTTTTTTAACAAAATGTTCAGACTGATTTAAAGGATTTTATAAACAAAACTAAAATGGCCAAACTACAACGGCCATTCTGCGGCTCCCTCTCAAATCTCATTTTACAATAGTTAAAAGTTATCTATTAGTATTAAGTCCTTTAAATCAGTGTTGTCCTTTTGTTAAAAAACCATTGGCCCTTAATACGCTACACAATTGATATGTTTTTCATTTCGCGCACTTTTCAAAGCTCCTTCCAGGATTACTACTATTGCTTGGACAAATATAATCATCATCAGTTTCTACCATTATTATATACTGTTGACACGTATATGTACATTTATATCTTTTATGTACACACATATAGGTACACACGCCCGCGTGCTTTGGCATATCTTCCCATTTTCATCTGAGCACGCGGAAGCAACGGGGGCATGGGAAGCCGCCGTTCTGAAATAAGCCGATAATTTTATTCTGCGGGCGCGCCTTCGCGCACAATCGATTAATTAATGGGGCATTGAACACTTTGTTTGCTTTCTAGGCGGCACGCAATGCAATACCTGCGAATTTTTGAGCCCGTGGAGAAAAGGTGTGCCACGAACGGGAACAATACAGTTTCACAAAACGGAAAAGAATTTGCACTTGTGTAATCGAGTGGCTTTGGGTTATAACAGCGGCGGCCATTACGAATTTTCAACGCCACAATTTAATGACTTGCTTGATGTTTAAATAGTAACAGTTATTATATTTGTTACAATTTATAAAAAAAACCATTTTCAAGCTCCTCCGATGACTCATCGGAGGAGCTCAATAATGGCTAGAGCTTAGCCAAAATAGTTGCAAAGTGTGATAAAAATAAAGTAAAAAAATCGTTTTATTTATCCTTTAAAATGAATTATCACAAAGTAGACGGTTTAAAAATCCAATATTTGAAAGAAATATAAGTTATAAAATATTTTGCTGCAATGGGCCACTAGTATTAATTAACCCTTCGACCCTGCCCGTGGCATTTGCCACTGTAACATCTACAGGTTTCTATTTACTGCGCCTATCCATATTTTTGCTCTTAATCACTAGCTGTTTATGTAAATAACTATTATTTTAATCCAATATATATATAAATTTTCTTTATTTTCGTATTTTTATAGCTAAGACTTGCTGGTGGCATTTGCACATATATAAATTCAATTTAAAAATCCAGGACTAAAAGGGTTAATTTTAAAAATTATATGGTGGCCACACAAGATTTTTTTTGTAGCAAAATAACCCATTCAAATTAGTTTAATCGGTATTCTTGAAGCTATATTAACTAATTTAAAGTAGATAAGTTTATATAAAGTGAATGAAGATGAATTCAAGTCTTTTGTGATAAATCGCGGGTTCGGCGAAGGTTGTCTGGGACGCGCGCTGCGACAAGCGTCATTTGTCCTGCGGGCATGGCGGCGGGGCCGGGAATATTTATCTCGGCCGCACAAAAGGCCGCGCGCGAACGTTTCCTTACAAATGTCGGCGTCATCGTATCTCACCGGTAATATTTTAATAAGGGGACAATTGTGCGTAGGTCGGGGCAAAAATGAGCAGGTACGAGCGCCGCGGCGGTTGTGGCAGGAAACACACAACACACATATATACATACATCCATACATACAGACATACACACATACAAGTCCGTGGTCCGAACACTCTGGACCCCATGCGGCGGCCAAACCTGCTCTCGCAGAGAGAACAACTCTCTGCTTCTTTCCGTACCGATGCCCCCACGATCGACGGGCATGAGCTAGACTACAAGGTTTTGTTGGTATCGAAATAGAAAGATTATTATAACTGATGATGATGATGTTAGAAATATCAAACAAATTTCCCATATGATCTCATTACATTATCATATTATCGACTATACTGTCTTGGAAAAGAATAGTAATATATCTTGATTCAAGACAAGGAAATGGACCGTTACGAAGATATAGGCAACACAAAATTTCAGATGCAATTAACTTTCACGTTAGATAGCATATTTTAAATATCTACAAAGAGTCATTTAGTCCCTACAAAGAATAAAATATGTATCCTAACTATACGTAGTCTTTATGGGTTGTTAAATTAAAAAACTACGAAACCGACATTAGTCAGCGGGTAAAAAGTACCATAATTCGTTTTATAATTATCAAAATTTTATAAAATTACTCTAAATATATTTAGAAATAGTTATACTTAGTCTCTACAAAGTATGATGTGTGTATCTCAACTATTCGTAGGTTTTTTTGAGTTGTTAAACTCAAAAATTATATATCCTACATTAGTTAAGGGATAAAAAGTACCATAACTCTGTTTGTAGTTTTCAAAATTTTATAAAATTTATCTGAAAACATCCACAAAGAGTTATATTTTAGTCCCTACAAAGAATGAAATATGTATCCTAACTTATCGTAGTCTTTTTGGGTTATTAAACCTAAAAAATTACGAAACCGACATTAGTCAGCGGGTAAAAAGTACCATAACTCTTTTTATAACTATCAAAATTTTATAAAATTACTCTAAATATATTTAGAAATAGTTATACTTAGTCACTACAAAGTATGATATGTGTATCTCAACTATTCGTAGGGTTTTTGGGTTGTTAAACTCAAAAATTACATATCCTACATTAGTTAAGGGATAAAAAGTACCATAACTCTGTTTGTAGTTTTCAAAATTTTATAAAATTTATCTAAAAACATCCACAAAGAGTTATATTTAGTCCCTACAAAGAATGAAATATGTATCCTAACTTCTCGTAGTCTTTTTGGGTTATTAAACTAAGAAATTACGAAACCGACATTAGTCAGTGGGTAAAAAGTACCATAACTCTTTTTATAATTTTCAAAATTTTATAAAATTACTCTAAATATATTTAGAAATAGTTATACTTAGTCCCTACAAAGTATGATGTGTGTATCTCAACTATTCGTAGGGTTTTTGGGTTGTTAAACTCAAAAATTACATATCCTAGATTAGTTAAGGGATAAAAAGTAACATAACTCTGTTTGTAGTTATCAAAATTTTATAAAATTTATCTGAAAATATCCACAAAGAGTTATATTTAGATCCCACAAAGTATGAAATATGTATCTTAACTATTCGTTGTCTTTTTGGGTTGTTAAACTAAAAAATTACGAAACCGACATTAGTCAGCGGGTAAAAAGTACCATAATTCAATATTCAAAATTTTATAAAATTATGCTGAATATATTTAAATATAATGATTTTTAGTCCCTACAAAGTTTGTATGTGTATCTCACATATTCACAGGGCCAGTCCTAGGTAGTCGGACGCTCGCATACCAACATAATTTGGCAGTCCACATGCATGTAGTTACCATTATATAGGATATAAGGGTAGGGACGTATATGAAGAAATTCATAAATCATTTATAAAAGCTAATCTAATCTGTGAAAATAATGAGAAGGATCTTTTATAGCATACATGCACGAAGATTACTTCTTACTAAAACTTACTTTTTCAAAGGTGAGATCATGTCCATATATTTTTATTGCGTTAATTATGTAATTATATTGCGTTTTCATTACGTTTAAGGCGTATTTTATTTAATTTTTATTTAAATACAGTCACTAAATTTGAGTTAAAAGTGAGACCACATATAATGAAACATTTTATGGTGCTAATTGTGAAATTGTATTCAGCAAGTAGTAAAAACTAGGTGATGAAATCTTATAAAATGTATGGAAGTTAATAAAAACAGTACGGCTCGATTGCATAAAGCACATAAACATTCGACACAAATTAACGTTTGTACTGGTATGAAAATTTTGTTGGAACCTTTGATGTTTTTGGTGTCTTACTCCGGCCATAGACGGTCCGGTATACCGGAGAGGCAAACCGGACAGTTTTCCTCTCCGGTTTGCCTGCACAGTGTCGGTCGGCCACACACGTTCCGGTAAACCGGAGAGATATACATGCGCAAAGACCTATACAGCTAAACCCGAGCGTGTGTATGGACGTGAAACTTCTGGGGGGTGATTATGTTAATTGCTGCTGTACCCGGAATTCGGCAAAACCTATTAGCGCGCGGAGGTTATTGTTGCGGACTTTATCCTTACGTAACTATCTTATTTCTAAATATTATTTAATCCTAATCCCATCGTTTTATGGTTTTCATATAACTACTAATAACTATTCCAAGTAAATGTAAGTGTAAATATTCTTATACTAATTATGATCTAAATTTTTGGGTAGTTGTTGTGGCACAAATACATGGTAATTATAAGTTATACTAAAGTTATATAATTTTCGTAGTCGATAATGTAGATACTATTCCAATTAATTGCCGGTTCAGAAGATGACGATTAAAAACGTAAACCCTAATATAGAAAATGTCAACAGAGACTCTTTTGCACTGTGCCAATGCAAAAAATGTACTTTTGTTTGCTGATATTGCATATTTAGTATCGCTCACTAAGTTATTTTGAAACTTTCATAATTTCTTTAAAATTTCTTTGCTTCTCACGAAGGGTACTACTTTTTTCAATTGATTTTAAACTTTTACTTGTGAATTGACGTTGTGGTAAAATATCTAGCAAAGCGAGTAGAAACAAAATAATGAGTTGAAAATGTCTGCTGTTATTGACAATAGCAATAGTAATTCTACAACAAAATACATCAAATTGAAATTTCTTATGAAGCATTACCGCTATTGGTAGCACTTACTAATTAATGATTTTTTAAATTAAATCGCTTTTTATGTGTAAATATACTTAAACAGTCTCATTTAATTCAAATGAACCTTAAATTTACAGATGTAACTGTCTGTATGTCCCTAACTGCTAATAAAAAGCAATAAATAAACAATATACAGTACATTGCACAACAACTCTATTTGTCAAACATACATTATATTTGACGATTGTTAATACTTGAAGGTCATGTTTATTGCATATAATATTGATAATGTATATGATACAGTCTGCACGTATTATCGTGTAAAAAATATAGAAATAAAAATTATGATATTACTGTACTGTTTTCGTAATTTGTACCTGAATCTTCTAAATATGGTAATAGAATTTTTGTGGGATTATTATTTTCTGCCGCACAGGGCCAGCTCTTTTATGACATCGTTAAGGTACAATAATGCGCAATTGAACGCATTGGGCATTCAGGTACAAATTACGAAAATAGTACAGTAATATCAAAATTTTTATTTATATATTTTTTTACACGATAATTACGGTAATTTTTGGAACTTGCAAAAGTGTATTTCATGATAGAAAGTCGTGTTTAGCCTCATTTTGTAGGTCTTTTAATTACAAAGTAAATTCAGAAAAAATATTGTTATAAAAAGTGTACCGTTTCAGCGGTAAAGCCGAAGAAGCACTCGCCTGTGGGTAGAAAGAATCGAATTTCGATTCTTCTCCGGTCGCCTGCACAAGTCACTATGCCTGTACGGATTTACCAAAATTTGTCCCCACACACGCTCCGGTTTGCCTGCACAGTTCTTTGCGGCTTGCGGATAGAAATAATCGAATTTAGTTTCCTCTCCGGTCGCCTGTACAGGTCACAGGTTTACCGAAATTTGTCCACACACACGCTCCGGTTTACCTGCACAGGTCTCTTCGCAGATAAACCTTTCCGGTATACCGGAACGTCTATGGGGCACTTTAGAAATATACTACTACTACTTACAACACCTCTATTGGCATATTCTAATTTACAATATAGTTCTCACTATACAATACAATATAAACCCCTATGATACTAAAGTTACTTTCGTTTATCGCTTGAGAGCTGTTCCAGGCTGATTGTCTCGTGTTCGTTTACCGATGGTAACCGTTCTTGGAACGTACTGTGTTACCTTAGGCGCTTTCGATTAGCATGGTTTAGCATTGCTAGTCGCCCCCGTGGCGTGCAGTATAGCTCAGGTCTTGCGGTCGTGCGCTGACGATAGTAAGGGCTATTTATTTATATTTATTTATTTATATGTATTTGAGATTTATGGTTGTGATTTCTCATTGTGGACCCATAGGGTTCGTGTTGTCTATTTGCAAATAGATTAATCAAACCTAGTCTATCGTATTATTTGAATCGTAACAATAACTATGTATAACATATTTATAATATAATTGGATTTAACACTTATTTAGTCAAAATGATACATGGTCCATTTTCGTAAAACATGTTAATCATTAAAACAATATAAAAAATAAATGATTAGTTTATTACTATATACTCGATTTATTCTGCATTGGCCACCAGTACGTCTAAAAACACTTAATAATCAAGCAATCGCAAGTTACAGCATTAATGATCCGCCAACAGGTCATCGTTTTAATAATAATGGCGTTTTAAACTCCCGCAGGAAAAATATCAGGACTAACGGCGCTTGTGGGAAATGTACGGAGCCGGAGGAGCGTGCAGAATTTATGAAGTGCACCGCGCGCTCGCGATTTAGATCCGTCGATAGGTCGGGGGCTTAGAGAGAGGCCATCAATATTAATTATTTCATCGGCGACGGGCCTAATGCCGGCCCGCCGAGTAAATTAAGAGGCGTGCAAATTGCTCGTAATTAAAACCGCGTTTAATTGTAAATTGGCGTGCCGGAATTGTTCATTTGCGTAAATCAAACGCACTGCAACCGACAAAAAAAATTGATTCATAAATTAAATTCTGATATCAATTTTATTATGAGAATAGTTAATGTCATTTTACAGTTAAATTGTACTAATTATTTTATTATCTATTATTAAATAGAACCAATGAGTATATAGGATATTCTGAGTATATTATATTCCTATTTTACTACGGTAATAAGCTATATTATATATATATATATATATATATATATATATATATATATATCTATATATTATATATATTAGTCAATATATCGCATTAGAGTGCGTTTCGTTTATCACTCTGGGCTGGTACGGGCTTATTGTTTCTTATTCTATTTGCCGCTTCTAATGCGCATAATTCTACCTCGGCCCTACAACCGGGGCGCACTATCGCGATACTGCACGCCACGGGGCGACTAGCAATGCCAAACCTTACTAAACGAAAGCACCTTAGGTGTTAGGCAGAATCATCACCTTATAGAAAAAATAAGACAACAAAAAAATCGTGGAAATAAGGACAATTATAAATAAATAAATATGGAAATAAGTAGGAGAATCTGTGAAGCAAAAGCACATATTTCTCTCAGGAATGTGCAAAATAGAAGCACAATATACTCATAATATATAAAAAAATCTACAACTATAAAACAATTTAAATCTAGGTTAAAAAAATTATAATAATAATAATAATAATAATAATAAGCCTTTATTGTCCAACAGAAATATTTTCCAATTACAGGACAATAATATGTTTAAATAATTATAAATATAGTAGATGATTAAAGTTTCTTGTATTATGGGTTAATCATCTACTATATTTATAAATATAGTAGATGATTAAGGTTTCTTGTATTATGATTTTATGTTAGGTTATTCTTATTCTGATTTATTTTATGATTTATTGATTCTGTATATAGTTTTTCACTTGTGGTTTCTCTGTTATTTTATTTTAATTTAATTGTAATATATTTTTCTTAATAATTTGATAATTATGTTCGTTAAATCGTAGGTCCTGGGCACCAGTTTTTGTACTACTTACAGGGACCATGAAGAGGTTAAATAAATAAAATAAATAAAAAACGATAATGATTTATGCAATATTGTGGGCCCTCCGACAATATAATTTATTTCATCGCCCGTATCTAACTCTTTACAGAAAAATATTTCATTATGCACTACACCGGTTGTTATAAATTTTAATGCGTCGTTTTGCTACCGTAATTAATAAAATAATTAACGCCCTATTGTTTCTGGTGAGTGCTCGTCATTGTCTCAAGCGTTCTCACACGATGCTTGTAATTACTCACGTACCCCAGCCACTTCCAGCCGGAGAAGGGTTAAACGATGATTACCATGCGGTTGCCATAAATAACGTAAACAGCTCGAAAATTTAGCATAATAAAATATAGACACGAATATTTTATTATGGTAAATTTGTGTGTTGGGTCGAACACGATTTTTTTGTGACTAGACGTTTGGATTATGATGATTTCAGCGGGGATTTCTAGCGAATTCGCCCCGGTTTTTATTATAAATATATATTTGTGGGATGATTTTGGGTGATTTCAGTGCACGCGCGCCATCACACATATAGAGTTGTATATATTAAATGGTTTCCCGGTAACCGAGATCTACCTGCAGGTAATTATTTAATTCGGCGATCGCCATCTCGGCTAATTGGTAGACCTGCAGACTAATTGATCGGCGATTGTTTTATATGCTTGCGCGAGCGTCGTGTGCCACCCACATCTGCATTTTGCGGTTTGCCCGGCATGCACTTTCACCCGTTTCCATTTTACGTAAGACTTCAATCACGCTCTCGGCAATTGACAACTCTCCGGTCGTGTATTCAAGCGCATTTATGGTTTGTGCAGAAAATTAACGTTTTTAATAAGAATTTATTGAGAGAAATCGTTGCAGGCTACTTGTTTTTACTTTTCACCTACAACTCTGTCATACTAATTTAACAATTACTTATTTACTTTAATTTAACGTGATAGAAGGATTATTCAAATTCATGATAATTGTCTATATCATGAATTTGAATAATCTTACTATCATGTTAAATTAAAGTAGATAAAAGCAAGTCAAGTAATTGTTAATGGACAGGTCGATCGGCTACAAAATATTGTCTTCGTTTTTATATTATATGGATAATAAAACTAAACAAAATTCTTTTGAAGGCTTTCTAACCAATTGAATATCTACCTATTTTGTCTTGTTATTTTTTGTAAAAAAAAACAGTTCGAGGGCTTGTAAAGGGATTAGCAATAAACAATAACCCGGTTTATACTTTAATTTCACAGCAAACCTCTAAAAAACTGTGAAAGTTGATTCACAAAATTTCGGGATTGGGCTTCCCAATGCTCAGTACGAAACGGACAGTACCTTTATATACTAGAGCGCCTTTCGTTTATCACTCTGAGCTGCTACGGGCTTTTTGATTTATGTGCCGCTTACGATGCGCACAATTTTACCTCGGCCCTTATAACCGGCGGCGCACGACCGCGATACTGGACGCCACGGGGCGACTAGTAATGCTAAACCATGCTAAACGAAAGCGCCTTAGACTACTGAGCAGGGTATATTTTTTATATATCTGTGTTTATTGTATTTCCTAAAAAAGCTTTATGTCCTAGACATGTGTCTTGAGAAATCTAATGAACACTGAAATATATAAAAATTAGACCCTGGTCAGTAGTCTAGTAGCGAAAGGACAATAAAAACATCTTTATGTCCTAGACATGTGTATTGTTCATACATTACTCGAGTAGTCGCGTATTCATTTTGCTCTACCCTTTTTTGCCGGCAATTCTAAATTTATTTATAAATTGATTAGCCTCCTCGGGTCGTCTTTTCTCCCATCGGGCCTGGTTGCGCTTCGCGGCCGGGGAATGCGGCCTTAATGCGCTTTCGTTGTCCCAACTATCGGCGCGATACAGATATCGGGCGCGGAATCTGGTTATGAAGCGCGAACCGCCAGAGTTATAACCGCCGCGCACGGGAGTCCTCCGGCCCCCGGCCGCCACTGCCTACCTACGTTGCTCTCCCTCTGTCTGTGTATGTGTATGTGTGTTTGTATTTGTGTGTGTGTGTGCGCATAAAACGCACGCGGTTCGTTCTTAAATCACCCCGTAGATAACGCGAGTCTGGGCTCTATCTACGGGGGCCCAGCGAATAATTCAAACCGTCGACGTCGTCGGGACGGCAAAGCGTACACACACACACATATATACACATATACAGATACACATACAGTCATGCATATAAATACAGAGAAAGAGAGAAATACACACCCAGACACCTCTTCGCGGAAACGATAATGCGCGTATTAATGGGAGCGCCGGAAAAGGGTTCGTGGTCTACGCGAGCATTGAAGTCTCCACATACGTACGTAGATTACTTCCTCTTTGTAAGATATAAGCGGCGATTGTTTTTAAAAAAAAGCTTCTTATTACCTTCAATAATGATTCTTAAGAAATATCTGTTTATACAAAAATTGTGTGGTTATCTATATATAATTAGTTAAGGGAAAAAATCGGTCTTCACTGCATTGGATTAGCGGTAGCCAGGGGGGTGGTAGAATGTTGGCGAAGGTGTCATTTGAAAGTTTCATCCTTCTAAACGTCACGAAAATAGATCGAGCTTTTTGACGTCGGTGGAAAAGCTGTGGTAACGTGGAAAGCCGGGAAAGAACGTAACATATTTCATCAAATATTTTGTTCATATAAAAAGATTGTACGCACTGTAGTGTTAAGTTAATTTAGGTACAATGTATGTATGTCTGATGCATTGTATGTACCATGTTATATTTTCTATGTTGTTCTGTAAATGGATGTAAATTTGTAGAGCAATAAATCTATTATTATTATTATAAAGTTGATCGTAGAAAAATATCGGCTTTTAGGCTTTTTAAATGTTATTGGCATATTGACATATTGATATTTTTGACTTTATTTTGACTTTTATGACATTTTTACTTTTTTGAACCAAACTATAGCCGTCCACTATTTCAAACGACTTGAACTATGCACTGCACTATTATCCATTACTTTCTATGATTAAACTAATGTCATTTATTAATTTAAGACTAATTAAACAGATATATGTGAAAAATAATGGAATGCATAGTTCAAGTCGTTTGAAATAGTGGACGGGTATAGTTAGGTTGGTAGGGGACGCCCGCCCACCCCACCTTTGTTCACATCGTTTTTCCATATAATAACACTTTTCTTGGTATAGTTTAAACAATATAAAACATCTGCATCCATTGGAAAAAGTATGCGAGCGAAGGTGGGGTGGTCGGGTGGCCCCTAGAACCAAACTATGCCCATCCACTATTTCAAATGACTTGAACTGGCACTACACTGTTATCCATTACTTTCTATGAATAAATCATTTTCATTTATTTTTTGCTTAATTCATAAAAATATGTGAGAAACAATGTAGTGCATAGTTCAAGTCGTTAACTTAACTATGCCTGTCTACTATTTCAAATGACTTGAACTATGAACTACATTGTTTCTCACTTTTTTTTACGAATTAGGCGTAAATGAACAAATGGAATTAATTAAATCGAAGATAAATTAATGGATAATAGTATAGTGCAGAGTTCAAGTCATTTGAAATAGTGGACGGGTGTAGTTTGGTTGGTAGGGGACACCCACCCACCCCACCTTTGTTCGCATAGTTTTTTCCATAGGATAACGCTCTTCTTGGAATGGATTCAACAATATAAAACATTTATATCCAATGAAAAAACTATGCGAGCGTAGGTGGGGTGGGCGGGTGGCCCCTACCAACCGAACTATGCCCGTCCACTATTCCAAATGACTTGAACTATGCACTACACTATTATCCGTTACTTTCTATGATTAAACTAATGTCATTTATTAATTTAAGACTAACTAAACAGATATATGTGAAAAATAATGGAATGCATAGTTCAAGTCGTTTGAGATAGTGGATGGGCATAGTTTGGTTGGTGGGGGACGCCCGCCCACCCCACCTTTGTTCGCATAGTTTTTACCATAAGATAACACTCTTGTTGCAATAGATAAAACAATATAAAACATCTGTATCCATTGAAAAAACTATGCGAGCGAAGGTGGGGTGGGCGGGTGTTCCCTATCAATCAAACTACGCCCGTCTACTATTTCAAACGACTTGACCTCTGCAATCCATTATTTTTTACATATATCTTTTTAGTTAGTCTTAAATTAATAAATGTTATTAGTTTAATCATAGAAAGTAACGGATAATAGTGTAGTGCATAGTTCAAGTCATTTGGAATAGTGGATGGGTGTAGTTTGGTTGGTAAGGGCCACCCGCCCACCCCACCTACGCTCGCATAGTTTTTTCATTGGATATAAATGTTTTATATTGTTGAAACCATTCCAAGAAGAGTGTTATCCCATGGAAAAAACTATGCGAACACAGGTGGGGTGGGCGGGTTTCCCCTACCAACCAAACTATACCCATCCACTATTCGAAATGACTTGAACTATGCACTACACTATTATCCGTTACCTTCTATGATTAAACTAATGTCATTTATTAATTTAAAATTAACAAAAAAGATATATGTGAAAAATAATGGAATACAGAGTGCAAGTCATTTGGAATAGTGGATCTGTCATCTGTCATCTGTCATCTGTCATCTGTCATCTGTCATCTGTCATCTGTCATCTGTCATCTGTCATCTGTCATCTGTCATCTGTCATCTGTCATCTGTCATCTGTCATCTGTCATCTGTCATCTGTCATCTGGCATTTGTCATATGTCATCTTTCATCTGTCATTTGTCATCTGTCATCTGTCGTCTATCATCTGTCATCTGTCGACTGTCATCTTTTTTTGATTGTTTCTAAAAGCTTTTAGAAGTCAAATATGCCAAATTATTCATACGGTGCTATTTGTTGGCTCTAAATTACGTTAATTTTTGAGGGTAAAAAAATGTTGAAATGATAATATTTGGAAATTTGAATATTATTGTTATGTTCGATAATATTTATTTTAGGCCTAAAAGGGTTAATTAGCAAATTACATTGATTACATTAAAACAAATCAACTTCCTGAACGGTTGCAAGATACATACTACTTTGTGTTTGATTATATATGTATGTATGCGTTTGTGTGTATGTGTATGTGTATATATGTGTGTGTGTGGACATTTTCGAAATTAACTTGATTTATATACGGACGCACACACACACACTCATACATACGGTAGAGAGAGCGCGTTTATTTGTGGGGCCCCCGTCCACCCGGCCCGCGCGCTCTGATGCTGATTAATGGCTTAATAACTCGCGAACTAATTACCGGCGCGGTTATTTATTGAGAGGAGCGGACCGAAATTAGAATACACGAAATAAAAGGCGATAAATTTTAAAGGTTTAACAGTTACACACACATACAGCGAAGCAGGGAGTATAAGAATAAATACTCGATAACAATGATGATTTATTTTTCATAATTAGTTTGTTATAATTGCGTGTGTATGCTTTGTGAATATTTTAATGCTTGAATTCATTAGTAATTGATAAAGATAATTAATCTAAATGAAATGTATATGTATGTATATCTATAGTGCAGGGGTGACCACATTTTTGACTTAAAAATTATAGGCAGCGGTCTACCAAAAATAGAAATACATTGTTATTGGGATTTTAGGAGCCTAGATAAGTTTGATAGTTCTGTAGGACAAGAGCGTAGAACCTAAAGGCGCGTCCACACTATGCTAAACATAAGAAAAATAGTAATTTAAAGCAGAAAATAAGTTTAAATTTAATATAGACAAGGATTGCTGTGTGGGACGAGCATCAGAGATGTGTAAAAACCAGACAGACGGGCAATTAGGAATAGTTTGACGATCCCTGCTATAGTAATTTAATCGTATATTTTTACTTTATTGGTTTACTACAAGTGAAATACCCGGTGGGGATCACTTTTAATTTAAAAAACACACTAAACTTAATTGATTTATAGAAAATTGAGAAAAGCAGTGTAATGCATAATTCAGGTCACTTGAAATGAATGGGCATATGTTTGGTTAGTCAGTCTCGTCAGGTTTCTGATGATCCACAGTCACATCTCTTTCCTTGCCAAATGACTAACTAACCAAACATATGCCACTTCAAGTGAATTTTGCATTATACTGTTTATCGTAATTTTCTATAATTCAATCTAGTTTAGTGTGTGTTTTTTTAAATTAAAAGTGATCCCCACCGGGTATTACACCTGCAGTAAACCAATAAAGTAAAAATGTACGATTAAATTACTTAAGGTCGTTTTAGACAAGACAATTTCTTGACTCAAAAGTTAGTCAAGATGCGAGACAAACTAAATTATCTTGTATCATACAGCAAATTATTTGAAATATTGAATTGGATGATAGATCGAATGGAAAATTATAATGCGTTCTATTTGTCAAGAACAAATTGTATGGTAGGAGGATATAATTCATTTCTTGAACAACTTTTGAGATAAGAAATTGTCTTGTCTAAAACGACCTTTAGTCAAGATGTAAGACAATCGAAATTGTCTCGTACAATTATTTGAAATATTAAATTGGATGGTAGATCGATTGGAAAAATATAACGCGTTATATTTGTTAAGGACAAATTGTATGGGAGGAGGATCTATGAATTAATTTCTTGAACAACTTTTGAGCTAAGAAATTGTTTTGTCTAAAACGACCTTTAAACCAGAAATTGTTTCGTTTCATACAGATTCATCAAGCAAACAAGACAATTTTTTGATCAATATATTAATTCATTTCTGGAACAATTTTTGATTAAAAAAATTGTCTTGTCTAAATCGACCTTTATAACATAAATAAATAAGTATTTTATTAGTAACAAATTCGTGGTTACAAAATTTTCGCATTGTAGTTTATAAATAATGATGAATTAATAATTTTATAACATTAGAATTTTAATTAAAATAAAATACCTCCCATCCGTACAATTTATCAACTCTGTCTCCCTTTGATGCAGTTTAATTGATTCTCCGCTCCGCTTATTAATTGAACTCTTGCATATTCCTCTCGGAGTTATGCAGAGCTCGGGAATGGATCTCCCGTGTTCGGGGCGCGTAAAAACGGGGCCGCAATTACGGGAGGAAGCGCGCTGATATTTCTACGTCAGGCCGGCGGGTTTTATCGGCGGACATTAAGTGGGAACGTCAGGATAAGAACGGGACGAATACGCGCGAGATTTATTGCGAGACCGCTCTTCTTCTTCTACCTTCGTTGGCCTTTCATCTCTTCTATATGTATGTGTGTGTGTCTATATATGTATATGTGTGTGTGCGTGCATCTGCATTTGTGCAAACGAGCGCGGGCCCGAGGAGACCGCGTTATCTGGCATCGGGGAATGCTCGCGATTGCACCGCATCCATCTCATTAACATATAATAAAGTAGAGACTTGCTGATTGTTATATTTGTTTAGATTGTCTCGTAGGTACAATTACAAATAATACTATTCATAGTATAACATAGAATAATCATACACTATCAGAATTCACGACAATTGTGTTTTTGAATTTTCTCTTATTGTCACCTTATGCATTCAATAACGCAAACAATTGTTATCTTATTTTGCAGATTATTAACTGAGGTTGTTATTATATTTCTTTAAAACTATAAAAGTCAAAAAATCTGATTTATTTCGATTTTTTAAAAGCGCAAACGATTTATATGCGTAACGTTTTTTCCTTCATTGTGACCTCATACATTGAATCACGCAAACAATTCATTCCTCATTTTGTAGCCTATTAATTGAGGTTGTTATTATATTGTTTGAAAACCATACAATTCCAAAATTTGATTTATTACGATTTTTTAAAAGCATAAACAATTTATATTTGTAAAGTTTCGTGAACTTTCTCTCATTGTGACCTCATGCATTCAATCACGAAAACAATTCGTACCTCATTCTGTAGCCTACTAATTGAGGTTGTTAATATATTTTTTGAAAAATATAAAATTCCAAAATTTAAATTATTACGATTTTTTTAAAGTGCAAACCATTTGTATGCGTAACGTTTTTTGAACTTTCCTTCATTGTGGCCTCATACATTAAATCACATCAACAATTCATACCTGATTGTATAGCCTACTAACTGAGGTTACTACTATATTTTTCGAAAAATATAAAATTCCAAAATTTGATTTATTACGATTTTTTAAAAGCGCAAACGACTTATATGTATAACGTTTCCTGAACTTTCTTCCTTCATTGTGACCTCATGCATTCAATCACGCAAATAACTCATACCTCATTTAGTAGCCTACTAATTGATGTTATTAATAGATTTTTTGAAAAATTTAAAATTTTAAAGTTTGATTTATTACGATTCTTTAAAAGCGCAAACGATTTAGATTTGTAAATTCCAAAGTTTGAAGAAGATTGACTTGTTTTAATTTTAATAATCGTCTGACATTTTTTGAGTTAACGCAGGAACAATATTACTCTAAACCCCATACAAGTGATAATACTCGAAAAAAATAATCAAAACTTTTCTTATGATTGATTGATTTGGCAAAGGGGTTTATTAATTCAAATAATCACTCCGTCTAATCAACCGCGCTTGCTAGGTAACGGCGGCCATCATCATTTCGACCATATCCCTATGCAAATATCCGTTTGCTGCGCCCGACTCCGGGCATATAATAGAAAATAATAATAAGTTCGATCGGTGATTGATCGCACTTGCCTAAAAAAAAAAGGACGCCGAGTTTTTCCGCTCGCCATCTTGGCCGGCGCCCGCTGCGCCGAGCGCCGCGGGCGCGCGCGTTTAACTCGCAACGTTTACGGCTTCCTTCGCAATTACGGCGTTCGCATTATGCAAACACCGCCGGCCACCGACGGACCCCGTTTCGCGTGTTATTGATTCGTCTATAACTGTACATACCGCAGAGAGGACTCGACAAAATGCACAAATATCGGCAAGAGCGGGAGCAACAGAGAAATTTATTAAATGTTAAAAGTTAAAAGTCTTTACCAAAACTGACTTCGACATCAACCGAGAAGGATATGACTCGTCAAATGCTATATTTGGCAGGTTCTTATTTACGGAATGAATAGATGAACATTGAAACTGTTTCCTTTCCCTATGTTCATTTGTTTTAGGACATAGGGAAAGGAAACTTTTTTAATAAAAAGTATTGTTGCTATTTTTACTATGTGGTATTCCATTATAAACATTGTAAAAGGTTTTTTTTTAAATTTTATACCACTAATAATAATAATAATAATAATAAGAAGAAGAAAAACTGAGCTTCTATTTTAATGTTAATCATAACATCCTACAAACCAGTCATCAGTACATCAAAGATATATGCCATTGAACCTAATCCATAGACAACTACGCGACTACGCGAGATCTGTAGAAACAGAAGCAGAAAGTACTTGGAAAAGTAAAGTCTGGATAGTTCTGGATAGTTGGCTGGAGGGTAGTATAGCTACAAACACTTAAGCCTCAAAATGGGCCCATTGTGAAACCTCCCTTTAAGGCTACTCATTCGTCCCACCAGTCAATTTTTCGTGCGAGCTGCAAAACTATGGCGGGTGAGGAGTTGCATAACATAACTGTATGTCTCTCATTAATAAAAAAGGGAAAGAAGCCATAATTATTAATTAAATGTTGATTAAACTCCTATGAGCTTCTCCCTTAACCAGCGGAAAAGGTTTACTACTGATAGCCCTATAACATTTATACATTTTATAGTAATTACACTTGCAGTTCATTCTCAAGTGTTTATTCAAATAATGATTATTATTATTATTTCAAACTGGAAAACTTATAATTTGCTATAACAGAAGAGAAAATCATTAGTTGTTTTTTTTTAAGAACTCCTTTTTCAACAAACGCGGTATATTTGTAATTACAATAATTTTATTATTTATTGCACGCAATTAATTAATTATTATTTTATAATTATAACATGGTTGAATGGATAAAGCGTACTTTTTATTGTCTTATAATTTGATAATTATAACCTGTGAAGAGATTAGATCTAAAAGTCATATTTAAACTGACAATAATAATCAACCGGCAGAAGGATAAACGAGAGGCGCTGAATGCGTGGCATAACCGCCACAATTACCAATTATAATTGTCGCTCGATTGTTCCGCGTTGACTGCATTTCAATGAGACCGACGCCACGCGACGCCTACGACGGCGCCATCTGTCATAACCAATTATGAGAAAACACGTACTGGTCGCGCGGAGGGAATTAATTGAGAACATTCTATACAATACGACCTTCAATGATTATATAGAAAAAACTTATATTATGCACATATATTTTAAAAACAAAAGAGCTGATAAACTAAATAATAACATTGTATGGCCATAAGGGAGGCCATGAAAAACAAAACAATGATATGAATTAAGAGAATACATGATTATTAATGTCCAAAAACCTTTGAGGAGTGGATAAACAAAATAATAGAATTTTCAGATAGAATGGAGGCCATGGAAAACAAAATCATCACATGCATCTTGAAAGGTTATGAAGAATAACGTTCAAGGGTGCAATTTTTGAGCGATCGACATGATCATGCTCTATAACGTGTATATGTTTGATAGCCATAAACCAATAGCATTAACTAACAATTAAATGTAAAACCTCAATTACTGCCATGCGTTTAGTTGTCTCATAGATACCGATTACTTTTCATTCACGAAGCTAAGGGTCAAAAATCGACACTATTCGCAATAATAGAGAACATATATTCATTGCGATCGCTCATAAATCGCACCAGGGTGCAAATTTTATCGCCAGAATCCTTGCAGGTGTTGTATAATAAAATAATAGCACAGTGTGATCTATGGGAGGCCATGAATAACAAAAGGATGACAAAAATATAGACATGCCATCATTAAGAATATTTAAGCATGATTGTATAAAACAGATATTTCTCGATTTAATTTGACATACGTGATTTTAACCTCACTTTCGCCAACTTTGACACATAATGCGACGTTGCCATATATAAACAGAGGTATAAGAGGCTATGAAATGGAAAGTTTATGCAACATCAATATAATCACGTTTTATAGTTACCGAGCCTTTATAAAACCGAGCCTTAGAATCCTTTGAGGAGCTCATATACAAAATAATAACATTGTATGGCCTTGAAAAACAAAACAATAATATGAATTAAGAAAAGACATGGCTAACAATGTTCAAAAGTCTTTTATGAGCTCATAAACAAAATAATACCACTGTCAGATATAAGGGAGGCTATGGAAAACAAAATGATCACTTCCACTCGGAGAGAAATGAAGAAAACTTGACCACCGAAGGATCCCACCGTCAAAAACTGGGTGTCCCTATTAGCTACGGTGCAGGTACGTTATGTGAAAAGTACTTACTTAAGCAGCAAAGAAACATAGTTGGAACAAGACATTCTCATACGTTGCATACCTGAAACAAAAAAGAAATAATTAAACAAAATTCAACAATTTTACCTAGGTTTTTAAAATAATACTAATTTTTATTCAAGTATCTTGGGTAGTAAATATTAGTGCAGTAGACGAGTGTTGAAAAGCTATTTGAATTTCAACTCGCGCGTAATTGCATAGTACAGGAGTGTTGAACCAATGGCACGTGAAAAAATAATTATTATAAATTATATAAATTATTATTATAATAATTATTAATTAAGGCACGGCATAATTAAGGAATTTAAAGAAGCCTGTCTGAAGCCAGGTTAAGAAAGGGTGAGAGCAACAGTAACAAGCTCATTCAAAACAAGGGTTCATCTGGCTCTTGTAAGGGTAGCGTAACGGGTAAGCTGATGCCCTACAAGAAGATGTTGGGCCACCAAAGGCCAGAGGAAGGAAAACCATGATATAATTGTAACATATTATTTTATCTAGTATTGAACGCAATAATGCCGACTTTAAACAGTATGGTTATGAAAAACAATCGCATGAATTATTACATAAATGGCCGCCGTATATGAAAATCAAATTCCTTCCCAGCCTACTTAGCACGAGCTATGGGCTGGTTACTATCTCTTTCGCTCCATCGGCGGATTTTCTCCGCGGTTTGGGAATTGCGGCCGGCGCAATTTATAATTGTTCCTGCTCCTTATATTGTCGCGCGCGGCACGGGCGGGCCCGCTGCGATTTATAAACTCATAAAATTACAGTAACGCAATTTGTTGCAGGTAATATCAGTTATTGCCCCGTTCTTGTCTCGATGTGAATTACTTGAACGCGACCGCGTTCCGCCGATAACAACTGACGTAATCATCACACAATTAGTCGAGTGTGTTCATATTTGTGATAAACCGCACAGAATGGCATTCTATAAATGCCAGGTGGTATAATTTGATACAAAATACCAGTTGATTATAATTATTATTTAAAAAAAAACCTTTATTTGGCATGAAAACTCAAAAATAAAATACAAATTGGAGGGTTTTTGTATTTTTTTTGAGTTGTCATGCCAAATAAAGGTCTTTTTTTACAATACTCATCCAGAACAACCACAAAAATACATAAAAAATAAAAATAAAAGTAACATTAACAGCATAAATTCATGTTCATTATTATTAAGATTATAACACCTTATGTGAATTAGTCCTTCATATAGTTATACTGCGCTTACATAGGGAGTTATAGTTCGGGGGATGTTAGTTTATGACTACAAAAACTAGAATTGACCAGTTACTTAGATTTTGTAGTAGATATCAATCAAACTAGATTACCTTCAGAGCTCAGCCTTTCATACCTTATAACATAACTGACAGTACAAAGCCCTTAACGATTCGAGATCGTATTTGAAAGTGATGACTGCATGCAATCGCAGTATTCGCTTTCAAATACTTTCAAATAGGCTTTTTCATCTTCAGAAAAACTACTATTACCAACTCAATTCTGATTATTTTTGGATCTATGTACTATAACGCAATAATTGATATGCTTTTTGAACCTAGTCAGTCTAGTACGCAGTAACGTATAATGTACTCGGTAACTCAGTGCTTGTACTCGGTAGTACTTTTTTAATGTACTTTTACTCGGTATCGGAGTACATTTACTGTAAAGTATTTATTCCTAGTCACTTAAAAAAACTCAAGTATCGAGCTTGAGTATGTTTTTTAATGTATTTGGAACAGCTCTGGATCTAATATAATGCAATTCACGCTATATGCCCGTATTCACCAACATCCCATAACTTATAGGTCCCATAAACTATTGAATGGATAAATTAACAACGTCATTGTGACAGAATATGCCAAAACAAATGTCAAACACCTTGAATAGCGCTTGCGATTGGAACTTTGATCACACCTTTTGTTTAATTATTCAGTGTTTCCAATAGAGAGAATCTAAAGTAACTACATTCCCTAGATAATGTATTTATAGTTGCTATAACAACGACTACTTATGAGTTCAATAGCTATTGATACATTTATAGAACGTCGGTGAATACGGGAGTAACACCTGGAATAGTGCTTGTGATTGGGGCTTTAATGACACCTTTTGTATAATTATTCAGTGTTATCAATAGAGCGAATCTAAAGTAACTACATTCCCCAGATAATGTATTTATAGTTGCTAAACAACAAATACTTATGGGTTCAACAGCTATTGATACATTTATGAAACGTTGGTGAATACGGGGGTTAGACTGCAAAAAAAGAGATGACGGGTAGAGTTTAGTTAGTCTGACCCTGCCAGTTTATGTTAGCTCAAAAAATTAAAAGTTGCTCAATTTAAAATCATATAAAATAACTGTTATGTCACCGACGTAGGTACATGGGGCCTTAATTGAAGCATATGAACGTTAATGTATTAATTTCAATGTAATTAAATTTAATTTTCCTGCAATTACTCGGCGTAGAGTGCGATTTGTAAAATGCAAATAGTAGGTCTCTTCTGCCTCTCGGCCCATCCGATAAATAACCCGGGCGATGTCTTGGTGGGTCCGCGGGGGGCCGTCCGGTGCCCCGGCATTCGTTCTGCATTTCGAGGCGATTTTTCAGCGACCGGCGTCGTTTATTAATTGGGGAACAGGCCCCCGGACGATATTCAGGCCGTAAATTGCCCTGTTGGACGCCCGACGAATTAATTTCGAGAAACTCGAAGCGGAGAGGCAGAGAGAGAGAGCTTGCAACCAAATTATAATAAATATTGGACGTGATTTTGGATAAATTAATACAAACAGAATTTTTCGGGGTTAATTAGATTATGATGTAAAGCAATAATACTCAAAATGAGGTTCACGACCCTCCTAGGGTTTTTTTTAAATAGAAATTTGCAAAAAAAACTAAATGAAGTCAGAATTACTTAATAATGAAATTGATTAAATAATAAAAAGTTGCAGATAACAGTGTAGTGAAGAGTTCAAGTCATATGAAATAGTTAATGGGCATAGTTTAATTGATATGGAGCACCCGCCCACCCCACTTTTGTTCGAATTATATTTTCCATGTGATAAAACTCTTTCTGGCATTGTTTAAACAATGTGAAACATCTATATCCTTTGAAAAAAACTATGCGAACAAAGATGGGGTGGGCGGGAGTCCCTCACCAATCTGATATACCCGTCCACTATTTCAAACAACTTGAACTATGCATTACATTATTTTTAACGTATATTTTTTTAATTAGTCTTAAATTAATAAATAACATTAATTTAATCATAGAAAATAACGGATAATAGTGTAGTGCATAGTTCAAGTCGTTTGAAATAGTGGACGGGTATAGTCAGGTTGGTAGGGGCCGCCCGCCCACCCCACTATAGTCAGGTTGGTAGGGGCCGCCCGCCCACCCCACCTTCGCTCGCATAGTTTTTTCATTGGATATAGATGTTTTATATTGTTTAAACTATTCCAAGAAGAGTGTTATCCTATGGACAAACTATACGAACAAAGGTGGGGTGGGCGGGCGGCCCCTATCAACCTAACTATACCCGTCCACTATTTCAAACTACTTGAACTATACACTACATTATTATCCGTTGTTTTCTATGATTAAATTAGTGTCATTTATTAATTTAAGACTAATTAAAAAATATATGTGAAAAATAATGTAACGCATAGTTTTTTAATTCTAGGTTAAAACAGTTGAAACAAGTGGACGACTATTGTTTAATGTCAATTTAAAAAAATCATGCATTTGAGGGTTATGTGGAAAAGAGGGGACGCGGATGGAAAAGATTGAGAAGCACAGTGTAGACCAGTGTTTCTCAATCTTTTCTATTTTTTTCTCAATCAAGAATCGCACCTCAAGTCAAAAAATAAGACCTTTATTTGGCATATCAGCCCAACCTTTCCCTTTTACACAAATTCCAGCCGAACAAAAAACAACACTTTCACAGAAAGAAATAAAAAAGAAACCAAAAAAATACAAATTAACATAAAATACATGATTTTTCTAACCACTAAAATAAACCCCTTTTGCCCTCGCCAATTTCCTTTCCCACGTCAGCCTCCTGCAGATTTTCACGCCTTTCCCATCCTCTCCTAACCATTCGTTCAGCTTTCTGCACTCTCCAACCCATTCTACTTTCACTCCCTCACATTTTCAGCTAAGGTGCCACCACGTGTCACTCCCCTTCCTACACAGCGCACACGCGGTGTACCCCAGCCCTATCCACACTTTTCTTCCTCGCTCTTCTGACCCACACCTCGCTCTTGCCATTCATACTTTGTCCTCTCTGCTCCACTCTCCCCTGGCTAAGTAGCTCCGGATTTTCCCCTGTACTTGCCACTCTACGTAACCCGGGTTGTATGAGCTCTCAGACATTCTCACTTGCCTTTCTTGCCACTCAATATCCCTCAATCTCTCCCTTATCTCAGTTCCTAGGCTACCCCTTTCTCTCATCTTCTCCTCTACCCACACCTCAGACATACCCACTCTTTCATACATCCTTCCTCATCTACTCTCTGTTCTATTCTTACACCTCATCCACACCTCCCGTACCAGTCTTTCCTCGCCCAAATCCTGCAATCTTTCCTCAAACTTCACAACCCTCACACAGTGTTAACTAATACCTACTCCTCCAATTAATATAAATTTATTAATCTTACGATGCGGATAATCATAATAATTCGTTCTTTCATACTGGTGATTTCATAATCATAACACACCCTAATTATTCCAACATTGTTTGCTCAAATCTCCCTGTGAATCTCTGTTCTCTAGCACTGCTAGTATCTTGTTGAACTGATCAAGGTCACAAGGGGGGGAATTTCTTAATTAACGCGTCCAATTAAAATCGCGCCGCGCTCCTCTCTCGTTACACCCAGCCGTTGCGTAACCCGCGCACTCTTCAAGCCGGTAATTTTTATGGCCGCCGCGCAATTAATTAGATATGCGCGGGAATGCGATCACACGCGCGGGCCCCCGTTTATAAGATAAAAGGTCGTTCGATAAAAATCGGCCCGCAGACGCCAGCGCGGTTTGGATTAGAGGAATCCCACGTAGAGGTATTCGCGCGGTGTGGGTCGCACAGGTATACACACGCTTTTCTATTATATAAGGGTCTCGGGCCGGGTGACGAGGGGAACAAACACATACAAGAAGTGAATTCCGAGGAATTGGGGTACGCGCTTTTTTGCTACCTGTTGCAGGTAGGACGACGATTGCACCACCACTACCACCACCGCCGTCACCGCCACCACGAGAGACGACGACTACCTTGCCGGAATCTTAATTTGACAAAACGTTAATGGCGACCGCGCAGAAATTTCACCCCGGCTACGAAACAAATTTATAAACGCCGCACTCCGTAATGGAAACACCTGGCCGAGGCGTAATTGTTATTTATGTCTTCGGTTGCCATGGTAACGTAACGCCTTGTTGATTGGTGTAACTTATGATTTGGGCGTGACGAACACACAAATTTATTATCATTACGGATGTATATCAGCAATCGCAATCTTTCTTTTCATCAACACGTAGCCAAGAAACATGTATAAGTGCAATAATGAACATCGACAACGAGTTTTTGGATATGAAAACAATATATTTTCAAAAATGATATAACTAACCCCCTATGAGGAAAGTTAAACGCCATCTGGGGGCACTACATCAATTAGCAATGCATACCCATATGGTAATAAACGTCAACATGCTCATGCCATCAGGATCACCGGGTAGTGCCCTCTAGGGAATAATATTCTAACAGAGTGCTTGAGATATCAGTACAAGACCAATCCTATAAAACATATATAAGTGTGAATCCATCCCTTAGCAATTTACATATCTAGATTTCGATCTTATTAAATCTCATCAGTGTAGCTCAGCTAGTGATGTAGATTGCTAATGGGGGGGGGGGATTCACACTTATATATGTTTTATAAGATTGGCCTTGTGCTGATATCTTAAGCACTCTATTGGAATATTATTCAATAAAGAGAACTACCCGGTGATCCTGATGGCATGATAATGTTGACGATTATTACCATATGGGTGTGCATTGCTAATTGATGTCATGCCGCCAGATGGCGTTTAACTTTTCTCCTAGGGGATTAGTTGTATCATTTTTGTATAGAACCAGTCGAGATATTGTGAGAATTCACCCTCACTAGTTGAGCTCCACAAAATGAAGCAATGAACAATGATTAACGAGAAATTAACACCAGAGCACCCAGTAAATGGCCACTGAAAGCAAGAAGAAATTCAAACTACTTTATTTTATTTAAGTTTTCTTTATATATATATATATATATATATATATATATATATATATATATATATATATATATATATATATAAATAAAACTCATAAATACTCTCTGGCCCACCGTATTATTGGTGCAACCACACTGTCTGTGGCTGTATAATCCATTTAAAATGTAAAATTACTATGCATTAAACCATCATGACTTGTCACTCTCAGCCCATTCACTTCTTATCAGCGAAATATTTTGCAGGCTTAACTTAACGTCCATTCGAAAAATTACCATATTTCTAATATAATCCACTCGCCAGCCGCTGTATTATATCGATGCCTATCTTTATGTATCGTTTAGCGCACGAATTGAAGCATTTAAAACATACACCAATATATTCAAGAGATTAGATTTTATTAGCGCCCGCATTGTCGATTGTCCTCATACTCTTTTGTGCACGTATAGTAATTTCGTCCCGCACCCGTCGATCCCGTTTGGAAAATCGAACGCGCGCGCGCGCCCTCCGCCTCAGATACCGATCAACAATGACGAATATATTAAGTGCGCCCGATTTACAATGCTAATACCTGCTCGAGCCGCGACGGGACTGCGATGGACACGTTTCCAATTTGAAAAGAGTTATTTCAATATACATACCATAACATATAAGAACAGACGTCGGGATGATTTAAAGCAAGAAATACCAGACTATATCTCATATTCTCATCATAATTTGGTTTAAAATAATATATCCTAACAAATATAAAAACAAGCACTGAGAATTGGGGAGCCTGAGTTCGATCCCCGCTGGGAGGGAGGTTTCGCGAATCATCTTTCACAGTTTTTCAGAGGTTTTTTTGTGAAGTTCAGGTAAATGCCAAGTGATTAAACTCCTCTAAGTTTCTTTCTTGACCGGCGAAAAAGCCTCACGGCTGATAGCCCTATACAGATGAAGTTTTTTTTATTTATATAAACAACACAATTATATATTAAATATACAAAATTACAAAAGAAGGATTTTGAAATTTTTGCGTATGTTATTAGCGTATTAGTCATGGAGTAAAGTTTGAAAGTTCAGCTTTTTTAATTTCAAAATTATAGTGATTTATAGCGGCAAATAGTCAAAAAAAGCGTGCGCGTTGTTTAATCGGTCATAATTAAACAGTTATGGTTGTAGTTTTTTTTGTAAATTTTGGAGTATATTCCTTATTAATTTATTACTCATGGTGTAAAGTTTCAAAATTTCAAACAATTATGGTGATTTATAATCCGAAATAGACAAAAAAGGACGTGCGCGTTGTTTAAACAATCATAATTAAGACAGTTTGGTGCAGGAATTTTTTTTGAAAATTTCGAAATATATTCCTTATTAATGTATTAGTCATGAAGTAAAGTTTGAAAAATACTGATTTCTTAATTTTGAAATTATGATGATTTATAATGCCTAATAATCAAAAAAGAACGTGTGCTTGTCTTAAAATAGTCATAATAAAAATAATTGAGTTTGAAATTTTTTGAAAATTTCAGTCTGTATTCCTTATGAATGTATTAGTCATAGAGTAAAATCTCAAAATTTCAGTTTTTTTAATTTCGAAATTATGGTGATTTGTATGTCAAATAGTAAAAAAAGCGGGTGCGCGTATCTTTAAATGGTCATAATTAAGATAGTTGAGGTTGGAATTTTTTGATAATTTCAGAGTATATTCCTTATGAATTTATTAGTCATAAAATAAAGCTTGAAAATGTCGGCTTTTTTAATTTCGAAATTATAATAATTTATAATGCCAAATTGTCAAAGAAAAAGGATGTGCGCGTGACTTTAAATGATCATATAAATAATATATAATAAAATAATTGAGATTGGAATTTTTCGAAAATTTCAGAGTGTATTGCTTATGAATGTATTAGTTATAGAATAAAGTAATTTCAGCTTTTGTAATTTCAAAATATTAGTGATTTCGTTGTGTAATTTTAAAGCTCGCTGAAATACGACTGATCAAAACGTACAGTATATCAGTATTTAGAAATGTATGCACCGCAGCTTTCGCATCCGGTACAAGAGCTTGAGTACTTGATTTCATCCGTAAAATGAGATTGATACATTGGATTTAATATCAATTCCGCGTCCGTTCGCATACATCGAAATAAACTTAATTGGACGCAGGCGTATATATGTATGTATGTATGTGTCGCGTTCCTGTGCGAGCTGCTTTTTTCCGATCTAATCGACCGGATTATTGCAAGCGATCGGTACGTTTGACAGGTAAAATAGGAATTGGTTTTCGTCAACGGTTCGTTTATGTATAATTGCGCAATTGTATGCAGACCAAGCGCGTTAATTTGGGCTGATTGAAAATTGTTAAGACTAAATACACGGTGACTATAACATGGCGCATTTTTTCTTCTATAAGTTGAACGTTCACAGCGTCTGGGGAAAATAGTAGCAGCTAAATCGCTTAAGTTTCTATTTACCAACAGGCAACGTTGAAAATTCAATTTACAGACATTGCAAAATCGACTATTTTAGATATAAAACATATAGAAAATTAATTTTTTTCTCACTAAATTGTTCGCGACAGCAATATCCGTTTTTTTTTTCGGAAAGTTATCGCATATTTCTACCATCTTAAAGTCGTTTTAGACAAGACAATTTCTTAGCTAAAAAGTTATTCAAGAAATGAATTCATATATCCTCCTCCCATACAATTTGTTTTTGACAAATAGAACGCGTTATATTTTTCCATACGATCTACCATCCAATTCAATATTTCAAATAATTTGTTGTATGATACGAGACAATTTAGATTGTCTCGCATCTTGACTAATTTTTGAATCAAGAAATTGTCTTGTCTAAAACGACCTTTAGTTAGAAAACATATATAAGTGTGAACCCACCTCTAAATATCTAGATTTCGATCTTATTAGATCTCATCAGTGTAGCTCAGCTAGTGACGATGAATTCACACAATATCTCGAATGGTGCCGCCAGATGGGGTTTAACTTTCCTCCTAGGGGGTTAGTTGTATCACATTTGTATATAACCACTCGAGATATTGTGTGAATTCATCCTCACTAGCTGAGCTACATTAACGAGATCTAATAAGATCGAAATCTAGATATGCAGATTGCTAAGAGGTAGGTTCACACTTATATATGTTTTATACGATTGACCTTGTGCTGATATCTCAAGCACTCTGTTGGAATATTATTCCATAGAGGGCACTACCCGGTGATCTTGATGGCATGAGCATGTTGACGGTTATGAGTGTGCATTGCTAATTGATGTGGTGTCGCCAGATGGCGTTTAACTTTCCTCCTAGGGGGTTAGTTGTATCATATTAGTTAGAGAACGTTTTCGCTATGCCATTCCACAGCAGTATTGTATTCGGAAAATAAAAATTAAATAGAGAAAATAACTAAGTATTCTTTTAATTTTGCCGGTGTGTGTATATTATAAATAAAGAAAATTGTTTGACCTTAAAAAAATACGATATTCTTCTAGAAAACATTCACAGCTAGTAACCGGGTATAATTATATCGTTAGTACAACAATTAAAACACCCATAAAAATATGAACAGTTACTGTATTATTTTCATCCTTCCTTTACTAGAAAATGTCTAAAGCTGGATGGTTTACAGAGTCGAGTTCGCCGCGGTAATTGCAACGGGACGATCGCATTTTCCGCGATACTGCGCGCGCAATTTGTTGCCGCATTGTTCCATTCTGTACATATTTATATATGTAAATATGTAAATAACATAATCGCGGCGATTTGCGCGCGGGAACTCTACACACAACGGGCGCCATTAGCGAGGCACAATTTAATGCGAACATGTACGAATAGTGTAAAACAAGCGCACAAAACGAGTAAATCTATGAATAATAAAGAGAAACGGATAAAATATACAGAGTGATTTTAATATGTATCGTTATGGCTTAAGCGGAAATCGTTTTAATCTACACATCGTATTTGTTCTGTTGTATAATTATGTGTTTTTCAATTTTATTTGAATACTAAGTAAAGTCATACGACGATTAGGTATCATTAATTAATTGAATTATAAAAAGTATGAAAAATAATTGATTATAAAAAGTATGAAAAATAATTGAATTATAAAAAGTATGAAAAATAATTGAGACACTTGTGAAATCATTAACAATCACACTCAATTTGTATTATGTTTATTTAAACAATAGCTTACACCGAAAAGTAAAAGGCAAATAGATAATATATATTTAAACAATAACTGTAACAAGAATCGACGCTAGAAATACTTGTGAGAGTGTGAGAAATTATATTGTTTACAGTTATCTGAGTGATAAATCATCAAATATTTGATTAATTAAAACTCAAAAATTCACTCTCCGGTGGGACTCAAACTCACGTCTCTGTCAGTCCCAGACGAAAACATTAATATCTCGCCTTTTATTGAACGTACAGTCATTCTAGATACATATTCTTAAGGTCGTTTTACACAAGAACATTTCTTGACTCAAAAGTTAGTCAAGATACGAGGCAATCTAAATTGTCTCGTATCATACAGCAAATTATTTGAAATATTGAATTGGATGGTAGATCTAATGGGAAAATATAACGCAGAACAAATTGTATGGGAGAAGGATATATGAATTCATTTCTTAAACAACTTTTGAGCTAAGAAATTGTCTTGTCTAAAACGACCTTTATATGAAATTGCATGCTCTGCCAAAAAAAGTCTCTTGTAATTTCGTTTATCTAATCAATTAAAAGATATTGAAAGTCAAATTTTGAAAAATTTTACTATATATATTAACTCGCTAAATAGTAACCATAACGACAATAGATATTTTTGGTTATTTCATATAGTAAATATAAAAAATAACCTGTAGCAAAATGAGAGTTAAAAGAGGTATTTATCAATTTCTACATGTCCCAAAATTAGTTACAATCCGGATTTTCGTTATAAGATTTTCTTATGTTCATGACTATTAGAAATATATGGTAGATCTGTTCATTTTAGTGCCTTACCGCATTATTATTATTGTTTTAATATTTAAGAAAGTGTATCCAACTGAAATACTAAGACGTTTTAAGCGGAAAATACTGCGTAGAATATACGAACCCTACCTGAACCCAGAAACAGGCAGATACAGAATAAGGACGAACTATGCCAGTTGTATGATAGCCCAGATATTGTACAGGAAGTAAAGACAAACCGATTGCGCTGGGCAGGCCACGTCCAGAGGAGTCACAACACGAGACTAATCAAATCAGTGTGGGAGGAAGCACCCCAAGGTAGGAAAAAGACCGTTAGTAAAATTGAGGTGGCGAGACAACATCAGGAAAGACCTCACAAGAATAGGAGTGGACCTAACCACATGGCAGCAAACCGCAGAAGACCGCCCTAGATGGAGACAAGTGTTAAAGGCAGCCAAAACCCACCCCGGGTTGTAGCGCTACGGAGAAGAAGAAGAAGAAGAAGAAGAAGAATAAGAAGAAGAAGAAGAAGAAGAAGAAGAAGAAGAAGAAGCCTACTCTAATGTTTTATATAAATATATTATTCAATTCCTAGTAATTTTTATAAACGTGTATTTACAAAATTGATCATTTGATATTCAGTCTTTTTTTTGTCCTTCACTGCTTCTGTGTGACACGCCCGGTCGTTTGTTTACAACATTAGCCATTAGTTACGTTTAATCGCGGGATTATTCAAATGGCGCGCGGGCCCGTTCTTTTCACACGAGTCGGGCGGAACGACGACGGCGAGAAAGAGAGACTTGGCTGGCGGATAAGAAAAAAAATGTATCATAATTAATTTAAATTTATTGCCCTCCGTCGGTGCGATTATTTATAACCACTCCGCTTTGATAAAATATCGCGGGGCGCCTCGTTCCGGCAGTGCGATCATTAAACAAGAACTTAAAAACAACACGTCGAATTGTTAATTGAAATCATTCAGCTGTTATAAAGTAATAACAATTATTAAGTAGGATAATTATCATTCCACATACACAAATGTGCAAACATTTATAATAATAATAATAATGACTTTTCTATACATATAAAAACTATATCAATACATGTTTACAGTAACAACGAAAATAATAGAAAATAAAAAATAATTGAAAGTACTAAGGATTTATAGATTATAGTAATGTTCTTATTACTTCAAAGATAAAACAATTACATTGAACAATCAATAGAAGCACTTTTGAAAAGACATTTACATCAATAATAAATTTGTTAATAGTCATAATTAATTTGGTTTTGATATTCAATAAACTTAATTAAAAAAAAATAAAATTGACGAATTTTCAAAATTATGTTCAACTTTTATATAAACACATTCTACTAAAATGTCTATAACACGAGTTATACTACTTGAATATTGATGAAAATTAACATTTACATCAATAATAAGTTAGTTAATCATCATAATTAATTTAGTATTGATATTCAAAGAACTGAATTTTTGACGAATTTTCAAAATTATGTTCAACTTTTATATAAACACATTCTACTAAAATGCCTATAACTCGAGCTATACTACTTGAATATTGATGAAAATTGACATTTACATCAATAATAAGTTTGTTAATAGCCATAATTAATTTGGTATTGATATTCAAAAAACTGAATTTTTGACGAATTTTCAAAATTATTTTCAAGTTTTATATAAACACATTCTACTAAAATGCCTATACTATACTACTTGAATATTGATGAAAATTGAAATTTATATCAATATTAAGTTTGTTAATAGCATGAATTAATTTGGTATTGAAATTAAATAAACTAAATTTTGGACAGTTTTTTGAATACCAATACCAAATTAATTATGGCCATTAAGAAACTTATTATTGATATAAATTTCAATTTTCATCAATTTTCAAGCAATATAACTGGAGTTATAGACATTTTAGTAGAATGTGTTTATATAAAAGTTGAACATAATTTTGAAAATTTGTCAAAAATTCAGTTTTTTGAATATCAATACCAAATTAATTATGGCTATTAACAAACTTATTATTGATGTAAATGTCAATTTTCATCAATATTCAAGTAGTATAGCTCGAGTTATAGGCATTTTAGTAAAATGTGTTTATATAAAAGTGAACATAATTTTGAAAATTCGTCAAAAATTCAGTTTTTTGAATATCAATACCAAATTAATTATGGCTATTAACAAACTTATTGTTGATATAAATGTCAATTTTCATCAATGTTCAAGCAGTATAACTCGAGTTATAGGCATTTTAGTAGAATGTGTTTATATAAAAGTTGAACATAATTTTGAAAATTCGTCAAAAATTCAGTTTTTTTAATATCAATACCAAATTAATTATGGCTATTAACAAACTTATTGGTGATATAAATAACAATTTTCATCAATGTTCAAGCAGTATAACTTGAGTTATAGACATTTTAGTAGTATGTGTTCATATAAAAGTTGAACATAATTTTGAAAATTCGTCAAAAATTCAGTTTTTTTAATATGAATACCAAATTAATTATGGCTATTAACAAACTTATTGTTGATATAAATAACAATTTTCATCAATGTTCAAGCAGTATTACTCGAGTTATAGGCATTTTAGTAGAATGTGTTTATATAAAAATGAACATAATTTTGAAAATTCGTCAAAAATTCAGTTTTTTGAATATCGATACCAAATTAATTATGGCTATTAACAAACTTATTGTTGATATAAATGTCAACTTTCATCAATGTTCAAGCAGTACTACTCGAGTTATAGGCATTTTAGTAGAATGTGTTCATATAAAAGTTGAACATAATTTTGAAAATTCGTCAAAAATTCAGTTTTTTGAATATCAATAACAAATTAATTATGGCCATTAACAAACTTATTATTGATATAAATTTCAATTTTCATCAATTTTCAAGCTATGTAACTCGATTTATAGGCATATTACTAAAATGTGTTTATATAAAAGTGAACATAATTTTGAAAATTCGTCAAAAATTCAGTTTTTTGAATATGAATACCAAATTAATTATGGCTATTAACAAACTTATTGTTGATATAAATAACAATTTTCATCAATGTTCAAGCAGTATTACTCGAGTTATAGGCATTTTAGTAGAATGTGTTTATATAAAAATGAACATAATTTTGAAAATTCGTCAAAAATTCAGTTTTTTGAATATCAATACCAAATTCATTATGGCTATTAACAAACTTATTGTTGATATAAATGTCAATTTTCATCAATGTTCAAGCAGTATAACTCGAGTTATAGGCATTTTAGTAGAATGTGTTCATATAAAAGTTGAACATAATTTTGAAAATTCGTCAAAAATTCAGTTTTTTTAATATCAATACCAAATTAATTATGGTTATTAACAAACTTATTGTTGATATAAATATCAATTTTCATCAATGTTCAAGCAGTATAACTCGAGTTATAGGCATTTTAGTAGAATGTGTTCATATAAAAGTTGAACATAATTTTGAAAATTCGTCAAAAATTCAGTTTTTTGAATATCAACACCAAATTAATTATGGCTATTAACAAACTTATTGTTGATATAAATATCAATTTTCATCAATGTTCAAGTAGTATTACTCGAGTTATAGGCATTTTAGTAGAATGTGTTCATATAAAAGTTGAACATAATTTTGAAAATTCGTCAAAAATTCAGTTTTTTGAATATCAATACCAAATTAATTATGGCTATGAACAAACTTATTGTTGATATAAATATCAATTTTCATCAATGTTCAAACAGTATAACTCGAGTTATAGGCATTTTAGTAGAATGTGTTTATATAAAAGTTGAACATAATTTTGAAAATTCGTCAAAAATTCAGTTTTTTGAATATCAATACCAAATTCATTATGGCTATTAACAAACTTATTGTTGATATAAATGTCAATTTTCATCAATGTTCAAGCAGTATAACTCGAGTTATAGGCATTTTAGTAGAATGTGTTCATATAAAAGTTGAACATAATTTTGAAAATTCGTCAAAAATTCAGTTTTTTGAATATCAATACAAAATTAATTATGGCTATTAACAAACTTATTGTTGATATAAATATCTATTTTCATCAATGTTCAAGCAGTATTACTCGAGTTATAGGCATTTTAGTAGAATGTGTTTATATAAAAGTGAACATAATTTTGAAAATTCGTCAAAAATTCAGTTTTTTGAATATCAATACCAAATTCATTATGGCTATTAACAAACTTATTGTTGATATAAATAACAATTTTCATCAATGTTCAAGCAGTATTACTCGAGTATTAGGCATTTTAGTAGAATGTGTTTATATAAAAGTGAACATAATTTTGAAAATTCGTCAAAAATTCAGTTTTTTGAATATCAATACCAAATTCATTATGGCTATTAACAAACTTATGGTTGATATAAATATCAATTTTCATCAATGTTCAAGCAGTATAACTCGAGTTATAGGCATTTTAGTAGAATGTGTTCATATAAAAGTTGAACATAATTTTGAAAATTCGTCAAAAATTCAGTTTTTTGAATATCAATACAAAATTAATTATGGCTATTAACAAACTTATTGTTGATATAAATATCTATTTTCATCAATGTTCAAGCAGTATTACTCGAGTTATAGGCATTTTAGTAGAATGTGTTTATATAAAAGTGAACATAATTTTGAAAATTCGTCAAAAATTCAGTTTTTTGAATATCAATACCAAATTCATTATGGCTATTAACAAACTTATTGTTGATATAAATAACAATTTTCATCAATATTCAAGCAGTATTACTCGAGTTATACGCATTTTAGTAGAATGTGTTTATTAAAAGTGAACATAATTTTGAAAATTCGTCAAAAATTCAGTTTTTTGAATATCAATACCAAATTAATTATGGCTATTAACAAACTTATTGTTGATATAAATATCAATTTTCATCAACGTTCAAGCAGTATAACTCAAGTTATAGGCATTTTAGTAGAATGTGTTTATATAAAAGTTAAACATAGAGTGCCGGAAGGTTAAATACTGAATAAAAAAATTAAAAAGAAAAAACATAAATGACTAGTCGGTTTTAAAACATTGTCTTCCTTTTTATATTATAGAGATATTCATATCATATCAGTCATCAAAACCATTCTGTATTATTTATTTTAAAACTGTATTTCACATTTTAATCATCATGTTGAAATAATTAATTATTTCTCCGAAAAGTCTCTCCAAACCATTATTTCCCAATTCAGCAGTTTTCCGTTATAACAGCTCCTCCGCGCAGCCATAAAATCTAACGAGAGTCGCTCTCTCGGGCATTTCTCACCAGTTTCTGAATTAATTAAAAGGCAGAAATCGAAGAAACTTCATCGGGTTACACAACGACGTTCCCTTCTTTATTTGTTTACGCACGACTTGGGGCCCATCTAAAATTAGATCGCCTTGATATTTGAGGAGGCCTCATGCCCCTGCTGCTGCTGCTGCTGCTGCTGCTGCTACGTTCTTACCCAATACTTGTTTGCTGAACGTTTCTCCCGCTGATTGCTGTGTAGCGCCGTTTAACTAATAAGGGACTTTCTCGCGCGCGCAATTAATTAATTATTAATGTTTGATATTAATATGTGAGACGCTTTCACTAATTTAACAAAAATACAAATCTAAGTATTAGAAATGTACACAAATTCAAATTATAGAATATTTTTGTTATTATTATTATTTTAATTTAAAAACATTTCATAGGGCTACCAGGATTTTACACCAATAATAGAAGAAACTCGGTATTTACATTAACTTCACAGAAAACATCTGAAAAACTGCGAAAATTCGCCTGATTTGCTTTTAATTCACGCTACCCAATGCTCAGTACGAGAAGGAAGGCATCTCTAACACCGCTTAGACATTATCCTGCTATCACTTAGATTTTGTTCCAATTTGAGAAACAAAACTGTCAGTAAGAAAAATAGTTGTCATGACATGCACTGACACCACAAAAGTCATAATGACAACAATAGGCTCAGACATATAAAGGTGTTATGTACCTTTACTATATACATATGTTACTAGTGCCTTTCGTTTATCACTTTGGGCTGGTACGGGCTTATTATTTATTGTTCTATTTGCTGCTTCCGATGCACATAAATCTACCTTGGCCCTTACAAACGGCGGCGCACAACCGCAAGAGCTAAGCGATACTGTACCGCCACAGGGGCGACTATCAATGATAAACCTTGTTAAACGAAAGCACCTACTATATACCCAATAATACGATAGATAGGCATTCGATTAAATAAATAAATAAAATAATACTAGTATGTATATGAGTGATCGTTGGAGAGTAGAGCATCACAAAGTTTTTTTTCCTAATCATATGCCTTCTACTGTAATCGCAAAGTATATAATTAATTAAACAATTTGTGCTATAAAGAAAGTATAGGCATGCAAACTTCTTTTGCGTATAACTTTGTAATGGTACATTTAAATTAAAAATGTCATAGAAACACAATCCATCTATATATTATTCTGAACAACTTTTACTAAAATCATTTTTGCGAAAAATCAAAAATTATATATTTTTTTTTTGAGGTTATGTTAGATGCAAACAAAACTATTAGGCAAGAATAGCGCGCGCGCCGTAATTTAACCCATAAAATCGAAACATAATTTGATGAAATCCGTCGTCTCAAACTAATAAATAAATATTAATAACTAATAAAGATACATTAATTTATTTATAGTCAGCCATGGATACGCCGTGTTGCAAACCAAAGCAAACAAAAACAAATAACCTTAATATATTGTCAAAAAAAATTATTTAGCAATATCACTGCTAGCATAGCAACTTATACCATTAAAAAGCTAGTAAAAAGTTACACAGTTTTAACATACGCCCCACACACGGTTTATTATAATAAGAATGTAATGAGCAAACAAACATTCGCGTTGTTTAGCGCGTACAATCCAAGCCAAGTGACGCCATCGTGATATCTCGCGAAAAAATTCATCTACAGCGGAGCGAGTTATACCATTAGAAAGCGCATGCAATAACGAACAGTTTGGTAGTAGTTTTAGAATTGGATGGGTTATTATTACCTTATTTTCAGCGGTTGGAAATCGGATGATAAAACAACGCGCGGTTTCACTGTCACTCGCGCACTTCAATTATTTTTTGCGCATGCGCTTACTCGATACGCTGTCGGCTTACCAGTGGCGTAGCATAGGGGTTTTATCAAGCCGGTATTTAATAATAAATGTTGTTTGTTTTTCATTAAAAAAAAATGGATTATATTTATTGGATTATTAATTGTTATTTAAAAATAATTATATTAGGGTATTTTGTTTTTATTATACAGAAAAAATAATAAACGTAAAAAATTATCGACAAGTCAAAACAAACAAAACAAACAAACAAAACGCCAGTGGCGTAACATAGGGGTTTTAGAAAAAACCATATTTATTAATAAAAGTAACTATTTTTTATTAAAAAGAAATTGGATTGTATTTATTGGATTATAAATTATTTCAAAATAATTATAATTATTTCTATCTTTTTGGGTTGTTAAATAAAAAAAACTACGAAACTAACATTAGTCAACGGGGAAAAAGTACCATAACTCTAAAGTAAAGTATACATCTGACATTAGTCAACGGATAAAAAGTACCATAACTCTGTTTGTAATTTTCAAAATTTTATAAAATTACTCTGGATATATTTAGAAATAGTTATACTTAGTCCCTAGAAAGAATGATAATTTTATATCAACTATTCGTAGATTTTTTTGGTTATTAGACTCATTACAAATCCTACATTATAGTAGGGGGATAAAAAGTACCATAACTCTGTTTGTAGTTTTCAAAATGTTATGAAATTTCTCTGAATATATCTATAAAGAGTCATATTTAGACCATACAAAGTATGAAAAATTTATCTTAACTATTCGTGGTCTTTTTGGGTTGTTAAACTAAAAAACTACGCAAGTAACATTAGTCAACGGGGAAAAAATACCATAACTCAAAAACAAAATTTTATAAAATTAAGCTGAATATATTTAGAAATAGTCATACTTAGTCCTTACAAAATATGATATGTGTATCTTAATTATTCGTAAGTTTTTTGGGTTGTTAAACTTAAAAGTTACAAATCCTACATTAGTCAGGGGATAAAAAGTACCATAATTTTGTTTGTAGTTTTCAAAAATTTATAAAATTTATCTGAATATATCCACAAAGAGTCATATTTCATTCAACAAGATATGAAATATGTATTTTAACAGTTCGCAGTCTTTTTGGGTTGATAAACTCAAAATTTACAAATCTGACAATAGTCAGCGAATAAAAAGTACCATAATTCTGTTTGTAATTTTCGAAATTTTATAAAATTACTCGGAATATATTTATAAATAGTTATACTTAGTCCCTGCAACGTATGATATTTTTATCTCAATTCGTAGGTTTTTTTAGTTATTAAACTCAAAAATTACAAATCCTACATTAGTCAGGCCATAAAAAGTACTATAACTCTGTTTGTAGTTTTCAAAATGTTATGAAATTTCTCTGAATGTATCTACATAGAGACATATTTAGACCTTACAAAGTATGAAATATGTATCTTAGCTATTTGTGATCTTTTTGGGTTGTTACTCTAAAAAACTACGAAACAGACATTAGTTAGCGGGGGAAAAGTACCATAACTTATTTTATAATTATCAAAATTTTATAAAATTAAGCATAATATATTTAGAAATAGTCATACTTAGTCCTTACAAAATATGATATGTGTATCTTAATTATTCGTAAGTTTTTTGGGTTGTTAAACTAAAAGTTACAAATCCTACATTAGTCAGGGGATAAAAACTACCATAATTTTATTTATAGTTTTCAAAATTTTATAAAATTTATCTGAATATATCCACAAAGAGTCAGATCAATATTCTACAAAGTTTTAATTTGTAACTTAATTGTTCGTAGCCTTTTGAGGTTGTTAAACTCAAAAAAAACAAACCTGACATTAGTCAACGAGTAAAATGTACCATAACTCGGTTTGTAATTTTCAAAATTTTATAAAATTACTCTGAATATATTTTGAAATAGTCATTCTTAATTCTTACAAACTATGATATGTGTATCTTAACTATTAGTAGGATTTTCAGGTTGTTAAACTCAAAAATTACAAATCCTACATTAGTCAGGAGATAAAAAGTACCATAACTCTGTTTTTAGTTTTCAAATTTTTTCAAAATGTATCTGAATATATCCACAAAGAGTCATATTTAGACCACACAAAGTATAAATTTTGTATCTTAATTATTTTTGGATTGTTATACTCAAAAATTACAAATCTGAAATTAGTCAGCGGGTAAAAAGTACCATGACTATGTTTGTAGTTTTTAAAATTTTATAAAATTACTCTAAATATATTTGGAAATAGTCATACTTAGTTCCTACAAAGTAAGATATGTGTATCTCAACTATGTGTACGTTTTTTGGGTTGTTAAACTTAAAAATTACAAATCCTACATTAGTCAGATGATAAAAGAAAACACCATAACTTTTTTTGTAGTTCAAAATTGTATAAAATAGATATAAATATATACACACACGGTCATAGTTTGATTCTACTAAGTATGAATTATGTATCTTAATTGTTCATAGTCTTTTTGGGGAGTTAAACTCAAAAGTTACAAATCGTACATTAATCAGGGGATAAAAGTACTATAACTCTGTTTGTCGTTTTCAAAATTTTATAAAATTTGAATAAATATCATTAGAAGTATATACTTAGCCTCTACAAAGTATTAAAAACGTATCTCGACTATTCGTAGTCTTTTAGGACTGTTAAACTCAAAAATTATATTTCTGACATTAGTCGGCGGGTAAAAAATACCATAACTCAGTTTGTAATTTTTTAAATTTTATAAAATCTTTCTGAATACATTTAGAAATAGTTATATTTAGTCCTTACAAAGTATGATATGTGTATCTCAACCATTCGTAGGTTTTTTGGATTGTTAAACTCATAAATTACAAACCCTACATTAGCCAGGGTATAAAAAGTACCATAACTCTGTTTTCAGTTTTCAAAATTTTATAAAATTTATTTTAATATATTTACAAATAGTCATATCTAGACCCTACAAAGTATGAAATCTGTATCTTTGCTGTTCGTAGTCTTTTTGAGTTGTTAAGCTCAAAAATTACAAATCTGACATTAGACAGCCGGTAAAAAGTACCATAACTCTGTTTGTAATTTTTCAAATGTTATAAAATTACTCTAAATAAATTTAGAAATAGTCATACTTAGTCCCTACAAAGTATGATATGTGTATCTCAAATATTCGTATGTTTTGTGGGTTATTAAACTCAAAAATTACATATCCTACATTAGTCAGGGGATAAAAAGTACCATAACTCTGTTGTTAGTTTTCAATTATGTTTTCATTTAGCTGGATATATTCACAAAGAGTTATGTTTAGATCATACAAAGTATGAACAAAGTATCTTTACTGTTCGTAGTTTTTTTGGGTTGTTAAACTCAAAAATTAGAAATCTGATATTAGTCGGCGGGTAAAAAATTTCAAAACTCTGTTTGTAATTTTCAAAACTTTCAAAAATTACTCTGAATGTATTTATTAATAGTCATACTTAGCCCTAACAAAGTATGATATGTGTGCTTCAACTGTTCGTAGGTTTTTTTGGTTGTTAAACTCAAAAATTATTAATCTGACATTAGTCAGCAGGTAAAAAATACCATAAATCGGTTTGTAATTTTCAAAATTTTATTAAATTACCCTAAATATATTTAAAAATAGTCATACTTAGTCCATACAAAGTATGATATCTATATCTCAACTATTCGTAGGGTTTTTGGGATGTTAAACTCAAAAATTACAAATCCTACATTAGTCAGGAGATAAAAGGTACCATTACTCTGTTTGTAATTTATAAAATTTTATAAAATTACCCTGAATATTTATAGAAATAGTCATACTTAGTCCCTACAAAGTATGATATATGTATCTCAATTATTCGTAGCTTTTTTGGGTTTTTAATCTCAAAAATTATAAATCCTATATTAGTCAAGAGTTAAAAAGTACCATAACTCTGTTTGTAGGTTTCAAAATTTCATAAAAAATATCTGAATATATAAGCAAAGAGTCATATTTAGATCCTACAAAGTATGAAATATTTATCATAACTGTTCGTAGTCTTTTTGGTAGCTAAACTGAAAAATTACGAATTTGATATTAGTCAGCAGGTAAAAATACCCTAACTTTGTTTGTAATTTTCAAAATTTAAGAAAATTACCCTGAATATTTATAGAAATAGTCATACTTAGTCTCTACAAAGTATGATATATGTATCTCAATTATTCGTAGGTTTTTTGGGTTTTTAATCTCAAAAATTATAATTCCTATATTAGTCAAGAGTTAAAAAGTACCATAACTCTGTTTGTAGGTTTCAAAATTTTATAAAAAATATCTGAATATATACTCAAAGAGTCATATTTAGATCCTACAAGGTGTGAAATAATTATCTTAACTGTTCGTAGTCTTTTTGGTAGCTAAACTCAAAAATTACGAATTTAACATTAGTCAGCAGGTAAAAATACCCTAACTCTGTTTGTAATTTTCAAAATTTTATAAAATTACCCTGAATATTTATAGAAATAGTCATACTTAGTCCCTACAAAGTATGATATATGTATCTCAATTAATCGTAGGTTTTTTGGGTTGGTATATTATATTATATAAAAACAACAATAAAATACCTTAGTTTTTGATGTTTTCGGTGTTCCTGCCCCCACAACAATCGCGTGCACTTCCACCTCGTACTCGTTCAAACCCACCTCGCGATCCAGCTCCACCGCCGTGGACAACACCCCCAGTTTAGTATCAATATCAAACAACCGATCGACCTGCGAGCCACCCCCCGTCACATTAGTCACATAATACGCCACTTCAGCAGCACCGAATTTAGCAGAAACCATCAGGATACTCGTCCCGGGCGGTTCGTTTTCAAAAACACTACCACTAAACGACTCGCTCAAGAAAACCGGCCCTTTCCCGTGAGTGTTTTCGGAAATTATCGTGATGTACGCATCGGTGGACCGGCGTTCACTCTGCACCGCCTCGTCCGTGGCGCGGATGGAGAGCTGGTAGCGCGACTCGGGGTTGTTAATAGCACGTTTTAAAGTTAACGCACCGGTGCTGCGGTGCAAATGGAATAAATCAGCTGGCGAGGTTAATTCGTATGTAACCAAACCGTTTGTGCTTGAATCCAAATCACGCGCGTATGTGTTCATAATTAAAGCACCATCCCTTCCGAAATTTGTGGGTAGCACAGCTGCGTTCATCGATACGAACATTGGGGCGTTATCATTTACATCCTCTACTATTACGGTTACTAGTTTTTCAGCTGATAGCCGGAGTTTGATGGGAAGGGCTTCATCTGTTGCAACGACTGTTAATCTGAATGTATCTATTAGTTCACGGTCTATTTGTCGTAGGGTGTGTATGACGCCTGTTTGAGGGTTTATTGCGAAATGTCTGTGATTGTCTTCAGGGTCTTGTTTGGATATTGCGTATGTTACTTTGCCATTAATACCCGAATCTGGGTCTTCGGCTGTTATAGTTACTATTGGTGTGTGTACTGGTATTCCTTCGCGGATTTGCCGGACAATAGCTGTATTGGGGAAGCTTGGTGGGTTGTCGTTAGCATCTAAAATGGCCACCGTGAATGTAATTGTTGTGGATAATCTTGGATTACCACTATCGGATGCCGTTATGTTTAATTGGTATAAATTAAGTTCCTCATAATCTAACTGTTTATGTAGATATAAAATACCCGTATTACTGTCTATATGGAATGTATCTTTTCGATTACCAACAGTTATACTGTAGGTTATTTCACTGTTAAGCCCTAAATCAGCGTCTTGTGATTTAAATTGTATTAGTTCTGTGTTTATTGGGGTAGTTTCTGATATTGAAATTTTTGTATTCATTTCATCAAACTCGGGCGCATTGTCGTTTTCATCTAATATTTCAATTTGCACTGATGTCGTTGCGGTTAGTTGATTTTCCAAAGCGGCGTCGTGTGCCAATATGCTCAACTCGTAACTATTTTTGGTTTCACGGTCTAAACTACGCGATAAAATTATTTGTCCGGTTGCTTCATCTATATCGAATTTACCATCTTCATTACCTGAATGTATGCGGTAAAAAACATCCCCATTAAGGCCTTCATCAGCGTCTGTTGTATATAATCGGACCACTTGTGTGCCTGGTTTAGCTCCTTCACTTATTTGTACTTTATAGGGTGTACGTAGGAATTTCGGGGGATTATCGTTTATATCAGTTATGTAGATGTTGATTTTAGTTTTGTCTTTTAAACGAGGTGTACCATTATCACTTACAGTCGCCTCTAGTGTTATAAAATTACGTCCTGTACTAGCTACTAGTTGTTCGCGATCGAAATTACGTTGTGTTTTAACAAATCCGTTTTTAGGGTCTACACTAAAGTCATTTTGTGAGTTTGAAAGCGAGTAAATTAATTCGGCATTACGTCCAATGTCACGATCTTTAGCCGTAAGTTTACCCACAAAAGTATCTGGAGGTTCGTTTTCGCGTATACTGAAGCTAAAGGTTGTGTTTGTAAATTGTGGTGGATTATCATTTTCGTCTATAACATGTATAACCACTGGGACAATTGATGAACGTGGTGGTGATCCTAAATCACTTGCTGTAACTGTTAGGGAATAATAGTCTTTTTCTTCACGATCTAAAGAACTACGTACATACAATAACCCATCAGGGAATATCCCGAATTTCCCTTCATTATTACCTTCTGTAATTGTATATATAACACGCCCATTCAATCCATGATCCGTATCAGTAGCTGATAACGCGAAAAATCTTTCATTAACCGGTGTTGATTCTAATAGTGATGTTTCATATGATGTATGATCGAAAACCGGTGTATGGTCATTAACATCCTCTATAGTAACACTTAAAGTGTTTTTCGATGATAATTTCGGATCACCTCCATCCGTAGCCGTAACTTCCACATGCAAAACAGCTCCAGGTTCAGCCGATATCGGACGGTTTAAATAAACAACACCAGTAGCTTCAGATATTTTAAATTGCTCATCAGGGTTATAGCTTAAATTATACGTCACTCTACTATTAACTCCAGCATCCAAATCACGCACTCTAGCTAAATAAACTTCCTGTCCCACTGCAGCATTTTCAGCCAATTTAATATCCTCTTTCTCAAGATTAAACTGCGGTTTATTGTCATTTAAATCATTTATGGTGACAACCGCGGTCGTTTTTCCGTATGATAACCCAACTCGTGCAATTATTGTTAATGTATAAACCAAAGTTTCCTCACGGTCAATTTTATTGCTCGTCGTAATCTTCCCTGTAAATTCATTTATATGGAAATTACCTTTAGGATCTCCGTATGTAATGTGATAAGTTACACCTTCAACACTACGTACGTGAACTTTTCCAACATCGCGGTTTAATTTAGGTGGATAATCCCCATGATCCTCAACTATTTGAAAATCATACCCGTAGCTATCAAACGATAATTCTTCGACGTAGCTTTTTTTAACTATTTCAACTATAGCGTCCTCACTGGCACGTTTGCCGCCATGATCTTTAGCGCTGATTTTTAGACGTTGTATTGGTTTCGCGGAGTTTTGTAAGTTGCCTCTTAGGGTGACACCGCCTGTCCATTCGTCAACACCGAATAAACCATCACCGCCGGTTTCTAGTTTATATGAAACCATTGCGTTTTCACCCTCATCGGCATCATTCGCAATCACTTTTAGTAGAGTGTGGCCTGATTGTAGGTCATCGTTTGCTGCGAAAAAGTATTTACGCGGGTAGAATTCTGGTGAGTTATCATTTACATCGAGAATGTTTAGATATACAGTTGCTGTGGATGATTGTGAGGGTACTCCTTGATCTTTTGCTATTATATTTATTTCGTAGTTTGCAATGGTTTCACGATCTAACACCTTTTTAGTGGTTAGTTGTCCTGTTAGGGCGTCTAAATTAAATACATTTGGGTACTTTTGTTGGACAGCAGGGTGCAATATGTAAGTTACACTTCCATTAGTGCCTTGGTCGTGATCAGCAGCTGTTAACATAGCGACTAATGTTTTTGGAGGCGAATTTTCTGATAATGATACGTTAATTTTAGCTTGAGAGAATTTTGGTGATTCATCATTTTCATCCAAAATAGTTACTTTAAGTTGTGTGTACGCCCATTTAGGATTTGGACCTCCATCGCGTGCAGATATATTCAACTCAACCGTTCCTTGAATTTCACGATCTAAAGCAGCTCTAGTTGTAATTAATCCGGATTCCGAGTTAATTTCAAACCACCCTTGTTCATTTCCGCTTATAAAAGCGTAGTAGATTTGTGAATTAACACCGGAGTCTTCATCTGTGGCGGTTATTCCAGCCGCATAAGTGCCTGGTGGTGCTAATTCGCTTAATACAGCAGAGTACTCGCTTTTTTCAAAAACCGGCTCATGATCATTCACATCATTCACGTGTATGATTAAAAACGCTGTTGCGGTCCGTGGAGGAACCCCACGATCAGTCGCTACAACTGTTAAATTGTATTTTCCAATTTCTTCTCTATCTAACACCCCATTAACTCTTACAATGTGAAAACTTGGTGTGTAATCGAGTCGAAAATGGTTTAACTCGTTCCCGGATACAATTCTTACATTGGTTTCTCCATTTAGTCCTTCATCCAAGTCCACGACTGACACCGCGGCTACAACCGAGCTATTTCCAGCGTTCTCGTCGACCGTAGCAAATCCTGCTGTTGATGGGAAATAGCGGAAGCGTATAACAGGGTCGTGATCGTTGGCGTCGACTAAATTCACCGTCACGTAGGTGCGACCATCCTGCCTGGGCGAGCCGTGATCGCGCGCAAACACTGTAAACACACAACTCTTCGGACACACTCCACCAGGTTTCGCCGTGCAACTTTGTTGAGGACAGTCCAAAACCTCCACGGTGGAAATCACCCCGCTTTCAGGATCCACACTAAACTGTCGTTCGGTATCAGCTAGATAATACGTAATCTTGGCGTTGTCACTTAAATCATTATCAGTAGCCATTACCTGAAGAACTGGAGTACCCGGCGGTACACTCTCATTAAGACTAACAATATAATCACTATGATCGAAAATCGGGGGATTGTCATTAACATCCAAAATAGTTACATTGACTTGTAAATAGCCGAATTTAGGTGGCAGCCCTCCGTCACGAGCTGAAATATTTAAAACATAAAATCCTTGACTTTCACGATCTAATTTCCCTGTAGTTTCAAGATGTAAATACGAGGTTTCTCCAGTTGGGTTCGTAGTAACGGCTAGTTTAAATTTATCATCCTTATTGCCAGCGATGATTTTATAATCATCCGACACCCCATTCGTACCAATATCCTTATCACTCGCCGCATCCAGTAGCAGCCGTGTACCCGCAGCACTGCTTTCAGAAAAAGCTACTGAAATCACACCTTCCGGAAACTCAGGTGCGTTATCATTAACATCTGTAACAACAATCCGGACCTCAATAGGGTATGTCGGTTGACTGGATAGCACCACCAAATCAAACCGATCAGTTCGCAACCCCTCACGATCCAAAACAGCACTCGTTCGTATCTCCCCGGATTCGGCATCCAAAACAAACTCCCTCGGCGGCTCATTAAACCGATATGTAAAATCCGGTTTAATCGGTATCCTACCGACAAGGGTGCCTTTCGGCCGCCCCTCCGCCACCTCCAGTGTAACCCGTGTATCCACTGCACGCGACTGCATCAACCCCGGCCCCGGCCCCGCCGTTTGCGCCCCCACGACCGCCAACAACAGTAAACCCCACAACATTTCTACCACATTTGTTATGTTATATTTTGATTTATTTCAGACGTGCGTGTTGTGCGTCTAACATTCCACCGCGCGCGCCGTCTCGCTCGCACCTTCAGCGCGGCATGTCGCCCCCTTTCAGTCCCAGCTGGTATGCAATATGGCCGGCCCCAGACTCCGCACTGCAGGAGCGCTTTTTCAAACAAACCCCACAACACACAATCCCCAAGCCCTAGCACTAGGAAACCAACTTATAGTCCGCACGCACACGGTTTTCAATTGATACGCACGCACCCCGCTTGACGTTGCGTTGAAATCTCTCTCTCTCTCCCCCTAATAAAGTCAGGTTGACTTGACTTAAGTTCTTAAGGAGACTCAGCTCGGACCGCGCGCGTCGCTCGACTGAGGACCGCTTCTTCGGATAACGTTTACCTGGGAGGAGTTGGTGGCCGGAGCCAATGGTAACGAGACGGTGTTGCCGGTTTATCTATCTACCTGTTCGACCTAAACATAAACAATATTTATGACGACGTCAGATGGACCAGCTTTTGATCGTAAATCTATTCCACGTTTCTTTCTTCTCTCCTCGCTCCTCTCCTTGTGTTTAATTTTTTTCCGCGACGGGGTCCCTCGGGGCGCGAGGCGATCGCATACGCCTAATTTTTATTCGCCGTAATTGCCCCCCCAATACCAAACGCAAAACCCTTTAATAATAATCGGTTGAAAGAAGAAAAGAAAAAACAATACCAACATGCAGAATTTTAATAAATTTTAAAACTTATAAGTATAAAATTTATAATATATAAAAACAAATTCAATTTTATTTTAGTAGTAGTTACTATATTTGTTACAATTTCTAATCGACCTTCAGGGTTTTTCTGCTGTGTTAATGTATGCGTTAAGGTTGTTTTAAACAAGACAATTTCTTAGTTCAAAAGTTATTCAAGAAATGAATTCATATTACCTCCTTCCATACAATTTGTTCTTGATAAATAGAACGCGTTATATTTTTCTATTCGATCTACCATCCAATTCAATATTTCAAACAATTTGCTGTATGATACGAGACAATTTAGATTGTCTCGCATCTTGACTAACTTTTGAGTCAAGAAATTGTCTTGTCTAAAACGATCTTAGGATTTATATTTGTTTGAAAATTGTCTATCCAAACATTTAAGTTGATCTTGATTGGGCAATATTTATTTTATTTTTCTTCGCTTCTTCGGCTTTACCGCCACAACGGCAGACTTTTTATAACAAAATCTTTTCGGAATTTCCTTTGGAATTAAAATACCTACAATATGAAATCATGTACAACTTTCTTACATGAACATTTTTTTTTTCAACTTTCAAAAAAGTGACAAGCTCTGTAGGTTCTTCGGTTCAATTTGAAACAATCTTGCCAGTTTTTCCGCCATCTAGACTATATCTCAAATCAATTGACTTAGTATCAGTTGTTATGTCGCAGCTACGACGAGCCCTGATTTAACCCAACGGAGGATAGTTTTAGAAATTTTATTAATTTTTATCACTTTTCAAATTTAATTTGTGACGGGTTTATCTTTTGTTTTAAGGAAAAATTGTACTAAGATATTTTATTATGCTGTAAATTCTCTATCCAGCGGGCTAAAATTGATTTTGATTGTACAATTTTCATTTTATTTTTATTCAGTTGTTCGGCTCTACCGCTAAAACGGTATACTTTTTATAATAATATTTTGTTGTAATTTTCTTTGGAATTGTAATAGCTACAACATGAGATCAAAAATAACTTTCTATCAACAAATAAAATTTGCAAGTACGAAAAATTTGCCAAGCCCTGTAGCTTTACCGGTTCCATTTGAAACAATCTAGAACTTTTTTCCCGCCATCTAGACTATGATTCAAATAAAATGACTTAGTTGCAGTGTCATGCCGCTACTATGACGACTCCTGCCTTGATGCAACGGAGGATAATTTTGGCAATTTTACCGATTGTTATTACTTTTATAATTTATCATGTGGCGGGTTTATCTTTTGTTTTAGGGCAAACTTGTACTAAGATTCTTTAATTGGTTCAAAATTATCTATTCAACAGGCTAACGGTGATTTTGTTTGTACAATTTTCATTTCATTTTTATTCACTTCTTCGGTTTTACCACCAAAACGGTACACTTTTTAAATACCCGTCAACTATTTCAAACGGCTTGAACTATGTACTACATTGCTTCTCACATTTTGTTTTCGAATTAGGCGTAAATTAATAAATGAAACTAATTGAATCATAGAAAATAACTAACTATTCGAGCAAAGGTGGGGTGGTTGGGGTTCCCATACCAACCAAACTATGCCCATCCACTATTTCAAATGACTTGAACTATGGACTACATTATTTCTGACATTCTTTTTATATATTAGTCGTAAATTAATAAATAAATCTAATTAAATCATAGAAAGTTATAAATAATAGTGTAGTGCATAGTTCGTCATTTGAAATAGTGGACGGGTATAGTTTGGATGGTAGGGGCCACCCACCCACCCCACCTATGCTAGCATAGTTTTTCCATAGGATAACACTCTTCTTGAAATAGTTTAAACAAAATAAAACGTCTGTATCCAATGAAAAAACTATTTGAGCAAAGGTGGGGTGGGTGGGGGTCCCCAACCAACCAAACTATGCCCGTCCACTATTTCAAACGACTTGAACTATGCACTACACTATTATTTATAACTTTCTATGATTTAATTAAATTTATTTATTATATTACGACTAATATATAAAAAGAATGTCAGAAATAATGTAGTCCATAGTTCAAGTCATTTGAAATAGTGGATGGGCATAGTTTGGTTGGTAGGGGCCCCCCACCCACCCCACCTTTGCTCGAATAGTTTTTTCATTGGATACAGACGTTTTATATTGTTTAAACTATTTCAAGAAGAGTGTTATCCTATGGAAAAACTATGCGAGCAAAGGTGGGGTAGGTGGGGGGTCTCCTACCATCCAAACTATACCCGTCCACTTTTACAAAAATCATAAATGAAGGTTGAATTTATTATATACTTTAGGGACACCCTGTATATGTGTTTATTGATTACAATTACAAATAAACTACATAAAGTAGTTTTGATTATTTTTACACAAACACAAACAGTCAATATTTTCTTAATTAAAATGTTGCGTGATATGTGCTAAACTCACACGTCATGCGTGTTTCCAACAATTTCAAAAACTAATAGATTTAAATGAGTATGAAATCGTAATTACATACTCAATATTAAATAGTTTGTGGGTGCATGGTTCAGTGAGCAGCGAGGTCCGAGCGCGCTTCCACTCCATGCGCAAAAGTAGCCTAAAATCCAATGCGGAGAGAGCGCGCGCGCGGAGACTCCAATGCCCGACAAAGCGGTAACCCAAAATACTAAAAAAAACGTCTCTTGTCATAAGTGTGTTATTTTAAGTCTGATTTTAGTAAACTAAAAAATTAAATAATATCTTCTATTCATACTAAACAATAGGGTGTAATATAGATTTTTTGAAAAATCATCAGAAGGTTTATTTTTGGTTTTCATGTGGCAACTACAAGGGTGGAAAATATGTAGCGAATAAATTCAATAAAACTTTTATTTATGATGCCAATAGCCTAAGATGGAATTATTTCCAGGACTCTTAAGGTGAAGAAATAAGGACGAAAAACCACCACGTTATTTCTCATTAAAAAATAATCGAAAAAAATTGACACTTTCATTAGAAATTGGAAATTAAAAATTAAAAAACGACGTGTATGAATTTTTTTATTTAAAAAAAAATTATTTAGTATATGTTTTACAATTAACAATTTTTATAATTATTATACGTTTTTTTCTTCTCATTATACAACTGTATGTAATAAATAAAGTGGTGAAAAGTATAGTAGTTTGATTCGCATCTCCTTCATTGAAATGTATTATTCTTTTTCCATTATAAAATTCGCTGAGTTTGTCTGACCGGACGTGAAACCAACGGCCGTCGGAGTGACATTGATTGCGCCTAAGCCCCCCCGTACATAAAGGGATTTTATAGATTTTAACAAGGGGATTAACGCCGGACGGCCGCTCTTAAAATTTTAAACGTGTAAATCGCATATTTTACCGCTTAATTCGACAGGGAGCTTGCACGCCGCTCGTCCCAGAATGTGATTAAGTTTTAAATAATTGAGCAATTACTGTGTGCTTATAGTTGCTCGATTCGCACAATTTGTTGTGCGGGGATATTTATATGTTTTATAAAATAATTGATAATCAAACAATAAGTAAACCCCACACTGAAGAGTAAAAGCAAGATTATTCATAAGTGAAATTTTGTATATAAGATGAAGTTCTGATTAAAACTACATTTAGGGCCGATTCTACAATTGATATTTAACAGGCTATTCGTGGAATAAGTTTGAGATATTAATGCCAATATGTCGAACTTATTATATTATATTATTCTTTAGTTAAATATCAATTGCAGAACTGAACCTTAATCAAGTATGCAGATATACTCTGAATAGACCTAATGTGGATGGCATTTGGAAAAATAAGTTACATTTGAGACTGTAAGAATGAAAGTTGCGTAAGTCATATTTAAATTGTTTGGAAAATGGGAGGAGTTTGTGTTTGGTATATATGTAAATCGACGTGCGTAGTTATGGAGCAGTGGCGTAGCGAGGGGTGGGCAAGGGGGGGTATCATGCCCCGGGCGCTACTCACAAAGGGGCGCCAAATGGTCCACAAAAGTATATTTTACATATAATATTATATAGTTTTCGAATGGGAGGGCGCTAAAAAGGTATTGTGCCCCGGACGCGAGTTAAACTCGCTACGCCACTGACCTGGAGTGAATGGAAATGGTTAAATAAAAAGAATAATTATCCAATACTATTGAAATTTATTAAATAATATATACAATTCGTTTTGTATTAATACCGACCATACATTCTGAATTTAATCTGCATTTATACAACCCAGTCACACATGTGAATATATATTTTATGTTAATTTGTATTTTTTCTTTTTTTGTCTATGAAAGTATAGTTAAGTATATGGGGGGAGGGGGAGGGGGTAATTTTGTAAAAGGGAAGGTGGTGCGAATATGCCAAATAAAGGTCTTTAAAGTTTTAAAAAAAATAAAACGTTTCGTTTTATTCATTTCGCAAACAAACCGAGCACACACTGAATATTATCTACGCCACTACATTTAACATTTCAATCACAACAGTAAACACACAACATAGCAAACTAAACGAGTATCTAAATTAGTTTATCATCTCTCAATTACTCTTTTTATTTTTGGTTTTGTTTGGTGCGAATCGCGAAACTCCATTACGCGTTTCCTCTAATAAATCTCTCAAACGCTCGTATTGGTTTATCAATATGCATTATATACGCAATTTCCCATCTAGGGGGGGGGGGGGGGGCTCGCGCGAACCGATAATCTGTCGGTGGTACACACACACACACACACATACACGCATCCAAGTATTTGCATTCGAAATTGCTGACTTCCTCGAGGTACGATGTAATTAGAGCGCGGCCGGGGCGAATTTGGTCCGAATCAATATCGCATTAATTATGGCCCCGCCAATTGGGAATTAATCGTGCGAGGCAGGTGCAATGGGATCTAATGCCACCGAAAATTTTCGCAAATAAGGGGAACACACTTTGTGGGGCATTTAGGGTGCGGCGGGTCTAAATGTTTAGAGGCTGCGGGGCGGTGATTTAGATAAATATCGCATGATTTAAGATGGCTCAAGTATAGTGATTTGATGGTATAATTTATTTTATAGTCGACAAACGTCTTGTGTGAATTTTTTTCAGAACAAATATATGACAGAGCAGCTGATTACTACTTTTATCTTCGCAATCTTCAAACTCATCGACAAAATCGCATATTTGTGATTTAATAAAATTTCGATTTTCTAAAAAAAATCTATATAAATTAAGGAGCTCATATTAAAAAGAAAGGACATTAATTTTACAAGTTGATTTAATACCATTAAGTTCGCTAAACAATATTCGGGAAAATAAAAAGAATATGAAATTATTTTCAATTTGGTGTATCAAAAAAACACAAAAAAGTGAAAACGTGAATAAAAAACATGAAAACACGTGAAAAACGTGAAAAAACGTGAAAAAAGCACGTGAAAAACGTGAAAGACATGAAAAAACGTGAAAAACTGTTTAAAAACGTGAAAGAACGTGAAAAAACGTGAAGAAAACGTAAAAAAAGTAAACAAACATGAAAAAATGTGAAAAACGTGAAAAAACGTGAAAAAACGTTTAAAGAAAACGTTAAAAAATCATGAAAAACGTGAATAAAACATGAAAAACCATGAAAAAAAAGTAAAAAACCAGAAAAACTTTAAATAAAATATGAAAACACGTGAAAAACATGAAGAGACGTGAAAAACGTGAAAAAACGTTTATAAAATGTGAAAAAAACGTGAAGAAAACGTGAAAAACATGAACAAACATGAAAAAACGTGAAAACATGAAAACGTGAATAAAACATGAAAGAACATGAAGAAAACGTGAGGAAAAGAACGTGAAAAAACCTAAAAACCATGAAAAAACGTGAAGAAAACGTGAAAGAAAGTGCAGAAAACGTGAAAGATGTGAACAAACATGAAAAACATAAAAAAACGAGAAAAAAACGTGAAGAAAATGTGAAAAAAAAAACGTTTAAAAACGTGAAAAAACGTGAAAACCGTGAAAAACGTGCAAAACGTGAAAAACGTGAAGAAAACGTAAAAAAAAACATGAAAAAAACGTGAAAAACTTTTAAAAAAACATGTAAACGTTTACAAAACGTCAATTAGCGTGAAGAAACGGGAAATAATAACCTAACCTGAGCTGATAGCTATAAAGATAGAATTTTTTTTAGTAGCTCGCAACCTTTATGGCGAATGTTACTCACTGATAATATCAATAGTAACTTTAATATTTTGAGTTTCAATTAATCATTGGATTTAATGTCATCAGGAAATTATCAAATAATTCTGTATCTCTAGCATTATTAAATAATGTTGAGAGGTTTTTCTATTCTCTGAACAAAGTGCTTCTATATTTATTTCTTCAGTTGTTATTGTACCCTTCGCCTGCTTTATTGGTTTCATGTTGAGACGAACTTTTCGTATATTGTATTGTTTATTCTAAGCTCGTTGTAAGCACAAAAGTTGATCATTAATTCTCCGTTTGTATTAAGACATTCTTCGTTATATCGCTGATTAACACCGAGGATTACTTGTTTATCTATGCGTACATTAGAGTCTCCTAGTAGCATCTTTGGTTTTTCATCAGGTATATCTATGGCGTTATTGAAAATTGTTTGATAGCATAGAAATACAGTTAATATGTATGCTTATAGAAGGAGATAGATTTATAGATTTAAAACTGTTTCGGCAATAGAATATAATCAAGCTATACATTTGTGATTAGTTATCTTAATAATTGTCTTCTGTTTCTCGGTGGCAGTTTCGCAAAAAGAGGGACGGGGGCACCTGCACCATCTGTGGTAAATATGCGGAAGCGGCCGGACTAGTTGCGTGTGTTATGAAGAATGCCGGGGACTTGAAACAATGCGGGCCCGTGGGTTTTATCTCGTGCCCAGTGCGCGGACGGCGGACGTAATCCTCGCCGCAATCGCTGCGAAACATAAAGCGACAAGACAGGATAAAAATTCAATCGCAATGCAATTGAATTAGTCATCAATGAGGGATAACAAGAGAAACGAAAATAAAAATATACAGAACTATAATAAGACCTATATTAACATACGGGATGCGGGGCATGGACATTATAAATAAAGCACAAAAGAGCAAAATACAAGCAGTAGAAATGAAGTTTATAAGGAAAGTTAGAAGAGTAACACAAAAGGACAAAATGAGGAATGAGGACATAAGAAGAGAAACACCGACAATTAATTACATACAGAAAAGACTGAAAAAATGTGAAAACGTGAAAAACAAAGTTACAAAAAAAATGAAAGAAACGTGAAAGAATGTGAAGAAAGCGTGACAAACGCGTAAAATGTAAAAAAAAGTTCAAAAAACGTGAAAAAACGTGAAGAAACGTGAAAAACATGAAAAAACTTGGAAAATACGTCTAAAAAACGTGAAAAAATATGAAAGAACGTGAAAAAAACGTTTCAAAAAAGTGAAAGAAACGTAAAAGAATGTGAAGACGTGAAAAACGTGGAGAAAGCGTGAAAAACGCGTAAAACATAAAAAAAGAAACGTGAAAAACATGAAAAAAACGTGAAAAAAACGTCTAAAAACGTGAAAAAATATAAATGAACATGAATAAAACGTGAAAAACGTAAAAAAAAACGTGAAAAACGTAAAAAACGTGAAAAACTTGAAAAAAAAGTTTCAAAAAAATGAAAGAAATTTGAAAGAATATGAAGAAGATGTGAAAAACGTGGAGAAAGCGTGAAAAACGCGTAAAACGTAAAAGAAGTTAAAGAACGTGAAAAACGTTAAAAACGTGAAAAAACGTGAAAAACATGAAAAAAAACGTGAAAAAAACGTCTAAAAAACGTGAAAAAATATGAAGGAACGTGAAAAAAAAAAAACGTTTCAAATAAGTAAAAGAAACGTAAAAGAATGTGAAGAAGACGTGAAAAACGTGAAAAAAAGCGTGAAAAATGCGTAAAAAATTAAAAAAAACGTGAAAACATGAAAAAAATTGAAAAAAACGTCTAAAAACATCTAAAAACGTGAATAAATATGAAAGAACATGAAGAAAACGTGAAAAAACGTGGAAGAAACGTGAAGAACGTGAAAATCGTGAAAAATGTGAAAAAAAACGAGGAAATGAGGACATAAGAAGAGAATTAAATGTAACACCGACAATAAATTACATAGAGGAAAGATAATTAGGATGGTGGGGACATAATTAGGATGGCAACACCGGCCAAAAAAATATGAACAAATGAAAATCAAGACAAAAATGGGAATCAGCTATATCGGAGCTATAAGAAATGAAAAGAAAGAACTAGAAAGAAGCAAAAGAAGTGGCAATAAATAGAAGAGAATATATATATATATATATATATATATATATATATATATATATATATATATATAGCTCGTCAAAAACAACATACTAGATGCAGAAGAAAATTCAAGGCAATTTACTGTACCAATATCCTATATACTAGGGTAGTCTCAAAAGTACCCGAAATGACATATGGATGGATGGATGGCAGAAAGTATCAATTTTCGATTATTTGAGTGAATAAATCCCAGTTACCCATCTTAATTTTGTCTACAATTCATTTCCATTTCTTTGTATGTATAGCTTTTGCTTAGAGTATATAATGATAAAAATTGGCCGAAATTATTTTAATAATTGAGCTTGTGTTTTGAAAAGGAAATTTGGTGTATGTATATGTTTATATGTATGTGTATGTGTATGTGTATGTGTATGTGTATGTGTATGTGTATGTATATGTTTATATGTATGTGTATGTGTATGTGTATGTGTATGTGTATGTGTATGTGTATGTGTATGTGTATGTGTATGTGTATGTGTATGTGTATGTGTATGTGTATGTGTATGTGTATGTGTATGTGTATGTGTATGTGTATGTGTATGTGTATGTGTATGTGTATGTGTATGTGTATGTGTATGTGTATGTGTATGTGTATGTGTATGTGTATGTGTATGTGTATGTGTATGTGTATGTGTATGTGTATGTGTATGTGTATGTGTATGTGTATGTGTATGTGTATGTGTATGTGTATGTGTATGTGTATGTGTATGTGTATGTGTATGTGTATGTGTATGTGTATGTGTATGTGTATGTGTATGTGTATGTGTATGTGTATGTGTATGTGTATGTGTATGTGTATGTGTATGTGTATGTGTATGTGTATGTGTATGTGTATGTGTATGTGTATGTGTATGTGTATGAGTGTGTGTGTGTGTATTAATATCTTTTTGAGACGTTTGTTTGGCATGATGATGCTAGAAATTCCCCGCGTCACACCGGTGCCTGAAAACTGTATAATGTATGCAGACATGCAAGGGTGCTTGACGGCTCGAGGTGTCTTCAACTCCTCACTTCTTCCCACGCGAGCACCGCGTATTTTCTTGCACCCTCCGGGCATCAACAATAGACTTGAATTCTTATATATTAACACACTGAATTCTCTTTAGGTTTTTTATAATTTTTATTGTTGTGTACTTAGTATTTAATATGTGTTCGTTAAACTTTGAAACATATAAATTTATAGCATTTAAATTTAAAATAAAACTCAGTCGATTCAATTTAAACAGCTCGTGCAATAAAAACCTTTCTGTGGAGTTTATTTTTGGATCAAAATGATCAAGAAACGGTTTGTTTTGAAACCAATTAAATATAGAATGTAAAGTAATATCATAAATTAAAATTTCTTAAATCTATGATTTTTTATCAGTTTTTAAATCTCAGTCGATTAATTTAAAACCTTCCTGCAGAATTTATTTTTGAATGAAAATTATCAAAAAGTAGCTTATATTGAGCCCAATTAAATATAGAATATAAAATAATATCATAAATTTAAATTTCTTAAATATTTAATTTTTAATCAATATTTATAACACATGTCGATTAAATTAAAACAGGTCGTACAATAAAAACTTTTCTACAAACTTAATTTTTCGGTGAAAATTATCAAAAAATGGCCTATTTTGAGACCAATTAAATAAAAAATATAAAAGAATATGATAATTTTAAAATTTTTAATTTTTTATAATTTTTTATAACTCAGTCGATTAATTTAAAACAGTCCGTACAATAAAAATCTTCCCGCACACATTATTTTTGGGTCAAAATTATCAGAAAATGGTTTATTTTGAGCCCAATGAAATTTAAAATGTAAAATAATATTAACAATTTAAATTTCTTAAAGTTTTGATTTTTTATCACATTTAATAAATCAGTCAATTTATTTAAAACAGCTCGTGCAATAAAAACCTTCTTATCGACTTTATTTTTGAGTGAAAAAGAACAAATCAATGCTTATTTTGAGACCAATTAAACATGGAATATAAAATAATCTCATAAATTTAATTATCTGAAATCTTTGATTTTTTATATTTTTTTTATAACTGATTAAATTAAAACAGCAGATGCAATAAAAACCTTCCTGCAGACATTATTTTGTGGTAAAAATTATCAGAAACTAGCTTATATTAAGCCTAATTAAATATAGAATGTAAAATAATATCATAAATTTAAATTTCTTAAATATTTGATTTTTAACCAATATTTATAACTCAGTCGATTAAATTAAAACAGGTCGTACAATAAAAACTTTTCTACAAACTACATTTTTCGGTGAAAATTATCAAAAAATGGCCTATTTTGAGACCAATTAAATACAAAATGTAAAAGAATATGATAATTTTAAATATATTAAATTTTTAATTTTTTATAATTTTTTATAACTCAGTCGATTAATTTAAAACAGTTCGTGCAATAAAAATCTTTCTGCACACATTATTTTTGGGTCAAAATAATCAGAAAATGGTTTATTTTGAGCCCAATTAAATATAAAATGTAAAATAATATCATAAATTTAAATATCTTAAATATTTTATTTTTAATCAATATTTATAACTCAGTCGATTAAATTAAAACAGGTCGTACAATAAAAACTTTTCTACAAACTTCATTTTTCGGTGAAAATTATCAAAAAATGGCCTATTTTTGAGACCAATTAAATACAAAATGTAAAAGAGTATGATAATTTTAAATATTTTAAATATTTGATTTTTTATATTTTTTTATAACTCAGTCGATTAATTTAAAACAGTTCGTACAATAAAAATCTTCCTGCACACATTATTTTTGGGTCAAAATTATCAAAAAATTGTTTATTTTGAGCCCAATTAAATTTAAAATGTAAAATAATATCAATAATTTAAATTTCTTAAAGTTTTGATTTTTTATCACATTTAATAACTCAGTCGATTTATTTAAAACAGCTCGTGCAATAAAAACCTTCTTGCCGACTTTATTTTTGAGTAAAAATGATCAAATCAATGCTTATCTTGATACCAATTAAATATAGAATATAAAATAATATCATAAATTAAAATATCTGAAATCTTTGATTTTTTATATTTTTTTTTATTACTGAGCCGATTAAATTAAAACAGCAGATGCAATAAAAACCTTCCTGCAGACATTATATGTTGGTGAAATTTATCAATAAGTAGCTTATATTGAGCCTAATTAAATATAGAATGTAAAATAATATTATAAATTTAAATTTCTTAAATATTTTATTTTTAATCAATATTTATAACTCAGTCGATTCAATTAAAACAGGTCGTATAATAAAAACTTTTCTACAAACTACATTTTTCGGTGAAAATTATCAAAAAATGGCCTATTTTGAGACCAATTAAATACAAAATGCAAAAGAATATGATAATTTTAAATATATTAAATTTTTAATTTTTTATAATTTTTTATAACTCAGTCGATTAATTTAAAACAGCTCGTACAACAAAAACCTTCCTGCAGACTTTATTTTTGGGTGAAAATGATCAAAAAACCATGTATTTTAAGCCCAATTAAATATAAAATGTAAAATAATATGATAAATTTAAATTTCATAAATCGTTGATTTTATATCATTTATTATAACTCAGTCGATTAATTTAAAACAGTCCGTATAACAAAAATCTTTCTGCACACATTATTTCTGGGTCAAATTTATCAAAAAATGGTTTATTTTGAGCGCAATTAAATATAAAATGTAAAATAATATCAACAATTTAAATTTCTTAAAGATTTGATTTTTTTTAGCCCAATTAAATATAAAATGTAAAATAATATCAACAATTTAAATTTCTTAAAGATTTGATTTTGTATCATTTTTTATAACTCAGTCGAATTATTCAAAACAGTTCGTGCAATAAAAACCTTCCTGCAGACTTAATTTTTGAGTGAAAATGATAAAATAAATGCTTATTTTGAGACCTATTAAATACAAAATATAAAATAATATCCTAAATTTAAATATCTTAAATTTTTGATTTTCTATATTTTTTTATAACTGATTCGATTAAATTAACACAACTCATGCAATAAAAATCTTCCTGCAGACATTATTTTTGGGTGAAAATTATTAGAAAATAGCTTATATTGAGCGTAATTAAATATAGAATGTAAAATAATATCATTCATTTAAATTTCTTAAATCTATGATTTTTTTATCATATTTTATATCTCAGTTGATTAATTTAAAACAGCCCGTATAACAAAAACCTTCCTGCAGACTTTATTTTTCGGTGAAAATGATGAAAAAACGAGCCCAATTAAATATAAAATGTAAAATAATATGATAAATTTTAATTTCTTAAATCTTTGATTTTATATCATTTATTATATCTCAGTCGATTAATTTAAAACAGTCCGTACAATAAAAACCTTCCTGCAGACTTTATTTTTAGATGAAAATTATCAAAAAAGGCTTATTTTCAGCCTAATTAAATATAAAATGTAAAATAATATGATAATATTAAATATCGTGAATCTTTGATTTTTTTTATCATCTTTTATAACTGAATCGATTAATTTCAAACAGCTCGTGTAATAAAAACCTTGCTGCAGACATTATTTTTGGGTGAAAATTATCAACAAATAGCTTATTTTGAGCCTAATTATATATAGAATGTAAAATAAAATCATAAATTAAAATTTCTTAAATCTTTGATTTTTTATAATAAAAGTGGATTAATTTAAAACAGCCCGTACAATAAAAACCTTACTGCAGACATTATTTTAGGGTGAACATTTTCAAAAAGCAGCTTATTTTGAGTGTAATTAAATATAGAATATAATATAATATCATAAATTTAAATTTTTGATTTGTATTATTTTTTATAACAGTCGATTAATTTAAAACATCTCCTGCAATAAAAACCTTCCTGCAGACTTTATTTTTCGGTAAAAATTATCAAAAAGTAGTTTATATTGAGTCTAATTAAATATAGAATGTAAAATAAAATCATACATTTAAATTTTTCAAATCTTTGATTTTGTATTATTTTTTATAACTCAGTCAATTAATTCAAAACAGCTCGTGCAATAAACATTTTCCTGTAGATATAATGTTTGGGTAAAAATTATCAAAAAATGGTTTATTTTTAGCCCAATTAAATATAGAAAACATTCTTCTCAATGTTCAACTTTCGAAACTTACTTGACAATGCAATGCAATCACATTAGAAATATGTTTTAAAAATATTTCTCAGCGTTCAATTTAAAATTCTACTAAAAGAACATTTTGAAAACAATTTAAAAAAAGAGAGAATCCAATGAGGAAGGGGATCATCATACCAGCACGACACAGCAGCTGATTTGATCCCCATAAGCTGAAGTTGCCATATATACCAAATCAACATGTAGTTAATATAAATATATTTTAAGTTTTTTTTATTTATATTTTTTATTATAATTAAAAATGTATTTGTAAGTTTGTAAAAAAATGGGGGAATAAACTAATTATTATTATTATTAAAAAAAAAATGATATGAAACGCAATGAAAAATTATAAAATTATTTTATACAATGAAAATTTATAAAATTATTTTATACAATGAAGTTAAAAAAAAGTCTATGTTCGTACTTCTTGTTAGAATACTTGAAAATATAAATAAATATTAAGTTATTAATTTATTTTCAGTAATTAAACAAATTTCTCATTTTTATGTCGGTCCCCCGGTGTCGTAAGTATCTTGAATCCGCCCACAATCATCAATTTTTCAAGCAGTTGTACAATTGGCAAATCGAAAGTTTTCAAGTCGTTTCCCGTGTGGTGCGTCTCCGGTGAACTCGCCGCACTCGGGCAAAAAGCACACATTAATTGCCCTGTCCAGCATTTAATTAATCAAGCCCATTAAGGCGACGTTTGCGCGACCGCGGGTAATCTTTGACAAATTAAGCGTAATTAGCTAATTACAAATATCGGGCCGCGTTATATTGTCCATATACGACGGTGGACGAGCGGAGATTGCCACGACTTGGGACAGTTAATTTAAAAAGAAAAGTATGGTTGTTTTTATAATTATAACACCACTGTCAATATATATAAAACATAATATTTACAGTTTCAATTCCCCTACTAGCATAAATCACTCATATATTCTCCAATTTACCGACGATAGCCATTATATCTCACAAGTCTCTATCCAATTGTTACAAGCTACTACAAAAACTATCAGCAAGTGGATGGAAAAATGGAGAATCATCCCTAACCCCACAAAATCTCAATTTATCATATTTAATCATAAATTTTCACTTTCATCGCCCACAATCACTCTGAATAATTATTGTATAAAACCGCAACGAAATGCGAAATATTTTGGAATTAACTTAGACACCAAGCTAAATTTCAACTCCCACACCACAATTATTAAAAAATATATAATTGCCAGAGCGAAACATTTTAGAAGTCTAACGTATACAAATCAAGACATTAATATAAAGACAATTAGCAAAATATATAAATTAATTTGTCGGCCCATATTGGAATATGGTGGCATCTTATTCTGTAACTACAGAAAACCTGCACTTAAAGCATTGGAAGTTGCAGAAACGACCAGTCTTCGAGCTATATCCCCAACAATCCACTTTTTAATCCTCCTAACCGACTCCTATACAATAAATCCAAAATTACCCCAAAGCAAGCAAGTGTAAAAAAAAAATCGCATCAAACATCGTTTTGTGTTTTCTAGATCAAAATTGACATAGTTATGGTATATAGTTATGGTTATGGTATATAGCAGTGGTTTCCAAATTTGTTTGACTCTCGATACCTATGTTAAATCTAGATTTTCACGAGGCGCCATCAAAAATATTCTCTTCTACAGAAACCAATCCACCTAATGTTAAAGTTGAGAAAACAGATTTATATAAAGATTTATATAAATTAATAATTATCTATTCATCTAAGGTTAATTTTGGACTTTAGAGCTATAGTGTTTTATTTCGTTAAGTTAAATTGTTTACCATAAGTATAAAGGTAAGAGAAACAAACATATTTTTTTGTGTTGGTTTCTTTCTATAGAAAGGCACCTAACTGAACTAATAATAACTGCATGGTGTAAACTTCATGACAAAAAAATCTGTATGTATGTATGTATGTATGTATGTATGTTGAGCATTTAAAACTATATATCTTTAATAGCACATACCACAGAGGCGTTATGCAAATGATAATTAAATTATTAACATTATATTCCCCTACTGGGTATTGTCACCGTTTCGGTGTTAAACTGGCCACTAATTACGCCCAAGGATCACGTATTAACCTGTCATTTCGGAGGGGTCACCTCATTATTTGGTTAATTCCCACGGAACGTGGGGTATTTTATTGTCCGCATGCTTGTTATTCGACGCATTAGAAGACAATGAGGTGTGCATAGTTAAAAATAAAAGAAAATCCATTGCATGCACTTCCGTAGGTTTTAAATTGGGAAACGACAGAAATTTAAAACAATTCAATTTGTTTGGGAGCCGTGTTTTAAGTTAGTAATTTGGTCTAGTTGACAAATACATTTATTTTTTCCCTCTTTGGAACTGAATTTGGGAACACACGGTATACTTTTGTTGCTCTATTTTCATTATGGCTATTATAATAGTGAAGTCAAATCTTAATAAAGTGAACGGATAAGTTAGTAGATTTATAAATAACAAAAAAAAACTGTATAAAATATTTACAGATTAATTCTTTTCATATAATTATATAGGATGCATCCGAGTGAAATGCATTACACAATTTTGTTGTTGTCTAGAAAGGTTGTGACCTCTAAAAATTTCGAATTGAAATTTATATTGTTCACGCACACCGGCCATTAAAACGTCCACCAACATATCGAAACGATGATAGAGTTGGCGTGGACGGGTTATTATTAAACCTGAAAAATATTCAGGCGTTATTAATTCGCCATTATGGAACCATTATCGTTCGTTCGCACGGTTCTAAAAAAAAAATAATAACAACAAAAAATATGTTGGAGGGGGTGGTTGTATGTACATGTGTGCGCTATGTTTCCCCCCATTACGATATTAACTTGTCAACCGGGCTTGTCGCGGTGCCGAAAGCTTCCCTGAGAATGGGCCATAAAAAAAATTAAACGCGCCCCCGTTCTGCATAATGCTGTAATAACAATGCACGCCAAAAAGAAGAAAAAAAAAACGGCGATCGTTATCGTGCCGCCGCCGGGCGGTCTCAGATAAGGGCGGGTGAGGAACGCGCGGCCACGGCGCGGTTTCTTCCGAATATTTCCATAAATTACGGCTCCCAGGGCCTACAATTATAATACGGGACGGGAGAAAAAATATTCAAATGAACCGGTCGGACGGTGTTTGATTCTCGTTAGATACCGTTTAAGCTCCCCCCCCCGAGCCATAAAATATGGATTGTTATAAATCCACTTGAAATGCAATACGTTCGAGACGTACCAAACGGAGACGTGGAGCGATTTTATGTAATAATTATAAACTTTTATTTTACAGACTTTATGGTATATTATTTACTTATGGTATTTTGGAATTGGTGGTAATTCCATTTATTATAATTTTTAAACAAAAACATTTTTTCGTATCTTCGTATTGAATTGTACTGATTTTAGATGTTATTAATTGACCAAAAATAAACAAATAATGCTTCACTGCGATATATATATATATATATATATATATATATATATATATATATATATATATATATATATATATATATATATATATATATATATATATATATATATATAATGTGAATACTCTAAAAATGTCACCCTACGGTGGGAATCAAATAAAAAAAACCTATTTACAGCCTTACATTTGGCAATAATAATACACACCAAATGTATATATATATATATATATATATATATATATATATATATAAAGCACATTAATCTGTTTATTTATCTTAATTAATTACAAAATATTTTAAAAACTTTTTTGGGTTACCGCTGTATCAAGCATTAAAGTCTCCGCACCCTCTCGCCGCTTTTGATTTCAGGCGACTTTCCCGTATTTTGCACGCAATTAGCAATTGAGATTTTTTGAACTTCTATCAATATATGTATTGTTTCAAAAAATATTTTTCTGAATTTATTTTTGTGCTTCATTTTTCAAACTGTATATTATTGTACGGCACGTGGCGGTACCTTAGGAAATAATGTGAGGGTGTGACAACAGAGTGGGTGGGAAATTGGAGAAAACTAAAGTTATGAGAGGATGGGAAAGTGTGTATATGTATGTGTATGTGTGCGTGTGTGTATGTCTGTCTGTCTGTCTCTGAACAAAATTTCAAGAAAACGACACAACGAATGCAACCAAATTAGGCAAATGTCTGACAACTCGATCGGAGATGACCCTGTGAAAAAATCGGTCCACTAACAATATTTATGTCTTTATAAACGCAAACGAGATCGTACTCTCTTTTTTTTTATGATTATTTTTTCAACTACTACCATTTGGTGCCCATTCAATTAATCAATAACCCACCCGCCGTATCTCTCCGCACAGGAGAGGAAGAAGAAATAAGATTGGAAAAAATGCACGCGCCGTACCCTCTTCGCCGCGGCCTCTAAATTAATCCCGACGGGGGTCCGGACTTTATAACTTCAGGTAAAATGTTTGAATAATGACGCGACGATAAATTTCCAAGAGGGACACTTTTAAAACCGTTCCGAGGTTTTAAAAAGTTAAGAAAAAAAAAGATAGCGATCTTATTATAATAAGGATATTTTAGGGAAGGCATTTTGTTTGGTTTTACAATCATTCAATATGTGTTTTAATCTCAATTATACAGGATTGTAGTGATTATGATTGATTTTATTGCAAATTTTTCGTATTGTTTGGGCTATAATATATATAGTTTTGATTTCGAGTATGAGATCAGGCATAACCAGAAGGAAAACGCCAATAGCTACGGCAAGTTTCTAAACGGAATATTGTATGAAAAGATATCAAAATTTGGCATATTGGCATAATAAATATTTCTAAATGTCAGAGATTACCTCTTTAAACCTATTAGTTACCAACAATTGTCTTGATTATAACCGTTTAAATAACGCGAATGCCCTTTTCTTTACTATTCGGTATTAAAATCACCATAATTTCGAAATTAAAAAAGCTGAAATTTTCAAACTTTACACCATGAGTAGTACATTAACAAGAAATACAGTCCTAAATTACCAAAAACTTCCAACCACAATTGTCTTAATTATGACCGTTTAAACAACTCGCACGCCCTTTCTTGACTATTTGGCATTATAAATCGCGATATTTTCGAAATTAAAAAAGTTAAAAATTTAAAACTGTACTCCATGACTAATACATTAATAAGAAATACATTCCGAATTATTCAGAAAATTCTAGCCTCAACTGTCATTACAACAATTACGACCGTTTAAACAACGTGCAAAAAAATCGTATTATTTATTTATTATAATGAATTATCACAAAATAGATTCTGATTTATATATTTATATTTATATTATATATATATATATATATATATATATATATATATATATGTATATATATATATATATATATATATATATATATATATATATTTATATATATATATATATATATATATATATATATATTTATATTAATTAATATATTTTCAATTATTTTAGATTTTACCAATTATACTTTATAAATTAATTCCACTATTAGTTTAAGTTTTCCCTGGGTATAGTTTCTTGTAATTGGGCAACTGTAATTGTTATAATTATTATTATTATATGATCACGTATGATTAATCAAGTTATTACAGACAAAATATATTTAAATTACTTATGTACTTACTAACCATTATAGGAATTTTACAGAATAAATCTCTCATATTACATCTTCCGTTTGCACCTTTTCTCACACCTATGTCAAAACACAAATGCTGTAGAAACTTTTTTGTTTTGGTTTTGTTTGTTATATAAAATACTCGCGCGGTCTTTTGTTTATTTTCCGCTCTCGAGAGAAGTATGAAAGAAATACCAGCGCCTTTCAGTGGCAGGCAGCAGTCTTTTCCGCCAACAATAAAGTCCCGCAGACTTGTTTTACAAGAGGAATATATATATTATGCAGAAGCATATTAACACGTCCCCACATTTTGTCGGCTAGTACAGTCGACAAAGGGTAAAAATAAATTAAATAAATTATATTAAAGATAATGCATGAGGTATGTACAAGCTATTATGATCCACGTAACAATACATAATAAATATAGTGTATTTGTCATATATTTTAATATTGTACGCGAAAGTGCAAATATCTTATAAAACATATATAAGTGTGAACCCATCTCTTAGCAGTCTACATATCTAGATTTTGATCTTATTAGATCTCATGATGGCGTTTAACTTTCCTCCTAGGGGGGTTAACTGTATTATATAAGTATAATACAGTTAACCCCCCTAGGAGGAAAGTTAAACGCCATCATAAGATCTAATAGATATAAGATACTTGTACTTTCGCATACAATATTAAAATATATGACAAATTCATTCATCTTATATTTTTTTCTATGTATTAAGGATTCTTTTTTATATTAATTTATTTTCATCAATAAGTCATACAAAAATAACTCATCAATACAACAACTAAATAAGCAATAAAGGAGATGAATAAAACTACTATGTTTTTTACCACTAGTAGTTTTATTCATCTCCTTTATTGAAAATGAATTACCACGTAGTAGACGCCAAAACCATTCAATTTCTGAACTAAATAAGCATTAATTTGAAGATAAAAATAAACCTTCTTCTAGTTCAGACATTTTATTCTATAGACAGAATAAAATTTGTATGCAGAGCTACACCAAAATGTAGAAAAATATAAATAAATTTAAATAAATTACAATATAGATACATTTGTTACCACATATATGGACACACTGAATATTGTTTCTTACTAATTTTTCTAGCCCCTCATACAACTATTGTATTATGTAGATTGTCTTTTTTAAATAATAAGTTTGAGGCTTTATTCAGAGTTCGTTGTAAGAACACTAGGCTGATTCAAGTAACTACAAATTCGTATCGTGATGTCTACTAAAGGTCGTTTTAGACAGACAATTTCCTAGCTCAAAAGTTGTTCAAGAAATGAATTCATATATCCTCCTCAAATGTAATTTGTGCTTGATAAATAGAACACGTATTTTTCCATTCGATCTACCATTCAATTCAATATTTCAAATAATTTGCTGTATGATACAAGATCATTTAAATTGTATCGCATCTTGACTAACTTTTGAGTCAAGAAATTGTCTTGTCTAAAACGACCTTAAATAGTAAATGGTATTGGAAATGGTTATAACTAGTTATATTAATGTTTTGGTGTGAAATATTATTGAACGAAATTTAAAAATAGTAATATTCCTCATAAAAACATTAAAATAAATAGTTATTTTTATTTATAGTACTAGTTACTAAAAATATATAAACTTGTTTCTTTTTGTTATAAAATAATTTATATTTATTATCTATAATTTTTTTTTTATTATCTATAATTTTTTTAATATATAATTTGAATTATTTGCCTTTTTTTTAAATATATATGGCAAGAATAGAAATTATTTAATACAAATATAGAGTATATTGTATGCAACTTCACATACGTGCGTTTTATTAAAATACTATTGCTACCTTTGCTGTGGTCTACATTTTCAATAAGATTAACTTATTTTATTAACTATTTATTCCATTGATCCAACATTAAAAAAAAGCTTCTATCTTCAATGCTATCAGTCCGAGGGTTTTACCGCCGCTAAAGGAAGCTCAGAGGAGTTTAATCACCCAGTATTTACTTTGACTTCACAAAAAAACCTTTGAAAAACTGTGGTCTTGTGGTACGTCCGCCTTGTACTGAGCATTCGGGAGCGTGAATTCAAGCCCTGTTGTAGGCGAAATTTCACGAATCAGCTTTCATAGTTCTTCAAAGGTTTTTTGTGAACTCAAGGTATTTTGAGCATTGAGCAATATACTGATTAACAAAAAAGAGATCAGCAGAAGGACAAAAATAAATAAATTCAAAAGCATATATAGACCTATACAGACATATGGGAGCGAGACGCGGAAACTAAAGAGGGACAAAAGTAGAATACAGGCAATGGAAATGAAATATCTCAGAGGAGTAAAACAAGTTACGAGAAGAGACAGAATCAGAAATGATGACATCAGAGAAGAATTAAGAATTGAAGCTATAGAAAAGTATATAGAAAGAAAGAATTAAACTGGTGGGGACATTTAATTAGGATGGACAAAAAGAATCAAACAAAACCGGTATGGGAAGCAAGAACTGGAAATAAAAGAAGAAGAGGTAGACCAAGAAAGAGTGGTACAACAGAATAGAGGAAATAATAATCAAGAAAGGAAAGACAGTTAAACAAGCAAGAGAACTGGCGAAGAACAGAAAAGAGTGGAAAAAATGTACAAATGTATAAACAACAATAATTGTAAAGTATAATGTTAAGTAATGTAAGTGTAATAGCCTACACCGAAAGGTAAAAGGCAAATAGATAATATATATATATATATGTATTCATGAAAACCTGAGAAAGCATAGGCACCGCAGTGCAGGCAAGGTAAGGGACGAGCAGCAGCACCGCACACAACATTGCTAATGACATGACTAGTTAGCATGCTATTAGCAATGTTGAGTGCGGTGCTGCTGTTCATCTCTTTGCTTGCCTGCACTGCGTTGCCTATGGTCTCGTAAGGTTTTCATAAATACCAACGGGTAACTTAAACACGCGTACTCTTTATTGTACTACTAGACAAGGGGTAAATTTAGGGGTGTCACTGCTAAATGCCGCTGAGGTGATGTTTCACCGAACATGACGATGTTGACGACTCGACAATGACGAGTGTCTTTTGACGAAATGAAGCAAGTACAGCTTCTAAGTCACGTTTAGTCAGACAAAAAATTATTTGAAACAGTATTTCAAAAAGGGATTTCACCAATCACTAAAAGCACAATTTCTAGTGTCTTTAAAATTGAATAAAAGAGTTAGTAGTTGCAACGGTAGATAGTGATAGAGTCTGAACGATGGAGTGTGGAAAAACGATTCAGACCCAGCTAGGGCACCTCGGGAGTGCCAGTTCCCGTTCTCAACAGATTTGAGACCCTGAGGTTTGCTATTATTCAATAGTATCCTCTACATGGAACACAGATACTGATTTGTAAAGTATTGCATGAATTCAATCATTTTATATTGTGCAGAGGTGTGGATACTAAAAGTCAATACGATGAATAAACTGGAAGCATTCAAAATGTGAATCTTCCCCTAAATACACAGAATACATATACTCGCGTGAAAGACTGAATACATTACTAAAAAGTGCTTAAACGAAAGGGAAGAGACAGATTGGTAAAATTAAACAACGAAATACAGCGTTGTTTTCAGCCTTGTCCTCTTTTTCTTTCCATTATTTTCTTCAGGATAATATGCTATAGTATTTTTAGGAATAATAATAATAATAATAATAATAAACACTCGGCTTAAACCCTTTTATCTACATCAAAATGCAAAAGGCAGCCATACTGAACACCTGCAAGATTGTAAGAAAAGTTCTACAACACTAAACAGCAAGATGTCTTGATAGTAATCCGCATCTTGCCCGAGCCTAACTCCACTCCAGCAGGGGTAGGTGAATGATTTCCAGCAATTAATTCTGAGAAGGTGAACTTAAACATAATAATAATAAAAATAATAATAATAATAATAATAATAGGCTTTATTGTCCTACAGAAAAAATTCCATTTACAGTACAAGAAATGAAAAAAAAAGAGTATATTTCCATAAATAAATAAAACGAATTTTTCTTTGTTTTTTATCACTTGTTTATTACTGTTTGCGAATATTTTCGGCTACATTCTAGCCATTATCAAGCTAATCCGGATTAGCTTGATAATGGCTATAGCGTAGCCGAAAATATTCGCAAACAGTAATAAACAAGTTATAAAAAACAAAGCAAAATTCGTTTTATTTATTTTTTATAATGAATTCACAAAGTAGATGCCGATAAAATCCAATATTTGTATATTTTCATTGTTATTGTGAGATACAGTCCCAAAAAAACGCATTACTACTTACCTAGTTTATTTATCATTATGACTATTATATTATTTTGGATACTGCTCCTCGAAAAAGATCTTTTTAAGTTCAATGTAACCAGTCTCTAAGGTTTTTCACCCAGAAGATCTCGCGTCTTTCAACATTTCGCTTCCCTACGTGTTTGCTTTGCATAATAAGCTGCAGTGTAATGTAATGTACTTGTCTCCCCGCATAATATGTTCCAGATATTCTAGCTTTCTAGGTTTAATTGTAACTATAACCTTCAGTTTCTTCTTTCACATTCTTGTTAGCATTCGAGATTTAAACTACCAGAATCCTTCTATACATTTCAAAATCTTGAAGCTTCTTAGTCAGCTGCTGATTCAATGTTCATGCCTTCATATTATAGAATGGGAAACATGTAACGCCTCTCACCATTCTGATACGTTAAATTGCCGTTGCTGGAGAATTGTTAAGGAAAGCCATCGTAAGTAGTAGGTACATAAGTAATTTTAAGGAAAGTCATCTTCATACGGATAAATTATGATGATATTATTATTAGTAGTAGTTATTGTTATTAGTTATTAGTAGTTATTGCTGCTTGATATTCATATACCTAGATATTTGTATTGGCGTTGAGTTTCATTTTTACGGTGAGTATGGCCCCCGCCCCTGGGCTGTGTGCACTGCGGCCCTTCACGGACCTATTGTGGCTCATACAACATCCATGATATACTAGCCGGGTAAATTCTTTGTGGAAAAAATTCCTGACTAGCGGTGGATTCGAACCACCAACGTTCCGTAGGCAATGGCTTCAGACCATCGCCTTAAACCACTGCTCCATGGACCGGCGTGTTGAGGAGTTACATTAGGGCTATGGATATGAATATATATATATATATATATATATATATATATATATATATATATATATATATATATATATAATTGTTACATAATGTTTAGATAACATAATAAATTTCAATAATAATATTTATTTCGTAAGATGAACAAATAACTTTTGTTTATTATAGAATACACATTAAGTAAGTAATAATAATAATAATAGAATATTAGTACAAATCTATAGTACATTTTTTCTTGAATTGTGTATATTTTATATGTATAATCATTCGGGCCGTAATATACGACCGTATCACATTTATTTTTAAACCCTAAATCGGCACGTGTGCCACTATCAACGTATTCTATCCGAATCTACCCCAAAAATCAAAACGTTAGTTGTATCATATAATAATAAACATAGATACATAAAATATGTTCAATAAAAAAATCGACTATATTAGACATAAAACGTCCAGAAAAGTCAAAATTAGCAATTATAAATTGTGTTGCTATCTTATCGGGGGATGTGACAAATGCAGACAATCCTAAGTAAATTATACATTTATTAACAATAATTTATAAATATTAAAATCTGTAAATTTACGTTACGTTACGTTACGTTACGTTACGTTACGTTACGTTACGTTACGTTACGTTACGTTACGTTACGTTACGTTACGTTACGTTACGTTACGTTACGTTACGTTACGTTACGTTACGTTACGTTACGTTACGTTACGTTACGTTACGTTACGTTACGTTACGTTACGTTACGTTACGTTACGTTACGTTACGTTACGTTACGTTACGTTACGTTACGTTACGTTACGTTACGTTACGTTACGTTACGTTACGTTACGTTACGTTACGTTACGTTACGTTACGTTACGTTACGTTACGTTACGTTACGTTACGTTACGTTACGTTACGTTACGTTACGTTACGTTACGTTACGTTACGTTACGTTACGTTACGTTACGTTACGTTACGTTACGTTACGTTACGTTACGTTACGTTACGTTACGTTACGTTACGTTACGTTACGTTACGTTACCATACGTTACGTTACGTTACGTTACGTTACGTTACGTTACGTTACGTTACGTTACGTTACGTTACGTTACGTTACGTTACGTTACGTTACGTTACGTTACGTTACGTTACGTTACGTTACCATACGTTACGTTACGTTACGTTACGTTACCATACGTTACGTTACGTTACCATACGTTACGTTACGTTACGTTACGTTACGTTACGTTACGTTACGTTACGTTACGTTACGTTACGTTACGTTACGTTACGTTACGTTACGTTACCATACGTTACGTTACGTTACCATACGTTACGTTACGTTACCATACGTTACGTTACGTTACGTTACCATACGTTACGTTACGTTACCATACGTTACGTTACGTTACCATACGTTACGTTACGTTACGTTACCATACGTTACGTTACGTTACGTTACCATACGTTACGTTACGTTACCATACGTTACGTTACGTTACCATACGTTACGTTACGTTACCATACGTTACGTTACGTTACCATACGTTACGTTACGTTACCATACGTTACGTTACGTTACCATACGTTACGTTACGTTACCATACGTTACGTTACGTTACCATACGTTACGTTACGTTACCATACGTTACGTTACGTTACCATACGTTACGTTACGTTACCATACGTTACGTTACGTTACCATACGTTACGTTACGTTACCATACGTTACGTTACGTTACCATACGTTACGTTACGTTACGTTACGTTATCGCAACTTATTATGAATGGCCCTTATAAAAGCACCTTACACAGTCAATACTACTGTCAGCCCTAGTACTGTGAGTATTTGCTTTAATTCTCTTTTTATATTTGTCAAGTAATCAATTATCCGGATAAACATCAGTATTCTCTTGATTCCATCATTACTATACCTTACACGAACAGTAATACTGGCTATATATTTTAGAATAATGAATATTTTAAACATATTATTCTACAGCAATACTGTCATTATTCTAAAATATTGACAATAATATTGATTGTGTAAGGTGGTTTATATAGATATCAACTTTATTAATGGCTGTTCAAGCCTACTAGATATTAATATTATCGAACATACTTTATTATCCATGAAAAAGTATATGATGGACATTTTTACCACGTCAACCAGCTGCTTTTGCAAAAATGCGACGCACGGAACACATAATTGTTAGTTAGTTAACCATTTTACTGGAGGAAGCATACAATCAAAAATTCTATAGCAAATATCAGTGTCAGTTAACAGTAATACATATATCATTATCTTATGATAATAGTTATAATTCAGTGCACTAGTTAAAATTATTTTTAAAATAGAACAAAACAATATCGGTTCATAGCAATAAGTATCCTAATGGCTTAACAACTATTCGTCCATTAGTTTTTCAATAGATGAAAATATTTCCATCATACAACTGTGAGCTTGATGAAAACATAATTTAATATTTGAATATAATTCATGTTATTACTAGTATTATTATAAATAGTAATAATATAAAATTAGATTTTTAATAATTGAGGGTAGAAAAACTACTTTTTCGATCAATGCCTCATATTATGTTTGAATTAAATATATTTCTAGTATGATTTTTTAAGAAACATTAGTTTTTTTTTTAGAAATATATATATATATATATATATATATATATATATATATATAACCATCTTTATTAGACTATTGACCCTATTTTCTATTTTTAGAAATATTTTATTTAATAATCATAAAAAATAATACAATCTATGAAATATATCAATTTAATATATACAAAAGTAGTTACATTTACCATTCCATAATAACGATGACAAGTATTCATACTAGAAATAATTTCAATCAAATATAATATGAGGCATTGAGCGTAAAAGTGGATTAGCCCTCAAATTTAAAAAATCTAATTTTATATTACCAATAATAATAATATTAATAATAACATAAAATTTGATTTTTCAAATTTGAGGACTAGTCCACTTTTACGCTCAATGCCTCACATTATATTTGATTGAAATTATTTCTAGTATGAATACTTGTCACCGTTATTATGGTATGGTAAATGTAACTAATGTTTCTTAAAAAATCATACTAGAAATATAAAACTAATTTTTTTAATTACACGATTAGTCTCTCAACGCCTCATATACAGGGTGTCCCTAAATAATCACATAAATTCATCATTAGTAGGGTTACAAATACTACTGTCATGTTATAATTTTTATAATTTTGTAATTTAATTTTTAGTATATCATAAATAGTATTTAATTATCACAAAGTTTGAAATTCGCATCTCAACTGTTTGTAGACTTTTTGAGGTGTTGAACTCGAAAATTACAAAATCCAACATTAGTATATTAATTATGGATTAATTAAATATTCTATCGCGTTTCGTTCATTGTGACATTTGAAATTGTTCATTCAAAAATTATCAAAAAAAAATATGCACTTTCATTAATAATTTGAAATTGCTCATTGAAAAATGATCTAAATAAATAGACACTTATTACACTCATTAATAATTGGCAATTTAAAATTTGAAATTTAAAATCGAATTAATTTTTTTTTTATTCAAATTTATTCCATATTTTAGGGGTACCCTGTATATATACCGATTATATACTATTGCTTTGTACTTCCATATACGCATTTGCGCCCATAGTAAAGTATAATTTTAAAGTGGAAGATGTATGAAGAATTACTGTATTTGTATAATTTTATATACACTTAATAACAAGTCTTTTTGTATTTTTCAAGAATAATATTTTCTTGGAAGGCGGAAAGACCCATGTATGGATCGATAGCCAAATAAAGATTGATTTTATATATATATATATATATATATATATATATATATATATATATATTCTTGATTTTAGCGCCCAACAATTGTTTTGTAAGTATTTTTTAAATCAATTTTTGATCGCATGCGTTGCGTAGTCGATCCTTGTTTGGCAGTTAGTTTAATTGTGTAAAGTTTTTTTTTACAAAATTCTTAAATGGTAGTGTTAAATAATAGTAATAGTAGTAGTAAATTGAAATAAAAGCATTTACGCCTTGTTCTCGGATAGTTTCTTCTTGCAGTCAATGATGACCTCGTCACCGGAGCTTATGTTATAGCTGTATAGTCGCTTATGTGGGTATTTCATTTCCTCAGGACCCTATAATTTGACATTTATTAATTTGTTATATCTAAACTTCAAATGATGTTTATTTTCATTAGAAGTTTAGATAAAGAAGAATAAAACAGCACAACAAATAGCTTGGCCATGAGACATGGAAATTATAAAACACAAACCCTCAATACCTATAGCTCGAGGCGGAATCAAAGCCACAAACCTCGCGCTGAGGATTGGGGAAGAAACAAATTATCTTTATTTGTGTGTTAATACCGATGATTTTTTTAACCAGAAAACATCAAATATCTCGAAAAAAAATATCAATAATTATTTCGAGTGGGAATTATATATGCTTTAAAATTAGTTCCCCATTTCCAACCCCTGAGGATGGGGAAGGGATAATTTTAAAATCTTAGATGGAAACCCCCATTTTTTCTTGCGGATTCTGAATCTATGGCCAAAACTACGAAAGATTTGTCTGAAACATTTCGCTATAATCGACAAAATTCAATTGTTTGCTTTTTTAATTACCACTTAAAATTAAAATAAGTGTTCAAAATTATGGCCTTCGACTTCAATACACTTATTAATCCGCAATTCAAATGACTGTAAACGCCTTTCAGTATTCGGTATTTCCGATTTATTCCAGCATTTGGAGTTTAACCAAATGAAAAACGTTAAAAAAGTAATTTGATTAGAATGCAACGTATCTTTCTACAAAAAAAAACATTTATTCCTATGTTTCATGTTTACATGTACGTTTTATACATTATTGGACACAAAAATCAGACAACGTCTGTTTGTCCAAAAATTGATATTCTAATATATTAATAATACCTACCTGCATGTCCCTGAGGTCTTGATCGACGTAATACAGACGCATCCGTGCGGCTGTAAACCCAGCAAAAGGCTCCAACTTGGTCTTGAGGTCCATTACAGTTCGATATACGTCTACTGAACGTACTTCACTATTGGCACCGCAAGTGAATGTAATTTTGACCCTTTTTTCTGGTCGTAAATCTACATTCACAAGGGGATCGAGCTTACCATGAATAGAAACTAATTCAAAATATCTAGAAAGAATATATAAAACAAGTAAAAAAATTAGCCTATAAACCAATACACTTCCACCTTTAAATGGCCATCCACCAGACGGTGTGACCTAATATACAAGGGTTGTTGAGAAAATAGTCGCAACATAGATATATTCATATTGAAGGAATATAATGAAATTTTACTTGTAAATTCAATATGAATTGATTTCTATCTATTGTCACTATTTTATTTACAACCCTCGTATACATTTAACTTTACACACACCTTATGAGATAATAACAATCACTCAATGTATCAAATTTCACATTAGTCTAGCATTAAGTTAACATATAACTTAAGGTCGTTTTATACAAGACAATTTCTTGACTCAAAAGTTAGTGAAGATGCGAGACAATCTAAATTGTCTCGTATCATATAGCAAATTATTTAAAATATTGAATTGGATGGTAGATCGAATGGATAAATATAACGAGTTCTATTTGTCAAGGACAAATTGTATGGGAGGAGGATATATGAATTCATTTCTTGAACAACTTTTGAGCTAAGAAATTGTCTTGTCTAAAACGACCTTTAATGCTATAGTAATGAGAAATTTGATACGTTTCGTGATGGTTACAGTTTATCATAAGGTTTGTGTAAAGTTAAATGTATACGAGGGTTTAGCATTAAGTTAACATATCTCATTTTTTATATTTTACATCCCATTGTATTGTCGATAAATCTCAAATTGTGTAACAACAGCATATATTACAGTCCTGTTGCTACACAATACATAATTTTAGAATTACAATGAGATGTTAAAAAGGGTTTATTGGATAGTGCCATTTAAAATACCTGTCAGGTCTTTCGCTTTCTGGTTTATCCATGTAATATCGGATAAACGCCCGTTCCGCATCCTCGCGTTCATCATGATCTATGGTTCCTCCACCATTTAACGTCTCCACATTAGGTAGCCTAGCTATCAATAGCTGTCTCCGTTCGTGCTCTGTATATTCGCTGCTGTCCCATAAAGGACATCCCTAGTAAAATAGTAGTTAATAGTAACTACTATATGGTTATAGCGTGCATGTAACCTAATATACAGGGATGGAAAATAAGTAGCGAATAAATTCAATAAGACATTTATTTATAATTTTTCTAAAAAAAAATTAAAAATTGACAATTTTTAATGAAAATGTCAATTTTTTTTCGATCATTTTTGATGTCATCAATAATTTTTTTAAATGGCATCCCGATATTTGTATTAAAAGAAATGATAAATATTTATTTCGATCATTTTTGATCATCGACAATTTTTTTTAAATGGCGGGGTTGCGTTTTTGGAGGCGCTTTTGGAGGCGCTTTTGGAGGCGCTCGAGCAGAAGTACGACAATGAGACAACTCCTCCGAAAAAGAGCAGGTATGCGTGTCGATCTTCGTGCCTACACGAACTCCACGAGCATTAGTACCCTCATTGCTAGTGCTGAATGATTGCGACATCGCAAATGGTGGGGTTGTCATTAAAAAAAAAATTGTCGATGACATAAAAAATAATCGAAATAAATATTTATCATTTCATTCAATACAAATATCGGGATGCCATTTAAAAAAATTGTTGATATCAAAAATGATCGAAAAAAATGGACACTTTCATTAGGCAATTGTTTTATACGAGGGTTGTGAAAAAAATTGTACTCTAATTTATGATTTTTCTAAAAAAAACAATTGCCAATTTTATGTAAAAAAATGTGATATGTTAACTTAATACATATCACATTTTTTACATAAAATTGGCAATTGTTTTTTTTAGAAAAATCATAAATTGATGAAAAATAAATTGAATGACATTAAAAATGATCGCAAACAATATTTATCATTTCAATTTTTATTGAATGAGATGATTAATTAATTTGGAATGAACTACGCTACGTTGCGCCGGACGTAACATTGGTTATGTGTTAAGCCCTGGTTTCCTAGAAAGCGGTGTCGACAAAAGCGACCGTTTTTGACGTCATTTACACATTACAAGAAATGTTTTAAGTAGGTGTAAATGAATAAAAGAAACATAATTCACAGTAATTTATGACTGTTACCCATTACATATCGGTAGACCCCTCTCAACGTTACCATATTTATATAAATACACGTAGAACTTTATTTGTGACGTCAAAGTGACGTGAAACGGCCGCTTTTATCGGCACCGCTTCCTAGGAAACCAAGGCTTTAATAATTACCTGAACTCTCAAACACTGCAACGCCGGAAACTTCCCGAGCCTCTCAATCTCATCCCAAGTGGCCAGCTGTGTAGAATTCAAATTCAAAAACTTCAACCTCCTAAACCCATCATGCGGCGACTCTCGGCCATTCCCCGACTCGCACTCACTCTCGCGACTACCCCCCTCATCGCCAATATCGAGCGTCCCTATCGGGCAATTAGCCAACACCAGATACTCCAAATTCGGAAACGCATAGCCCAACTTACACACCTCCTGCCACTGTGTGACCGGATTGCCGGTAAAATGCAACTTTTTAATCCCTGTATGTTTCTCCTGCTCTTTACGACATCCCTCGCACCCTAATGCAACATCTTTATACTCATTCAAACTCAAATGCAACTCCTCGAGTGTGGGCGAGCATTCAAGTATTTGTTGCACACTGCTCCAGTCGATTCCGGTCGAGTTGAGCACCAAGTTCTTTAAATTGGTCCATTTAAAGTCGCGATCCAATTCAGACTCTTGGAGTGGTATGGAGAGTTGATTGAAGGATAGATTGACGAATTTCAATCGGGGCATTTGTTGTAATATACCAAATATCTAAAATAATAAGTCTAAATAAAAATACTAAATAATTTGAACCGGCTGATTACTGCTATATAAACGTTATATAACTATTTAGATTAGGTCTTCTTTGATGACTAAAACATCTACAATGTGCGCAAATTTCGACAAATAAATTGTTGTTTATAAGTAGTTTATAAATAAATATCATTGAAAATGAACGAGAACGGCAGCCTACTCTTAGCAATTGTATGAGGAATATTTTTGTGCGACAATAAAAGAAACTTGGGCATATAATAAAGTGTGGTTATTGAGGTCTTCACGATGAAATGTGTAGAAGCTTATTGAGAGTGAAAATGTTGGTGGAACACCACGGCGCCTATTTATACAAATAAATATGGTACAGAAGCAGCACATGAGGAAATAAAGAAAATAATGGGAATAAAAGGGTTTGGAGTCCCGGAAGTATATGGCAGACTACTTCACAAAAATATAACATACATTTTTGTAATGCAGAATGCATGTTTTCACGGTGATGAGCCATTTTGAATTTATTACTATATTCATGTTTAGATGGGAAAATACATTTTATGTGTAGAGATTACCAACTAGTTTTTAGGTCTTTTTGTCAGCAGATGGAGTACCCAACGGTTTGAAATGCCCATAGCGGTACACAGTTGTGGCTAAACAATCATGCTTAAGCCACGATTAAAAAATAGTCATATTTTTGAAAAAACATGTGATCCCATATACCTTAACACTCTAATACCCAAGTTTTTTTATCGTCACATAAAAATATTCCTCATATAATTGATAAGACCGCTGATGAATGTATGAATGAATTTGTATTCAAATGTTGGCTATCGGTATACCATCAGTTTCTACATCTACTAAAGGTATTCCCGCCTTCAGGCATTTGTCATCGAAGCTATACAATATTTAAATGCATCGTTATATGCGTTTAAGCCTGATCCGCCTTGAGGCGGAGTTGGACACTAGAGGGTTAATATAATTCATATACACCATAAAAATAGTCTTACGATAGCAAGCATATTGAATTTAATATTCAGAATAAACATGTTGCGTTGATGTTTTATTCATCTAATCATATGCCTTCGACCGTAAGGTGTAGGCGTAATGTGCGTTGATGTTACGTTGTTGAAATAAGTAAACTTTTTACCTCCGGCCAACAATTTAGTTTATTTTTGGCCAAATCCAGCTCCTCCACACCAGCGCATTTCTCCACGAGCACTTCTTTTTCACCGGCCGTAGCGATGTCGCAATCATTCAGCACTAGCAATGAGGGCACTAATGCCCGTGGAGTTCGTGTAGGCACGAAGATCGACACGCATAGCTGCTCTTCTTCGGAGGAGTTCTCCGACTCTGTCGAGCTCTCATTGCCGTACTTCTGCTCGAGCGCCTCCAAAAGCGATGGCATCTTTATGGTTGTTTACACTGCAACAGCGAGAACGAAAGAGATGTGATGAAAACAATAGTAACCTTGTAATTATAATTATGTGGCAACTAATTACTTTTAATTAATTAATGATTGGTAATTATTATAATAATTAGATGAGATGTAAAATATAGCGAGAAACAATAAATATACATAAGTATCAGACTTTTGATGTTTAGCGTACAAGTATGATGATGGTGTTAAGAATGCTTGATTAAATTCACTAAGAAAAAGTATAAAATAGAATGCGTTTACATCACTTTATTATAGTGTCGTAGCTGTTTTTTAAAAAATATTAAAATATAGAGAAACGTTTTGTAACCACGCACAAGACACGCAATAATTTTTAACTGTCATCCCGACCGGAATTATTTATCCTCCGTCCTACCATAGCGCACACATGTTCGATTGGTGATAAGTCTGGCAAATGAAGGCCATCGAAGTACATCCACATTAGCAGCTAGCCGATTAGTCATATTTCAAATGAGCGAATCTATGCTAGCTTGAGGTATACTGTCCCATTCTTCTAAAATTCGTTTTTGAAGGGCATCTACTTTGTTTGGGGGCGGCTGTAAAATATGTAACCTCCGTCCTACCATAGCGCACACATGTTCGATTGGTGATAAGTCTGGCAAATGAGGGCCATCGAAGTACATCCACATTAGCAGTATAATACTTCTCTTGCTCTGCTAAAAGTCCACAAGGAAAATGTACTTTTACGACCTATCGTTGCATCGATTAACACTTCCACTAGTGGCTTTTCACAAGTGATGATTGTTATTCTAACTATGTCACTGGGGTCGCGTGTTAAACACGATATCGACAATTCCTTTGCAGCTCAAATTAACAACGTTCAACTATCTGTTGATGAATGTAAAAGAAATAAATAACACATTGTTATTGAGAATCTGCACTGTATTTTTCTCTTACAAATTGTATTAACACCTCTTCTATGTCACCCCCAATAATAATAATACGTAGTTACACGCGTATTATTATGTTGTTAATTTGAGCTGCAAAGGAATTGTCGATATCGTGTCCGGTCGGGATGACAGTTAAAGATTATTGCGTGTCTTGTGCGTGGTGCAAGATTACAAAATGTTTCTCTATATTTTAATATTTTGACATAGAAGAGGTGTTAATACAATTTGTGAGAGAAAAAGACAGTGCAGATTCTCAATAACAATGTGTTATTTATTTCTTTCACATTCATCAACAGATAGTTGAACGTTGTTAATTTGAGCTGCAAAGGAATTGTCGATATCGTGTTTAACACGCGACCCCAGTGACATCGTTAGAATAACAATCATCACTTGTGAAAAGCCACTAGTGGAAGTGTTAATCGATGCAACGATAGGTCGTAGAAGTACATCGTCCGTGTGGACCTTTAACAAAGCAAGAAAAAAAGTATTATACTGCTAATGTTGACGTGCTTCGATGGACTTCATTTGCCAGACTTATCACCAATCGAACATGTGTGCGCTATGGTAGGACGGAGGATAAATAATTTACAGCCGCCCCCAAACAAAGTGCCCTTCAACAACGAATTTTAAAAGCATGGGACAGTATACCTCAAGCTAGCATAGATTCGCTCATTTAAAATATAACTAATCAGCTAGCTGAATGTGTAAGAAACAAGAGTATGCATTATTAGTGTTAACACTATTTGTATCTTGCTAAAATTTTTATTGTTTTGGAATAAAAAACACATTTTTTTTTAAATTTTACTAAAATACATCAGCGTTTACTGGCTGTTCATTTATTTATGGTGACGAGTATGTTATTATTATTATTATTATGTCTATGGTTATATATTGTTATAGTCATTCGTGTTATAGGGAAACTAATATTATGAATATATCTCAAGCCTGACGTCCCCAATTGGAGCCTAATTCAATTGGAAATAATGTTGCGTGGACAATTAATTTTACTATTTATAACCAGAATTTGTGTGTTAAATGTGCGTAACCTTCACCCGGATCTCGCGGTCGGTTTGGTAAGAGCACCGCGGTCTGACTTTCTGCGAGCTGCGAGGAGCATGCAGGGTCTCCCTCACGCGACCCACATTCCCGAATTAAACCGGGAGTTGGGAAAGGTTACGGGGCGCGCTCTGGAAGTGGAGGAGAGACGTATTTCTGTTTGCGCAACCGGAATTTTCCTCAGTCGACGTAATTGCTATTTTTACGATAAATTGCGATGCGAAGAAAACTAGAGCAAACTAAAATTAATGGGTAAACAAATTATTATTTTTTGAACGACTTCGGAAACAAAATTAAAAAAATTGACTAAAACATGGCTGTGTTATGAGTACAATACCGTACCTTGAGAAGACAACTGTCTTGTAACTTTTAAAACAGTTTTTAGATAAATGCATTTTAAAGATTGCTCCAGTAGTTTTACAATTGCGTATAATGTTTTATCTAATTTTTGTTTAAATAATAATTTGGTTAATTCTAAATGCAAAAAAGGATTATAGCAGCGTTAAAATATATATAAAAATTATCAAAACAAAAATCAAAATCTATATATATATATATATATATATATATATATATATATCCATATATATATATATATATATCCATATATATATATATATATATATATATATATATATATATATATATATATATATATATATATATATATGTCTTAAAAGCTGCTAAAATTGTGAAACTTGCATTTCTATTTTTTTTTAATTATTAAGTCAAGCTAATTGCCTTATTAACTTGCTTTAGCTACTATACACGTGTAAATCCGGCATTATCGTCATAAAAAATAATTCATAGCCTACAAAAACGTGTTTTTATGAATTAAAAAATAATAGGTCGAAAATGGCTAGAGCTTAGCCGAAACTAGTTGCAAAGTGTAACAGAAGTGTGATAAAGAACCAAAATAAAAAAATCGTTTTATTTATCCTTTAAAATGAATGATCACAAAGTAGACGCCGTAACAATCCAATATTTAAAAAATAAAAGGTAAAGTAATGAAATAAAAACAACAATTTTATGTTGATCAGTTTCAAAGTAAGCATAACATTCACGATTTATATAATACATTTTTAATATCGTGTTATTTTCGAACTTTGTGCGCATTAGCAACGGTTTACCGATAAAAAAAAATTAGTATTCCAAAAGCGGCGTGCGTTAATGAAGCGTAATTCATGAATTACGCGTCCTTGTGCGCCCGTGTTTCGGAATCGGGCAATTAAAAAGAATTGAAAAGAACGAGCTGCGCCACACACACACATACTTATAATTTGCATACTAGTAACAGGTTATTCTTCCTATTTTCGTGTGTATGTGTCGTTGTACTCATGCTAATTTCAACTGGTATTGTTTGGTGTTGTTTATCTTAATGCGACGCATGGAAAATATACGCGTTGGTATTTATTTTTCGCGTTATGCAAGGCTACATGCGCTGTGATAGTGCTAATGCGGACGTGCGTTGAGATTATTATGCAATTGTATGAAGTAATTATGTAGGGGTGTGATTGCCTTATCAAGAAAAGTGGTTTCACCTAGTTGCAAGTTACCTTTTCTATCGGTTTCATTATTTTACAACAATTTACATGAAATAAATAACAAAAATATACACTATCGCAAAGGTTGCAGTCTTATATCGATATTCGGGTCGGGAAACTGGAGACAACGGTACATGGAGCATTTTAAGAAGTATCGCAGTACACATCTACAAGAAACAATAGAATTTTGAGGCTGCAGTGGTTTCTAATTCTGTATGTTTGTGTGCATGTATGTCTATATGTATATATGTATGTATGAATATCTGTATGCATGTCTGTATGTATATGTGTATGTATGTCTGTATGTATGGCTGTATGTATGTCTGTATGTATGTCTGTATGTATATATGTATGTATGTCTGTATGTATGTCTGCATGTATGTCTGTATGTATGTCTGTATGTATGTCTGTATGTATGTCTGTATGTATGTCTGTATGCATGTATGTAAGTATGACTGTATGTATGTCTGTATTTATGACTGTATGTATATCTGTATGTATGACTGTATGTATGTCATACTGTATGTATTTCTGTATGTATTTCTGTATGTATGTCTGTATGTATGTCTGTATGTATGTCTGTATGTATGTCTGTATGTATGTCTGTATGTATGTTTGTATGTATGTCTGTATGTATGTCTGTAAGTATGTCTGTATGTATGTCTGTATGTATGTATGTATGTATGTCTGTATGTATGTCTGTATGTATGTCTGTATTTATGACTGTATGTATGTCTGTATGTATGACTGTATGTACAAACAACGATTGAACTAGTTTAGGGGCTCAAAGCAATACGTAGCATAGCTGTATGTGTTCACCATAAAAGCAATTAAGCAAAAAATATTAGTTTTCTATAAAATAGAGTAGTGACAATTCCGATTTAGTTAGTGCGCCACTTTTTTTTTGTAACTCAGTGTACTTTGTAATAATTTAAAAAATCGTCTCGGTCAGAATACAAACCTACGACCAGGGATCTACGAACTTCTCTTTTGAACTCACAACATTGACAGTCAACACTGACGACACACAAAAACATAAATGACAGGTCGATCGGCTTCAAAACATTGTATTCGTTTTCAAATTATAGGGATTACAAAAGTTAACAAGATTTACGGTGTTATCTAACTAGCCAACTGTGATCATGAAATTAATAATCATAATATTATACATATGATCAATTTGGTGTGGTACACAAAAACTTTTTACTGTTATTATTTCTTGCACATAATCTACAGTCGATTAAATAGACAATAATAGCAATAGACAACCCAATAATTCACAATACACCAGTTTTCACGATTTAAATTCGCCCTTGGCACGGTTTCGTGTTTAATTTCAACCATTTTTCGTTTCCAATTATCGTTGCGCTCCACATATACCCCTTGCACATACGCCTCGATATCGCAGTGCAACGTCCGGTGCAATACGTTTCCGGAAAAACGCGTCGTCCGCACGAGAAGGTGCCTTTTGAAACCGCCGATTATCCAATGCAGACTTTCGATTTTGGCGGAGGAAGCGAAAAAAATAAATATGGTCGAGAGTCGAGACTCACGCTCGGACGACTGCGGTGCGGAAGGAAAACGAAACGGTGTGTGCAATTGCAAAACGAGAAATTATCGGTTTAACTTCTGATGTTATGTAAATAAATGAATTTTTTTAAATAAATAGGCAAATGGGGTCTAATGAGTAGGAAGAAGACAGAAGCGAATATGTATTTTATTTTATTTTATATTAATTTGTATGTTTCTGCGAGAGTATTGTTTAATGAGAGATTTTTTTGTAAAAGTTTTATGCCAATGCCAAATAAAGGTCAATTTTTTAATAATTTTTTTTATAAATAAATAAATAGTGTATTTTAAATTGGAGTCAGAAATACGAGAATATTCATAAAACGCAAAGCAATTTCAGTTTAAAAACATAAAAATCTATATAAAAAAAAATAAATTTGATCTAATTCGGCTTATATAAAATTACTAGGTGAAATTCCCATCGTCTGATGGCGTATAATGAATCAACTATCTTGTCAACTTTCTATATTATATTCAGCATTTCGTTTTTCAGACGCCAAATTGTATTTGCAGACCTAGAAAGTCTGTTCACTATTCTCTCGCATTTAACCATGATTTTGTGTACATGTCTTTGAAGTTGAATCTCTGATCAAGGTAGTATACCCCTAAGTACTTCATTTCTTTAACTTCATCCAAAATAATGTCGTTTAAATACACTAAGATGTCAACATTTATGCCCATGCTGGTATCAAGAAAAAAGAACTCACTATCTTTTTTCTAGACACCAACATGGTCATAAATGTTGACTCATTGAAGTTTAATGTATTTAGTTTTAGCCTATTTGGTGATTTTTTCCAGTTCTACACTTACATAAGCCTCTGCTTCCATCATGTATATCTGTATTTATGTATGTATGTATGTCTGTATGTATGTATGTATGTCTGTATGTATGTATGTATGTCTGTATGTATGTATGTATGTCTGTATGTATGTCTGTATGTATGTCTGTATATATGTATGTCTGTATATATGTATGTATATATGTCTGTATATATGTTTGTATGTATGTTTGTATGTATGTCTGTAAATATGTTCGTATGTATGTCTGTATATATGTTCGTATGTACTGTCTTATATGTAATTGATAAGTTAAAACTCGTTTTATAGTTACCCATAAGAACATACTAAATAAATGCGTTTAGCTTTGAATGTGCACAGTAAACTCATAAATGTAACACCATTTAAAAAAATATTCATATTAGATTAGGATTTGAAATGTCATCAGAATAAAGAACATTTTTAACATGTTTACGTACAGTAATAATGTCATTATTTTAAAACATTGACAGTATTATTGATCATGTAAGGTGCCTTTATAATACGATTTTGTTGGTTAACGAATTTAAGAATGCACGGTAGTAAGAGAACAAGAAGGCCTGAATTATATTCATAACAAACCCAAAATTACACATTTTATGATGTCCTTATAGTGTATCGGATAATTTTGTCAGATTAAAAAAAAATATCAACACAGCCACATTTTTAGATTGCTAAATTTGTTAATTTTGTTATCAATAACATTCAATTCGTGTGCATTGCAACAGAACATGAAGGCCGTTTACTGTCAGGCATACATATAGAAATAGAATGGCGTGGCGGTGCTCTCGCGTTTCGTTTCATAATAATCGGCCCGGAATTATCTGCCGCGGTGGCCGACACGCGCTCAACTCAGTGCCGAACGTAAATAAATTACGACCAATTTTTCAGTATTCACCGCGCAATTCACAGCACACAACAACAATCATAAATAATGGCGATCGCATTACGCAAACACCGAAATTGCTAACGATTGTGTAACTTTATTGTGAATTAATGATTGCAACTATTCCATATAGAATTACTATAGAACATTAGATTTTCAACTATTTCATACAGAATTAGTATAGAAAATTAGATTTCCAACTCTTCTATACAGAATTAGTACAGAATATTAGATTTCCAACTATTCTCTACAGAATTAGTATAGAAAATTAGATTTCCAACTATTCTATACAGAATTAGTATAGAAAATTAGATTTCCAACTATTTTATACAGAATTAGTATAGACAATTAGATTTCCAACTCTTCTATACAGAATTTGAATAGAAAATTAGATGTCCAACTATTCTATACAGAATTAGTATAGAAAATTAGATTTCCAACTATTCTATACAGAATTAGTATAGACAATTAGATTTCCAACTCTTCTATACAGAATTTGAATAGAAAATTAGATGTCCAACTCTTCTATACAGAATTAGTATAGAAAATTAGATTTCCAACTATTCTATAAAGAATTAGTATAGAATGTTAGATTTCCAATTATTCCATACAGAATTAGTATAGAAAATTAGATTTCCAACCATACCATACAGAATTAGTATAGAAAACTACATTTCCAACTATTCTATACAGAATTAGTAAAGAAAATTAGATTTCCAACTAATCCATACAGAATTAGTATAGAAAATTAGATCTCCAACTCTTCTATACAGAATTGGTATAGAAAATTAGATTTCCAACAGCGTCTCCATGCAGTTCCATTATTGTTATATGTTTTAGTTTTATGAGTAATTCAAGACAGAAAATTAACTATATTTAGTAGGGATTTATTTTTGTATAACATTTGTGTTTTCATCAAATATGGGATGTCCCAATAAAAACTTAGCTATTTTCTACTGTCAATTGTTGAGTCAGCCATATTTGATATTTGTTGCTTTAAAACATAAACATTTACGAAAATGGTACGCTGCAGCTTGTAAGGACGTTTGTTAATAGTGAAAACCCATTACAAAAATGGGGGAAATTTGACTTTGATTGTTTTCTTCATATACCTCTTCTTTTAAACATAATTAAACCTAATTTGCGAATCAACATAAAAGAAGTTGACATTAAAGCGCATGTATTGTAATATTTTGGGGTATTTTGTTGGAATTATTTCCTGTTTATACCCAGTTATATGTAAATAAATAAATATAGCTGTAAATTTTAATACGTAAAACAATAATATGATTTCATAATGTATTTCACATTTCACACTGTAATAGAAAAGGCCAGCAGAGATATATATATATATATATATATATATATATATATATATATATATATATATATATATATATTCTCAACTTTATATGAACGCGCTTTAAATCAATTATAAAAATCATAAGATAAAACTTGTAGTTTGTTTGAATTACAGTTGATAAGATTAGAAAGATAAATAAACCACACAGTCACATCTATAATTACACTAATCGCTTCTTGAATCATAATTAATTTACTTATGCATGCAGCTAATTATCCCTCTGCGGAAATAAATCATTTAGTTGCTTGCGGAAAATGCAAAATTTTCCTAGCTCATTATCTTGGTAGCATAAATATTAGTGACGCATGGCTAAAGGATTGTTAATTAACAAAGAAAAAAACATATATTTTTCTTACAAAGTCCGAAAGTGACGTACTTTATATATAGAAATATGATCTGTAATCATGTTTTTCTTTGAGAAACACTGAACTAATGAATTAAATTTCACAATATAATTCATATGGCAATATAAATAAGACGTTTTATTATTTATATATTTGAAATGAAACCAGGAAATCATATTTTGCGTTCATTATTGATAGTTATGTTACATCAAGTTACATACAAACATGGTATTGGATTAAATTTGCTCACCTTGTATTTTTTTTTTAAATTCATATATTTATTTGACATTTAATTAGTTCTAAACATTCTAAAAGGAACAAAGCGTGATTTACTTTGTGTTCACAGCGCAAACGTGTCAGATAGAATTAATGCACTTTGCGAGGTCGCAAGCGATATTTAATCATCCAGCTGCGTGGCCAGACGGATCTTGCCTCTAATTGTTTATAATGATGATTATTTTGTGTTTGTTGTTTGTGCTTGTCCAGACACGTAATAATAACCAGAAAGAACGTAGAATAAAAAAATTCTATAGAGCATGAAATAAACATAAATATGTGAGAATTAAAATGTGTTTCTATACAAACATATACTATTCATAGATTGTTTTATACAAACTTTCAATGATGATATATTGTAAAGTAATACCAGGGAGAATGGTAATACTGAGCGAGACTGAGTAATAATATTACAGATAATATCATTGGTATAAGTGTAACTAATAATTTCTCAAAAATTTTACTCTCATTTTTTCTCTTTTCATTCAGATAGCCGACAATGGCAAGAAGTACTTCACTGTAAAGTATAACGTTATACAGAGTTATCCAAAACCTAGCTGTCACACAAACGACTCAAACCAACCGAAAAAGAACGTATATACATCTCTGATTGCAGAAAAATAATCCCTTTCAGAATCCGTAATAAAAAAATGGAGTTGTTATTTGAAAAAATTGCCGATGACGTCAGTGCACATTCAAAAATGGTGATACTTTAATTAAAAAACAATTTAAAATTTAAAAAAAAATTTTAACATAAGAACCAGTAGCCTACAATGTATCGAATTTACGACATCAATTGGTCACAATGATTAAGAATAGAAATAGAAATTTAATAGAAATTATATCTACAGTTAAGAAACAAAATAGATAAATAAATAAATAAATAAATAAAATAATAAATAAAATAATAAATAAAATAATAAATAAAATAATAAATAAAATAATAAATAAAATAATAAATAAAATAATAAATAAAATAATAAATAAAATAATAAATAAAATAATAAATAAAATAATAAATAAAATAATAAATAAAATAATAAATAAAATAATAAATAAAATAATAAATAAAATAATAAATAAAATAATAAATAAAATAATAAATAAAATAATAAATAAAATAATAAATAAAATAATAAATAAAATAATAAATAAAATAAATAGATTTATTGGAAATAATCCTCTGAAATCGTAAGGAGTCGATTTCAGAGGATTATTTCCAATAAATCTCTTTATTTTATTTATTTATTTATTTATTTTTTGTTAACTGTACATTTAAAATATTATCTCGTTTATTGTGACAAAACAAGTACTAAGAACTAAATGGTATGTAATCATTCTTTCTTGTGCATAAATAATGCAAAATGATGCGTTCTGTTTAATTTATGATTGTATTTATTAATTATTATTTTATGTCAGTATAAGCCCACTTTTAGAAACATTACAACTGAACACTAACATACATAAAAAGAATGTAAATAAATTTCAACTATAAATTATTAATCTAACGTTATGTTTTGTAAACAACAGTGTTGTCGCGTTTCCATTGCGCTCGCGGAAGGGACCCAACGCGCATCGACTTCTCTTTCACCTCCAACAGCGAACAAAGAGCACCACTTACATAACTGCTATCACCATTAATTCCGTGCGATTGCATATAAAAATCCTGCTCGGATAATCCTGCACCAGCACACAAAACACCGCGTGTCCACGCAAAACCCCTCAGTTTTTGTACGATTCAAACAGAATTTTCAGTTATAAAAAATTCGCGTGAGCGTATACATTCGCGCGCGCTCCAACGCTCGCCGTTTTCCTGCTGCCACTACTTTGTTGTTGCGATCAGCTGTGGCCGCGAAGGTGTTCCACAGCTGATTCACGCTTGCCCCCCCTCTCACTCTTGCCCAACAAAACCCGATCCTGCTGTGGCACGGTGCAGGAAATTTCCAGCGCTCGGGATGCGGGAAAATCGATAGCGCAGCGCCGCGACGCCTGCAGGATTATTGTGAACTGATCGTATGTGTGTATAGGGAAGGTCGCACGCGCGGCGTTAATTTACTGGCCTTCGCAGGATAGAAATAGGAGAGTCTTGAAAGATATTGAGATTAGACACGTTTCTAATTGCGATCTTAATAACACATAACGCAATATGTTTAAACACGAAACCCATTTTCTTCTATTGTTATTACCACACCCACTGACATAGTTTTTCAGCAAAAAAAAATACCCTACTATTTGGAAATTGAATGGTTTTGGCGTTTACTACGTGGTAATTAATTTTCAATAAAGGAGATGAATAAAACTACTATGTTTTTTACCACTTATTTAGTAAATAAGTGGTAAAAAACATAGTAGTTTTATTCATCTCCTTTATTGACGCTACTATTTAGTTATTCCCGAAAAACTAGTTAGTCTAGAGATTGTTGACGGTTATTACCCTTGGTAATTGATGTGGTGCCGCCAGATGGCGTTTAACTTTCCTCCTAGGGGGTTCGTTGTATAATTTTTGTCTAGAGATTATTGGGAAACAAGCAAGGGCAATGAATCACCAATTTCACTCTGTAATTTCGAGCTTCATTAGAATTAATCTACAATTATATTGCAGAGGTAATACATAACAAAAATTAGGTGAAGATTATATTCATTAATTTAATAAATTGTAAGCCTGTTACAATTTGCTATTAGTTATTTTATAGTTGTTACTGTTGTGAAGGTAGCCTACACCGAAAGGTAAAAGGCAATTGATAATATATATATACTGTTGTTGCGTGGCAGGGAAACTGCTGCAAAATTAACCTCCGAATCCGTATAAAGTACGTCTCTTCAGGGCATAGACAACATCTGATGACGTTCTCAATGAACTTACTCAAAACACCATGAGTCTCTTCATAAATGAGACCAGAGATACGTTTTACACCGCCACGACAACCTAACCAACGGATTGCCGGCTTGGTGATACCCTGGGTGTTGTCACGAAGACAATATGACCGGAGAGAGGTAAAGGTCTTGGCAAAGGTGGTGCTAAGTGTCACACTTTGCGGTGACGCTTGGCACCATCTTAAAATAAATAATGCAAAGCCAATTTCAAAAATATAAAAAAAAATTGTATAGTATTCAGAGGCGTAACTAGGGTATGGCAGGCAGGACGATGAAAGTTAAACTTTTATTTCAGCTTCAACCTATAGATGGCACTAGTAAATTGTCTATGGTGTCATGGTCGCCACTGAAGGGGCGCGAAATGTGTTTTTTAGAAAATAAAACGTCAGCTCAGCAGCCAATTGGTTAGAGGCGTCGTCCGTCTCGTACTGTGCATTGAGTTCGAATCCCATCGGGGTGAATATTCGCGAATCATCTTTTACAGTTTTCAGAAGTTTTCTGTGAAATTAAGGTAAATACCGGGTGTTTAAACTCTTCGCAGCTTCACCCTTGGCCGGCGGAAAAGCCTCACTAAAGATAGAAATTATTTTTTTAAACGTAAGCAACCTATTTTCGGACGGCCGTAGAGGGACGCAAGATCTACCCTAGAAACGTTTCTGATAGTATTGTTTAAAAATAATGGTAGAAGAAGAGTATAGTAATAGTATTGAAAATAACTTAAAAGTGGGTTAAAATCTCTACTGTAATATCAAAAATAATAAAACATTTAGTCTTGATTATATAAAGATGATTAAACTGTAATTGTAGTTTAGTTTAATATATATATATATATGTATATATATATATATATATATATATATATATATATATATATATATATATGTATATATATATATATATATATATATATATATATATATATATATATATATATATATATATTAAAATACAATTACAGTTTAATCATCTTTATGCTGGCAAGCCTAAATGTTTATTTATTTATGATATTACAGTAGAAAGTTCAACCCACTTTTAATTTATTTTCAACACTATTACTATACTCTTCTTTTACCATTATATTTAAACAATACTAACAAATGTATTTATGTTTCTAAAGGGGGTTCTCGTTTAATAAATTATTATTATTATTATTATTATTATATGATTATATATTACTATTCTGATTTTTTTTCAATATACAGGGTGGTTTATTAGTAAATTGTATTACAAACTATTCAGTTATTTTAATATTTTAATATGATGTGATTTATTAGTTTTGACACAATAAATCACCCTGTATAATAAAATAACAACCGAATAGTTTGTAATACAATTTACTAATACCTTCAGTTATACATCAATAGAAGAAATATTTCAATATGAAATTACAAAGAGATACTTATAATAGTATCTCTTTGTGATTACATATTGAAATATTTCCTGCCCTATTATTGTCACCCACCCTTATTGTGGCGTTTAATAAAGCAATCCCATCAATCCAGTTTGTAAAAATTAAAAAATTGGCGAGACGAAGGTCTGAATAGCGGCGTGGGCGCGCCATGCACATTCTTCGCGTCGGCTGTTTCTCAGAAGGACAAGCACTGTGTGGGCAAAAACCAACCGTCGTTGAAAGGCAAACGGAAAATATCCGTGGCAAATTCAAATCGACCGTTATTATGAAAGTATGAACGCTAATAAAAATTCATACATTTCTACCCAAGCTTTTACTGCACTAAAATAATCTCATCAGTTTAAACAAGTTTTATAAAACAAGGAAAATATGTGGCTAGAATATACAGTGTAATCCAAATAACATAGGGAGCACTATAACATAAAAACGGCAAAAAAATATATAGTGTCATTTGAAAAACGTACAAATTTCGTTTTTCAAATGACACTATATATTTATATCAGGCCAAACCAAAAATGGATGTTGTTTTATAAATATGACACAAAATAATGTACGTGATGATAAAAAATATTTAAACGTTTTTTTGTCAATCGTGAAATAAAAAAGATACAGAGTGTTCCCTCTTATTTTGGTCATATTGTTTATTACTTCATCATACGTATCATAATAATTTAATTAAAATAATTATAATAAAATTTTTTATTTTTATTTTTTTATAATTATTTTTAAGAAGTATATGTAGATAATAAACACTAATGTTACCAGATTTACAATAATAACTAAGATGGCTTTGAAATAGTCATATTTTTTTTATGACGCCATATTGGATTATACATTATAAATCCAAAATGGCTTCTATAAGAAAAACAAAAGGCTATACCAGCGCCATTTTAGATACCATTGCAAGTCCGATATCATTTACACTCCTGAGTTTTCAGTTCAACATAACAAAAACTAAAGATTTTAATAAACGTGCTGTATTTGCATATTAGATTTATTCATATTACTCCTCTGAGCTTCTACCTTTATCAGTGGAAAATCCCTCGAACTAATAGCTATAAAGATAGATTTTTTTTAAATTTCATTTGATTTTGGTTGCCTCAATTTGTTTTACGGACATTGGTATATTAAAAATTAAATTAATGATTAAATGTTTTTACCTTGATGATGATTTAAATAAGAAACACCAGTATCAGCATATCACATCGTTCATTACTTTTACACCAAATCACACTAAAAATTTGTACACACAGTCAACAAAACATCAAAATACTATCATCATTCTGACAGCTGACATTAATTTCATTAATTAAATGAGAACTACAAATCAACTACAGGCTAGTCCTTTTAATTACTCACCCTTTAGTTCAAGAACATGCGTATCCTGAAGTTCCACTAAATAATCCAGTTTGTTCATCTGGAATCACCAGGATAGCATTTTTCTTGTTTCGTGTTTAAACAACAACGTCATTTCCAATCAGGTGCGAAATTGGGAGTGGAGTGGTTTCCTGGTGCATCTGCTAGCGCCATTGTGTTCTACCAAAACTCTAGTTTTTATATTATGAGCTACTATATTATATATTAATAAAATCCCAACGTTCCGAAATATTGATTTATTCTTTCTTTCCACTTAGTCCTGCTTTGCAACTACATACAAATTGCTGGATAGTGCAGTGGTTGCCACTGTTGTCAGGACTGCACTAGATGACTCCCTTAATTTCATGTAGAGCATGTGACAAGTTTGAAGATAACGCTACCACATCAGAATTAATTGTCATTGGTGTTGACAATACTACACAATATAAGGTGAAATTTCAAATTGCTTCTCCTAAAAGGTTCGTAATATTAGATAATATACTTGTGCATGTCTTTAAATAATTAAAACTTACCTTCTGAAACATTTCTGCTAACGCAATTAGAACCTAAGTACTGAAAAACTCGGAACGAGTTAAATTTATACGATCTTCCAGTACAATCCTAAACAAAATACACAACACAACACAGACACTGCACATCTTCCAGTACAATCCTAAACAAAATACACAACACAGACACTGCATTGAAAATCAATTCAAACAGCTGATCTTGACCGCACGATTGCCCACTAGTGAGTTAGTTTCATCCACAAACCGTGAGAGTTTGAATCGCGAATAGGGCTATCAGTCTATAGGCTTTTTCATCCGCGAAAGCAGACGCTCAGAGGAATTTAATAAACCGGTTTTTCATTCACAGAAAACCTTTGAAAAATCTGGAAACGTATCCTATGCCTTACGGAGCTAGGGCGTTTGTAGCTATAGCGGTTGTAGCACCATCTGGGCCCGACTATCATCATTCTACAGAAATCTGACTGCTTCCAGTAGGTCTTATGCCCGTATTCACCAACATCCCATAAACTTTATAGGTTCCATAAGCTATTGAATGGATAAATTGAAAAAGTCATTGTGACAGAATATGCCAAAACAAATGTCAAACACCTTGAATAGCGCTAGCAATTGGAGCTTTGATGACACCTTTTGTTTAATTGCTCAGTGTTTCCAATAGAGAGAATCTAAAGTAACTACATATCCTAGATAATGTATTTATTGTTGCTGTAACAACGAATACTTATGGGTTGAATAGCTATTGATAGATTTATGGAACGTTGGCCACTGCCGGCTAAACAAACACCTACACACGACGGGTCTGGTGGACAGCTCGTTATGTAGAGGGTGTAATGAAGAACTAGAAACAGCAGAGCATGTAATATGCTTCTACCCAGCTCTAGAAAACACTAGGCATCTATTACTAGGGGAGTGCTGGCCTAGTATGGTCAGCATTGGAAACTCCTCACCTGCCAGAGTTTTGGGGTTGGCCCACAAAATTGACTGGTGGGACGAGTGAGCAGCATAAAAGGGAGGTTTCACAATGGGCCCATTTTGAGGCCTAAGTGCATTTTTATGGTTTAATATGAAATATAACACTATATTTATGGTTTGCTGGAGAGGGGTGATTCCAATAAAAATTGTACCCCAAAATGCTTGCGCCCCAGGGTTATAGCTCTGTGGTTATAATAAGAAAATACCCCGTGAATTTTCATAAGAATTAAGAGAGGCACATTATTTTTCTACCCCATGGGCGCCAAATAAAACTTAGGACGGCCATGAACACCCGGACAATTTTATGAAAAATAACAAATGCTATACTTGCACAATCAATAATAATGCCTCTTTCTTAGTTATCTGGTGAATGTGTTGGTTAAATACCAATAGTCGACTTATGTTTAGGGGAATTGTCTGGTATTATTCTATCGTACATCAATTAAAAGCACTGATGTACAACAGAATAATGCCAGACAATTCCCCTAAACATACACCGCCAATTGTTTTCAACCAACAAATTCATCACGTAACTTATAAGCTATATATGTATGCGTTATTTATTAGTAAACAATATAGTACATACCAGCTACATCCTAGCACTTTCTGAGTGATTGCATCCCGTGTTTTATCACATTTAATCCAGAATATATAGCACTCACCGCGATGCATTTAAACAACTTTGACTTTTCTCAAACGTCAAATTGCTCACCCGATAACCTGCTGTCAACACACAGTTTGCGCTATGTGCCGCTAGATGGCGCTGTGCGCGATGTAATCACGCCATTTGTTAAACAACTCCAGTGTTGTTTAAAAGTATGGTGTGTGTGTTTGTGCGGGGGTGCATGTTTGGGGTGGAAATATTAAGGTAAATATGACTTACCCTGTTATATATCTAGTACCTAATTGTTCAGCGCATCGCCAGCTTTCGTTTGATATAATTTGTTCGGTGGGGGCGGTTTTTTTCGCGGAGTTATTGCGGTGGCGTCCTTTTGCGAATATGCACGGTTAGAGATTGTTTTACCGGCGACACTTGGATGTTTTTTGTTAAAACCTAGCCGACTTGTATTATAGGGCGTAATTCCTGACATGCTTTCTACTTTATTGTATGTTCAATTAATGTTTTTGTGTTAATAAATAAACAGCTGGAAACAAAAATTCGTGAATTGTGCCAATTCTGGAGTACATTGCGAACGATTACACGTTCGAAATTTGTTATCTTAGGTATCCTGATATTGTTTATTGTTACTGGATATTTCATGGTTTAAAATCAACCAGGGCAGTGGTTTCATATAACATGCCACAAAAGGAGAAACTCTTGTTGAATATTGTGTGGTGATATTGATATATATATATATATATATATATATATATATATATATATTTATTTAGAACTAGTCCTTTTTTCTGTTGGTTGTAAGGGTGTACATTTATCTTGTTCATGTGTTTATGCACAAAACATACTGTTTATGTCTCTCCATCATTTTCTGTCCTGTGTTTGTTGCTTGACTGTTTCTTCTCTTATGGCCTCTCATAGTTTTTCTTTTCCTATTCCTTAAATAAAGATTTATATTTAGATAACTAGGTGAAATTCTAAAATTCTAAATATATATATATATATATATATATATATATATATATATTTATATTTATATATATATATATATATATATATATATTTATATTTATATATATATATATATATATATATATATATATATTTATATTTATATTTATATTTATATATATATATATATATATATATATATATATATATATATATATATATCTAGAATTTTAGAATTTCACCTAGTTATCTAAATATAAATCTTTATTTAACATAGCCCTTACATAAAACTCAATTCACAATAATAACAACTAGAGAAAGAAGCCTCATCCCTTGTGTGATTTCCTCTCCTTGCTCGTCCATTTTCTCTCCCATGCTAGCCTTTTTCCGATATCCATGCCCTTTCCATCTTCTCTAAACCATTCACTCACCTTTCTATAATTCTCCATCCACTCTGCTTTTACACCCCCATATGTGTTGCTTACATGCCACTATGTGCAACTCCCCTTATTAACAGTATACATGGTGTATTCTTGCCCCAACCGACACTTTCCTCTCTCTTCTGAACCATCAAACAAATAATATTTTAATTTCTAAATTGTATTATCCTAGATGGTATGTAATACCATTGAATGATATTATTCTTGAGTATTATCAATATTATTAATTGATGATATTGACACAATATATCATACACTATTACAGACTGTTTATGACATATTATTGTAATTTACAAAAATATAATATTCTTGTTTAATTATTTTGATTGGTAGCTCTTAATTATATATAATTTATATGAAGTACCATTGCCATCTCCCATCTCTTGAGTAGTATATCTACATCATCCTCTTTGAAGCATCATTCATTTCAGTTAACTACACATTCTTCATTAAGGCACCTTACACGATCAATAATACTGTCAATGTTTTAGAATAATAACAGTATTACTGTACGATATTATGTTTAAAATTTTCATTATTCTAAAATATTGACAGTATTACTTATCATGTAAAGTATAAGGCACCTTATACAGTCAATAATACTGTCAATACTTGTATTGTCAATATTTTCTTCAATCCTCCTTTTATATTTATCAAGTAATCTATTATCCAGATAAAGGCACCCTACACGATCAATATTACTGTCAATATTTTAGAATAATGACAGTAGTACTGTACGATAAAATATTTAATATGTTCATTGTTCTAAAATATTGCCAGTATTACTCATCGTGTAAGGTATAGTAAAGATGGAATGAAGAGACTACTGATGTTTATCCGGATAATAGATTACTTGATAAATATAAAAGAAGGATTGAAGAAAATATTGACAGTACTAGTATTGACAGTATTATTGACCGTGTAGGGTGCCTTTATAACATCAGTATTCTCTTCATTCCATCATTACTATACCTTACACGATAAGTAATACTGGCAATATTTTAGAATAATGAACATTTTAAACAAGCTATCGTACAGTAATACTGTCATTATCCTAAAATATTGACAGTAATATTGACTGTGTAAGGTGCCTTTATAGTAATGGTGAAATGAAGAGACTATTGATGTTTATCAGAATAATTGATTACTTAATAAATATAAAAGAAGGATTGAAGCAAATACTGACAATACTAGGACAGACAGTATTATTGACCGTGTAAGTTGCCTTATAAGAATTATTATTTTTCCAAAAAAGCCACATTCGTGGCCATAATTTTCTGTTTTATTTAAATTCAAAGTTGTATACCTGGAAATGAAACACCTAATAAGAATCGATTATTTGTTTTTTAGCTTTTATTTTAACAAATACTCGTTACATAATTACTATAATTCAGTTACATACCACAAAATATAACAATAAAAAGAATATAAAAATATATCTATTATTTCCAAAAAGTAATGTCTTCTTATATTGCAATTATATCGATATCAATATATTATAGACCCGATTGAAAAATTCGATTATTTATGCTTTTAAATGTTGTTCTAATTCCTCAGGTAAATTGTACAATCCGCAAACTCTATTTGCTGGTAATGCTTTATCTAAAAGAAAATTTATTAAGTTTTATTAATTTATTAAAGATGTGCTAAGAAATTCACAAACATGTTATACTTATACAATAATTTGAAATTTCTTTGTTATAAATTAAAATAAAAAGAAAAATTGACAACTTGTTCAATCACTAAAATCTACATGCACCCAACAAATTTAATACAAGACTAATCAGGCACTGATTAATAAAATTATATAAATTATAATACATAGTTGATGACATAAATGTATCAAATAATAAATAAAGGTGGGTTTATGCTGAAATAAAATAATAAATAATAAATAAAAAATAAAGTTCAAAAGGCTATTTTCTATGAAGGTGTTTATGGTCACAAAATAGTAAATAATAATTAATAAATAAAATGATGTTGGACGAACTTTATTTAATAAATAACTTTTCCAAGGTCATTGCCTGCTTGTTTTGATGTCAAATGATTTGATGTTTATTTTGTTGATAGCTGTATTTGCGCTTAATTGGTGCCGGAATATTCTAAATATTTTATATTTAAGCCATTTATTGCCGAGGTGCAATAAACACAAATTCGGCACAATGAGTGGTAGGCGGAAAAAACCTGTAAAATCTGCATGGCTATAGTATGGCAAATGTTAATATGTACCACGAATTTATCCCCGTTGGCCGAGATCGGCACACCTCTCCCCTATTATAATAAAATCAAAACAACCAAGTTTTATTTTTCGCAGTTGGTCGTATGTATTATTATTTGTGACCATGAACGGTCTTAAATAATCCTTATTTATTAATTATTATTTTATTTATTAATTATTATTTTATTTCAGTATAAACCCACCTTAAATAATCATTAGATGAAGGTCAAAAAATAAAAAGTACTGAAATTAGTGAAGTAAAAAAAGTTGACATAACAATGTAAAAGTAGGAACAATTAAAAAATGTAAAATAATAAAAATTTCTAGTAAGCCAATTTCGCAACATTTTACTTTTTTGACTTACACCATTTTGGTTTTGAACGGTCCATATATGTATGTATATATTTATAATTTATTAATTTCAGTGTTTTTTTCAAATACGTGGGATGTAAATAAACTAGTGGCAACATAAACCGCTTTCGTTTAACATTCGAGAGCTGTTTCGGGCTGTTCTAAGCCAGCTAAGACTAGCCCAGAACAGCTCCCGAACGATAAACGAAAACGGTTATAGATAGAAATCAATTTATATTGGACTAAGTAAAATTGCAAAACATTCCTTCAATAAAAGGCCTAGTCTGGTTGTCATTTGTCATTTGTCATTTGTCATTTGTCATTTGTCATCTGTCATCTGTCATCTGTCATTTGTCATTTGTCATTTGTCATTTGTCATTTGTCACTGTCATCTGTCATTGTTATTTGCCTCTATTGCCTATCAATCATCTGTTTCTGTCATTTTGTATCTATATTCTTGAATCTATCACTGTCGCCTGTCAATGTTATTTATTAAATATTTTGTCATCTGTTAAATGTCATATGACATGTCATCTGTTAGGTAATTAATGTTCTACTATTAGAAAATTGCAAAAATAATGTAATAGAAAATTTAAGCATGATTTTTTTGATCTATAGACACTCACCCTCCCATATTTGTATGTATGTGTTTTTGGATAGAGGTGTTAAATTGGATAAACAACTCGAAAAAGACTGTGATCCTATGAAAAAACTATGCAAGCAAAGGAGGGGTGGGCGGGTGGTCCCCACCAACCAAACTATGTCCATTCACTATTTAAAATGACTTGAACTCTACGCTACATTGTTCCCTATATAGTTTTTTAATTAAGTCTAAATTAATAAATGAAATTAGTTGAAACATAGAAAGTTATGGATGATTGTGTAGTGCAGAGCTCAAGCCATTTGAAATAGTGAACGGGCATAGTTTGGTTGGTAGGGGACACCCGCCCACCCCACCTTAGCTTGCATAGTTTTTTCATAGGATTACACTCTTATTCGAGTAGTTTAACCAATCTAACACCTCTTTATCCATATAAGTAATCAATGTAATCAAATGTGGAGGTTTAGGCGAGTCAAGACCAACCAAACTTTACTTTTTAACACCTGCCAACCCCATCTTTGTTCACATTTTTTTTTTCATGGGATAACACACTTTTTCGAGTTATTTAACTGATCTCACATCTATCCAAAGAACAGGCATACAAATATGGGAGACTGTCATCTGTTATCTATCATACGTCATATTATAAAAATTAAAAATAAACGTTTTTTCGCGCCCCCATTCAGTGGCGCCCATGGCACATGCCCTGTCTGCCATATCCTAGTTACGCCTCTGGTCGTCACAAATCATTTTAAATAAACGTATATTTAGCAATATTGCATATACATTGGTATCTTATTATTTTATTATATATTACAGTAAAGGTCGTTTGAGACAAGACAATTTCTTGACTCAAAAGTTAGTCAAGTTGCGAGATAATCTAAATTATCTTGTATCATACAGCAAATTATTTGAATTATTGAATTGGATGGTAGATCGAATAGAAAAATATAACGCGTTCTATTTGTCAAGGAAACATTGCAGGGAAGGAGAATATATGAATTCATTTCTTGAACAAGTTTTGACCTAAGAAATTGTCTTGTCTAAAACGACCTTAATATACGTATATATGTCAAAGCTCTGTGAATATTGAAACAAAGTTTAAGTTCAAGTTATATATATATATATATATATATATATATATATATATATATATATATATATATATATATCCGGGTCTTTATTTACAACAGACAAATATATTACAAAGCAATATATTTTCAAATTATTTTTTTTTTTTAATTTCTGAGTTATAATTGCTCGACTTGAAAACCGAGTGTTTGCAAACACAAAACACCAGCAAAAAATATTATCTTTAAAACAGTTGCTAGAAACTGGTAATAAACTTTTGCCGGTGATTATATTGAAGGAATCGAATGCAATTTTACTTATAAGTTCAATATAAATTGTTCTATCTATGTTGGCACTAATTTCTTTACAACCTTTGTATATATATATATATATATATATATATATATATATATATATATATATATATATATATATATATATATATATATATATATATATATATATATATATATATACAATTATAACAATTCTATTATAATTATGTTTTTAATTAAACTCCATTGATATAAAAAATATAGTTGATTTGTTTAATTAATAAAAATAATTGTTTAAAAATACGTATTTCAAAATTGTTGTAATTTCATGGGTGTAAACTCTTGTAACTAACTATATGTATAAAGAATATATAAAATAATACAAATTATATATATTTACAAATTTTAAATTTAAATAATTTGAGTAAAATGTTAAATATTTCTTACCAATCATTTTTGGATACGCTAAATTCAAATTCTCCATTATATTAATAAACTCGTTTAGACTTTTCGATAGTCTAGGATTCAAACGCATTTCCTCGTCGACAGTTGTGCTCATCATACCTTTGTAATCATGTGCTGGATAAAGCGTAGTACTATTTGGTAGAGTGAAAATTTTCTCATGTACACTCTTGTACAATGTAGCAGAATTACCTTCCTGGAAGTCAGTGCGACCACAACCTCTTATTAAAAGAGCATCACCAGTAAAAGCCATATTCTGAAAATATTATAACAATTGAAGTTTCGTTATTTTATATATCTGAATATTTTATTATGTAACATAATATATATATATATATATATATATATATATATATATATATTTATATAATTTATAAGTGTGAATTCATCTCTTAGTAATAATAATAATAACAAAAATAAAAGTTATTATCCTACAGAAACAAAATCCAATTACATGACAACAACAGTAATATAGATTTCAATCTTGTTAGACCTCATCACTTTCTCAGGCAGTGAGAATTCATCCTCATATAGTATCGTTTATGTAACTCATACCTGTTCAGGAATATAATATGTTACACATCCATTTGTATGTCCCGGCGTTGCTAATACCTTCAACGCGTATTTCCCAAATTTAATTTCATCTCCATCGCTGATATGAATATCAGCCTGCGCACCACTAGCGCTTGAAATTATACTTTTACAACTTGACAAGTTTTTAAGGGCACCAGTCCCAGTAATATGATCAGCGTGCATATGCGTATTAACTAAAATAGTAACAATACAAAAAGGAATGTTATTGATTTGCTATAAGTACTATAAATTAAGTATGCATGTAGATATAACATTAACACATATAAAGATATAGTAATAGTGATAATAACGTGATAAGACGTGCTATAAAAATCATATCAGAACACGAGTAAGACTGTTATTTATGTAATGCGATAATAAATTCAGTTATATGAGCGAGAGTTACAATATTTTATGTAGGAGGCCCGTATGACATTATCTAGTTTCCTATATCGTTTTATATATAAAGGTCGTTTTAATCAAGACAATTTCTTGACTCAAAAATTAGTCAAGATGCGAGACAATCTAAATTGTCTCGCATCATACAGCAAATTATTTGAAATATTGAATTGGATGGTAGATCGAATGGAAAAATATATCGCATTCTATTTGTCATAAACAAATTGTATGGGAGGAGGATATATGAATTCATTTCTTGAACAACTTTTGAGCTAAGAAATTGTCTTGTCTAACACGACCTTAAGAATTGATATATTAAACTGTATAACTATTTCTAAATGGAAAATTAACATTGTGTATTACGGTGCTGTTATTGTTAAGTGAATTTATTATTATTTCGATGCTATATCATTTTATAGATGTGTGTATGGTACTATGTAGTCTGTGTCTGTATCGAAAACGATATAAGAAACTAGATAATGTCATACGGACTTAATAATAATTGTGAAAAATTGTTTTGTGTTATCCTTCATGTGAAGGACAATTTTTCACGACAATTATTATTACTGATAATATTTAAAAATGCAGTAGGGTACTAATGCGTAAGTATATTAACATTTAGAATATTATATAGTTACTATGTAGTAATAGATTTTTAATTCTATTATGTAATTAATTAATTAAACTAATTTTAAAGTGTATACACTTCCTTCTAATAATTCTTACTTGCATATTTCAGTGTTAAATTCAAATCCTGCAGCAGCCCATAGTCCCGATTGGCCTTCTCCACCACTGGGTCGATAAGGACGGCTTCTTTACACTCGCCATCCGCCAACAGGTAGGTGTACGTGCAGCTAGTCGCGTCAAATAACTAAACATAGGGAGCGGCAAAATGTAAACAAACTATTACTCATACACTTAATAATTGTATTTCCTATTGTATTCAAAATTGTACTCACCTGCCTAAAAATGAAACTGGCAGTCATCGTAGAGTACGAACGAATAGCCGTGGTCAGCAGGAATAGACGCGCGAGGGCCATGTGAGCTGTATTTTTAATTCCCTGCTTGAACTTGAAACCAGCTGAGAGCAGCTGACAGCAGGATATGAGAATGTGGCAATTGTGTCGATAGATGGAGGTGTATAGAACGCGCACAATTAATTTAAAAAAACTTTTATCGTGTTATCAGTCGATCAAGGGAGGAGTTCAGAGGAGTTTAATCACCCGATAGTTATCTTAACTTCACAAAAAACCTCTGAACGGTAATTCACACGAAAATTCGAATACTTTATGATAAAATCAAAAGGGTGTATACAAATTTCAATAATTTTAAGTTCTAAGCAATTCGCGTCTGCAAACATTAAAATACCTAAAGCATTTTATCATACTGAGCTCAAGGTTGCGCCTCTAACCGTCCGTCTCGTACTGAGCATTGAGGAGTGAAGCTTCAAACCCGATCGCGGGTGAATTCTGCAAAATCAGTTTATCACATGTTTTTTTGTGAATATCCGAAGTATAAACTAAGAGCTTCGTCCTTATCAGGGTGAAATCCTTACGGCTGTAAAGAAATTTTATCTTATACAGAGTGTTTCAGGATGAATGTCCAATATTTTAGGAGGTGGTAATAACAGTGATATGGACCATTTTAAATTAAAAAAACTGCATATAAACATGTGCTCAATTTCCAATGCTCACAGAGATACAGCAAGTTAAGTTGGCACGTACATAAAATATAAATAAACTCAGTAGGCTAGTTGAATATGACAATTGAAATCTGATGCTTTTTACAAGGTATTTCAAGTGTTTTAGGGGCGGTTCTACAATTGACATTTAACCGGAAAATAAGGCTATTCATGGAATAAGTTTGAGATTTTAAAGCCAATATTTCTAACTTATTCCACTAATAAACTTATTCTCCGGTTAAATGTCAATTATAGAACCGGCCCTAATTGTTGTCCAATATTCTGAATATGAGCATATGGTATTTGTTTACAAGTTCTGTAATAAAAATGCTGTTGTTACTTATAGGGAATAAAATTCTATATTACCACCTCCTAAAATATTGGACATTCCTTCTGAAACAACCTGTATACGCGCAATATAGTGCCAGTTCTTAGAAAGCGATATAAAAATAATAATAACAATTGTAGCGATAACACTGGTTAACTAGACTCTTGTTGACGTTAAATTGATCTATTGGTACTCGATTAATGTTATCAATTTGATGTTTATAATAAGAATGTTACACAAACAACACATATGTTAGTTGATTCATTTGAATTTACAATACTATTGCCGCCATTATTATGCGCATGCGTGAACGTGCTGCGCGCGGCCATTTGTAATTCGTGGTAATTTGTTTTTGTATTGTGCCGGGTAACGACGTAGTTTTCTAGAAACGAACAAACATTCCTTTCTGCGATTTATCTCACAATTATAAACGGTGAGTTGAGCTGTTAATACTACTATTTACATAGTTTAATAAACATTACCGGCTGATACCATATAGTTGTATCATTGAAGTGTTTTTACAGTACATATATTTGTAGGTTATGTTTATTTTTTGCGCGATTTTAATTTCGTTAGAAATATGTTAATACGTTAATATATGATTTACGCATGTACTGTATAAGCTTTTCATTAGTCCTTTTCAGCATATTTGTATAGATTTTAAGATATACAAATTTAATAATTATATTTTGCTTCAATCTATAAATAGAATTGGCCATGCTTTTATGCACAAACAAAACAAAAATGTGCTTGTTATAAGATTTGATAACTAATATTTGTTGATTTTATAAGCTGTTTGTAAGCATTACTTAGCATGTTACTCTTTATAGATGATATTATTTACTTACTATATCACTTGTATTTCTAAAACGACAATTCAAAAACCTGTATTTCTATAAAAACCGAAGTAGGTGGAGGTAGCTTTAGGTCAATAAGAGTGATACAAGTGTGCTATGATGCTAGATTAATACACTTTTAATTATTGATAAAGGCACTTTACAGTCAATAATACTGTCAGTCCTAGTACTGTTAGTATATGCTTCAATCCTATCATACTAAGGCACCTTACACAGTCAATAATACTGTCAATCCTAGCACTATCAGTATTTGCTTGAATCCTCTTTTAATATTTATTGAGTAATCCATTTTCCAGATAAACATCAGTATTCTCTTCATTCCATCATTTCTATAGCTTACACGATCAGTAATACTGTCACTATTTTAAAATAGTGAACATTTTAAACATGTTATCGTACATATATACTGTCATTATTCTAAAATATTGATAGTATTATCACAGATTAGCGTTGTTATTCAGATAGGATACTCCCGATAATAGCGCTAATCTGTGGTATTATTGATCATGTAAGGTGTCTTATAAAGGCACCTTACACAATCAATAGAATAATGACAGTATTACTGTACTATAATGTATTTAAAATGTTTATTATTCTAATATATTGACAGTAATACTGATCATGTAAGGTATAGTATGATAAATTGATAAATATTGAAGGAGGATTGAAGCAAATACTAACAGTACTAGGATTGACAGTAAATAATAATAATATAATACCTTACTGAGGGATATTTTCCCTATTCTTATATGGACACAACTAAAAACTGTGTTTTATCATTTTGGAAATACTAGTGTGATATCTGTTTTTAAAACAGAATATTGATATATTAGTAAATATAAGAGGTCAGCTAATACTATGGGATTGCTGGCCTAGTATGGCCAGCATTGGCAACTCCTCACCCACCAGCTTTCTGCAGCTTGTATGCAGAATTGACTGGATGAGTAGGTAGCCTTTTTTCTATGGTGAGCACAGCACCTGCCCCTAGGCTGTATGCACTGCAGCCCTTCACAGACCTATTGTGCCTCAACATCCATGATATGCTAGCCGGGTCAACTCTTTGTAGAAAAGTTTGCCGACTAGTGGTGAGTAGTCTTAAAGGGAGGCTTCACAATACACCCATTTTGAGACTTAAGTGTCTGTAGCTATGCTACCCTCCAGCCAACTATCCAGAAATGTGAGAGGTACAATAGACTACTAATCTAGATTTATATAGGCTGATAGGTCTATGAGTATTCTTTCAAATAATAAATTATTTAATTTATTATGAATAACATCATGATCCAGTTTGTTCCTTTTATTCTAGAACAAGATGAATTCATTGGTGATTCCACCATCACCAAATTGGTATGACACAAACATATTAGCATGTGCTCCAGACAATACTGTGGCATATGGTGCTTACAATAATCTTATTATAATACATCCAAAACCTGCAGACCAGCCTGCTGATGTTAAAATAATTCCTTTCGCTCATTCTGAAAGGTAAGTGTATTTTTACTCAAATTTAAAAATAACGTACAATTACAATATTTCACTCATACCAATGCTCTTACTTATATACAGGATATAAATCAGTTAACGCTGTCTGAAAACTACCACTGTACAAATTTCTTTGTGTGTATGTGGTTAAAGTGGGGTGAAGAGATGTGGGAAGTGCAGCAAATGTATGTATATAATATATTGTTCATTTTAATTTTACAGAATATCTGCTGTGGTATTTAACCAAAACTGGGGAAACCCAAAAAAACTTGCAGTGACTACTGCAGATGATAAAGTGATTAAACTATGGGATATTGACACACAAACAACAATTGCAAGCCACAAAGCACATGCTGTAAGTTAAGTTTGAAGTATCATAGGGCTGAGGCTTGATTAAGGTCTATGAATTGGCAATGACTGATGATATACTAAATTAACTTTTATACAAAACTCAATTTAGTATAGCATCAATCATTGCTAATTCATAGACCTTAATCTACTACTAAATGGGAAAAGACTATGAATGCCTTTGAGGCTTACAAATGTGATATAGTTAGTATTTGACAATTCTTTTTATTATACAGAGTAACTCCACCAAATTAATTGGTGCAACATTTGCTGGAGATGACAGAATAATTAGTGTATCAGAAGATGGCATGATTGTGATGTGGCGGGTGTCCACCAATGAAGTAACACCCATTAAACACCTGCTTGGAATTAAAATGCAAGCAAATTGCATTTCATCTTGTCCACATGCTGCTTGGTTGATTGCATTTGGGCTTAAAAATGGGCTTGTGGTAGTTGCTGATATGAGAGGTAAGTAATAGTATAGGATAGATATAATTCACTATGTGGAATTGGCAATATTGTCAATATTGGAATTTTCCAAAAGGCTGGCAAATTTTCCAGAAATATTATTAGTGCTCAATGATATGTTCTTGAAATATTAAATAAATACTGTATTTTTATAGTTTATTTAATTTATTATGTATTATTTTTATTAATTACTTCTATCATTCTGAGCTGAGAATGATAGGCTGATGAAGTAATTATTAAAAATAATACATAATAAAATAATATGTACATACTTGTGCAATGTTGCCATGTAGGCTTCTCCCAACGGTCTCTAGCTGCCCTCCTATTCCTGTTTATAAGTGTTTTCTAAAGCACCATAATAGTATCTATTATAACCAATATCATTGGCTATTAAAATCATAATATAATTTTTCAGGAACAGGCAGTGTTAAATACAAATTAAGGTCTCACAGTAAAGGCATAGTAAGTCTTTCATGGTGCCCCATCTCCTTCAACATGCTGCCAAGTGTTAAAAAGCAGAATCTACCAATAAAACGCTCAGATATGGTACAAAGATCCATCAAAACAAAAGAAACGACTGAAAACAATTCCCAAAACGACAAACCAACTACAAATGTAGTACCTTCCACAGAAGAAGCAAAATGTGATATAACAACAACCACATCTCCCCAAGAGATGGAAACAAATGTAGTACAAACTAAAACAGTTGAACCTATTGTTGAGGTCACTCCAAAACCCAAAAAGACCAACCCGTGGATCAATTTAAAGCACGCTGATGACGATGAGATCGAACCGGAAGAAAATGTTGTGATTGATTTTACCGGTAATGATTTCCTAAAAGAGTGTTTGGAGTTGAAAGATAAAATAATGGGTGGTGAAGAAATCAGTATGATCGAATCCGAAGAGCCTAGTACGCCTATTAAAAAGGAAGATAGAAAAATACTGAAGCCTCGCAACAAGAAGATTTTAGACACACCATCTGAGGACGAATTGGCTGTTGCATTCAATGATAAATGCGAGTTGAATGTTGATGGGAAAAATGATATTGTCACTGAGGCTGGTTCTAGTCAAGTTGACTCTGAAAATGGAGTTAGTAAGGAAACAAAGGTTATTGAAGAAAGTAAGGGTCAAATTGAAGAATTGAAACAAGTTGAGGTGGTGGAAGATGTACCTCCTCCTAAAGAGTTTTTATTGGCGTCTTCAGGTCGTGATGGGTGAGATTTTTTTTGTTACTTATATTTGTATATAGAACTAGGTGGTATATAAAACAAACTGTAACCAATCATGTTCTATATGTATTTATTTTTGTGTAGATCAATATGTATATGGCGTGCGGGTACTGATGGTAGGATGCAATTGATGTTGGATAATGTAGGCCCAAAGAGATCACAAAATAAAAGAAATCAAAATAAAGATAAAGATACTTGGATTGCATTATGCTGGCTGACACCTACTATTCTTCTATCATCTGATGTAAAAGGACAGTTGCTACAGTGGGATCTATCACAAAAGTAAGTTAATTAATATGTAACTGCCCCAGTTTTTTTCCCACAACATGATCATAGCAGTTGCAATAAGTATAGTTATCTTTCCTTTATACAACCGAGCCTTAGTGTAATAATCAAAAATTAAATACTTATTTTTATTGTTGTAGGTCTCCACAATTCAAAGTTGTGCACAGTGATCACCACTCAAATTTGTTTGTCATCGCAGCTCCTATTTGCTATAGAAGGACTTTAGAAGACTGTAATACAAATGAGTTACCTACTAGAGCTTGGACTTCAGGACAAGATCAAATGATTTTGTGTACTGCAATGAATGCAAATAGGGAGACTTTAGTTTGTTATGGTACTTTGGGCAACTGTGTTTGCACTCTTGCTTTATCACCTGTGGATCCTAACAAGTAAGTGACCAAAAATAAAATGTAAATAAAAATAATAAAAAAATATTTTGATATGTATTTTATTAAAATATTTTTTTTACAGGATTGCTGTGGGCACAGCTGGTGGTGCTATTTTCATATGGGATTTGAGCAGGCCTCACACCCAATACATTATGATGAGCAGGACAAAATTAAAAGTTAATGTTAAAGTACTGGCACTAGCTTGGCATCCATCTCAAGACCAAAAACTTGCATATGGTACTGCAGAAGGACAGGTAAATACATTTTTCTCTTATAACTAGGATGTATCAAAGCAGATTAATCTGCAAACCTGGACAATAAGGAATCTACAAATTGTATATGTATTTCAGATTTTTTAAATTTAAATTCAGAATATATGAAATACATATAAAATAAATGGTTTTCATTAAAAAAATATAATGTTGTCTGCATTTATATAAAAACTTTTAATATACTGTTAAGTTTGATAGATTGTTTTCTTTTAATTTTGCAGGTTGGCTTAATTAGCACAAGTAGTACTTCCAAAGCACCTATACTGTTCAGCCAGTACTTCCGTTCTCCCATTTATAAGCTGGAATGGGGACCTTTGAAAGGACAACCAGATACAATGGGTCTTTATGTATGTTCAGAAGGAACTATTGGAGTGTATGATCTTCAAAATCCTGATGAAGGTAAGTGCTAATGAAAGATATATGAAAGTGACACTCTCTAAATTTGTATACATATTGTGTTGATATTATAAAATGTCAATTGTTCGGTAGAAAAACGACACAACTTAAAAAATCTGTTATTTAGATTTTTGCACCATAGTAAAATAGATGCCCATTTTGTTTGAAAAGTGTCATAAGTCTGATTCAAGTGAGCACACTAGTATCGTTTTCTCTTGGAGGTAGTTGTCTTCCAAGTTCTCAAGAAGACACCCAATTGGTGCTCTTAAAAAATAAACAGCTATTTTAAGTTGGAACGTTTTTCTTCGGATCAATAGGTATATCCTATAACACATGCAATGTTACTTGATACATGACAGTAACCTAATATATAGTGTATCTAAAATACAGTCTAGAGAAGTTTTCTTTATAAACTATACACTTTCTTTTTTAATTTTGGAAAACTATTAACTTTTCATACAAGTTGCATATGATAATATTTGCATTTATAATTGATATCATAGAACAAGGTCTGTATACCGGATGACGTCGCATCATAAATGTTTTTCTTCGTCGAATTGGTCGTTACATTGACAGATTTAAATATGCCGTTAATTCTCGTTCCACTCGTTCTGCCCAATATAGAGGCCCGATCGCAATGATATTTAAATGTACCGCCAAATATACTTGCTAGATTACAGTTCGATGACAAATGTTTCCTTCGCCGGATTGGTCATTCCGTCGACACATTTAAATATGTCGTTAGTTCCCCACCCTCCACTCGTACTGCCTAATATACAAGCCCGGTCGTAATGATATTTAAATTTACCGCCAAATACCCCTACCAGATCTCATTTCGATGACGACAAATATTTTCCTTCACCGGATTGGTCGAGGGAACATGCGACGTCCTCTTGTATACACGCGATCATAGAAGCAACTTAAGTAGAGAGTTATGTAGTTTATTTTGCGCAACAGCCATCAAACAACTTTTAAATACTCTTGAACATGTCGTAATAGCAAACCCTTGACAGATAATACATTTTCAGATCCATACATTGTACTTTTCACTGACAAAGAGTTTGTGACACAAATTGCATGGAAAGAAGACCTGTCTATGATGGCTGCAGGAACCAAGAGTGGTCCCATTCATTTGTTCTCCACTGATTTGGAACTTATAGGCACTTTGCACTACCAAAAGAAAGCTATTGCAGCATTAGCTTGGCACCCATTAGCGACAGCTAGTGACGATGACGAGGTTTCCCCCTGTGGAAACTGGCTGGCTGCTGTGTGCACAAATGACTTCTCTATTGTGGTATATGATTTGAAAAATTTCACTAAAGGTAAATTACTATAATTTATTCATGTATGTAAATATACATTCAATAAATTATATGTACAATAATAATTATAAAGGCACTTGTATATTTTCAGAGGGAAACATAGGTGATAGTATAGTCTGTGAACTCAAAGCACATAGCAAAATAATCACATCACTAAATTGGAGCTCGCACGAAAGCGGCATGTTGGTTTCTGTATCTGACGATGGTCTAGCGATAGTTTGGAATGCCGCCAAGTCAGAAATTGTCTCGACATTTTTCAACGTTGGATCATATCCGCTCTATGCAGGCATGTGGAGTCCACTTGATAAAAAACACATAATTTGCGCTGGCAGAGAAAACACATTGCAAATTTGGAACATTGAGGATCACCCACCAAAGACTGAAGAAGGTAAATTGTTTAATGGTTAAATAAATTTTGAAACTTGACATGACAACCTAACTAATCGTCATATGTAGAAAATTAGAATTGGGCCTTTTTAATACCTCTTAACCTGAATTAAAAGTTTATGGCTTCTGGTGGAATTCCGATCGGCCCCGGTGCTTTCTTACAAGTCGGTCTCTAGTTCCCCTGCAGTGAACAGGGTTGAATTGTTGGTTAGTGTTGACCTTGAAAGTTTATGGCTTTTGGTGAAATTCCGACCGGCCCCGGTGCCTTCTTTCATACCGGTCTCTTCTCGGTGAACAGGGTTGCAATTGTAGCTGTTGGTCTATGGTTAGTGTTGGCCTCCTCCAGCTGCTGCTGTGTATCTTCTAACTTGACGCCTAATTTAAAAGTAACCCTAAATAACTAATTCTAACTGGTTTTTAATTTTAATTTTAGAGATCATAGAAACATACAATGCTCGCAAGAGCTTGCTGCAAGATGTAAAATCGCACGTTAACGACAAAACAGATGCGGATGAATTGAAAGTACCCAAGCCAAAGAAAATAGTGCGTTCTTCTGTCATTCCTTTGGCATCGAATAGGCAGCACGAAACGGCCGCTATGCTAACCGACTGTAGGAATTTAATAAAACTGAAAAATCTTGGTGATAACGAGCAAGATGTTAGAGATGAAATGGTTAATACCAATGCTGTTTTGCAAGTCTATGGTGGAGGAGGGAGTGATGTTGAAAAGTTGTTGAACCACCAACGTAAGTTATTACAAATATATATGTAGTTAATGTGTTCCTGCTTTACTGCTTTTTATTATACGTCGCGCTACGAAAGAATTGAGTAATAAAAACGCATGATTTTCGGGGTGCTCTTTATATTGGCTAAGCAAAAGTGGAGGGCGGCGAATTTTAATTCTTGTTCTATTTTAGAAAAACAACATAGAGAACGAGGAAAATTCTCGATGTACACACATATAGCATTGTGGAAAGGCGACGTTGCTGAAGCCATTAAAACAGCTATCCAAACGCGCCAATTGACATCATGGTTGGTGAATATTGCACCCACAGTCTCTCCAAAGTATGATACTAATGATTAACTAATCTCCATGTTGCTAATTTATATATTTTTATGTGTTTAGACTTTGGCAAGAGGCTTGTGAGGTGTACGCCAGTCAACTATCTGAATCCGCAGAATGCGACCCAATGGAGGTGGCTTCATATTATTTGGCTTGCCACCAGGTAGACAAGTCTGTTGAAATCCTGTGTGAACATGGCTACTTCAATGAAGCACTTGCAATAGTGAAAAGCAGAATGCCTAGTGATGTGGCGGCTATTGATGGGATTTTGGAGAAAGCGGTGCAGTATTACACAGTGAAGGGACGTTACGAGCTGGCTGCACAATGGTATGTTATTTTGTTTATTACTGCATGATAGCGATGTTTATGCTTATTGTATGACTATGGGAATGTTCGTACACAGGGTACAAAAACGGAGCGGATAGCTTTTTATTTCAGTTGGTGTCAGAAATTATAATTATTATTATGATACATGTCAAACTTTGGGGCACTTAACCCATATAAACCTACTGATCCGTATAACGAACACTTGGGAAAAAGTAATCTGTAGAAGATACTTAAATCTATATACTGACTATTTAGCCCTACCATTCCTTTAAAAGAACATCAAATCTTTTTTATGAAAAAACTAGCCTAAGTATAACACTTTTATTATGATTAATATAACTTAGAGCAGTAATGTAAAAATTTGAATAAAAAAGTTTCAGGTTTATTTGGGTTAAGCCCGTATGACATTATCTAGTTTCTTATATCGTTTTATATATAAGAATTGATATATTAAACTATATAACTATGTCTACATGGTACATTATATGGGAATTAACATTGTGTATAATATTATGTTGTTTCTTATATCACAAAAATGGATTAGGCTTAGCCCTTTTTATGTTGCTTGGCGTTATTTTTAAAGACTTCTAACCCTACCCAGGTAACATGACACCCGCCAGACGAGATATCTATGACTATACCTTTAGATATAAGAATTTTCCCACGGTCACAATTTAGTTCCCAGGCCCAAATATGCCATTACCTACTTAATTATATTGAAATATTAAGTGGATGTTGATGCAATTGGGCTTGGAAACGGGTACTCATGTACGATTGGTTCCCGGGTTTTGTTATAAGCGCTAAGGGGTTGGAACTCTGACCAAAGTATAAGTTATATGATAGTAGGTATGGAGGCACTTGAGCATGGACATCTGCTATCCGTTGAATTCGCTTGTATACCTCGCGCGCCGAAGCAATTGAGTAATAAATTCGCGTGATATTTCGGAGCGCTCTTCTTATTGGCTAAGCAAAGACGGGTGGCCGAATTTCAAGTATTCGGGTGATACAGATCAGTAGTGTCAACGGCATTGCTTTCGCAACCCTTTGTCCTACACTTTGCCTCAGTGTTTACAGTTTAAATTTACTTTTACAGTGTAATACGGATGCATAGAGTGGGCAGGGGGTGTATTTTTGAGCAATCGCTATGAATATAGCGATCGAGAGACGTATGCTGTTATTGCAAATGGTACCGATTTGAGACCTTACGCTTCGCGAAAGATTCTGCCAATCTTTAATAGAACTGAAAGCTCGACAATAATTATGTTTTGACATTAATTTTTGTGTGCATTCTATTAGTTCAGTGCTATGAAATATGTCCGCATTATAGCGCATGGTAATAGCGATCGATCAAAAATCGTACCCCAGGGCTATTTGGAGCGTACACTCAATTTTCTTGGGCGATACTAATATACCTATGTGTATCCATGCCTTTACTCTTTATTATTATAGAATATACCAACTCCACTGTCCTTGTATATCCACTAATGTATGGATTCCTGTTGTTTTCTAGTTGCACGACGCATGTTCCTCCGTACAAATACTAAACATAAAAAACATTAATCATCAATTAATTTTCTAGCTACGTTGTTCTGGATAAATTCGAGTCCGCTGCTCAGATTCTCCACAAACGATCCGATTTAGAGTCTCTCGAACTCGCCCTAGAGTTGGTTAAAAAATGCGACAATGACGAACTGTATAAGGCCATTCTTTTTAGCTATGAAAGTGCTAAAAGTGCAGTCGCCGAAAAAAATGCGGATGCCCAGAATCTGAATACTCGAATGGCGAGCATGTTGTTGCAAAATGACTGTGATAAAAATGGTGACAATAAATGCAATGGTGATGTGAATATGGTTGATGCAGGGGAATTGGTGCTAGATATTAAGATTCAGAAGGAAGAAGTGGTGATGGATGAAAGTAGTAATGTTGTTGAGACTGTTGTTGTTGAGCAAAGTGAATGTGTTGACTGACAAAAATGTTCCATACATTAGGAAGGGCGCGCGTGTATGATCTGTTGACAAAGATTGTATCGTGTGTATTATATATGTGATCTATAATTGGATACAGATTTGTGCGTCTCAAGGATTTTGCTAGTTAATAATAGGTCAAACTCCATTTACATGCAAAACTATTTTTCTTCTTTACGCTAGTTGGATAATTGACAAAACAATAATCGTTACATCGGATTATAAAATCTTTCGAGTGGTTAAGGTTGGCGTTTTCAAATTTAGGCAACTTGTGATGCACATGTAATAGCATAGGCGAAATTGCGTATAAGAAATACGCACCATTTGCTTTAACTAGAACATAAATTGTGTTGCAAAAATACGTATGCAACAGAATAATGTTGCACGTATTCCGTAGTCTAGGTTAGAATGTCCATAGCCCTTCGGTAATTGTGAACAAAAATAAATTTTATTACCGAGGGACTATGGACATTCTCACCTAGACTACAGAATACGTGCAACATTATTCTTTTACATACGTATTTTTGCAACTCAATGTATGTTCTAGTTAAAGAAAATGGTACATATTTCTTATACGCAGTTTGGCCTATGCTTATTACATGTGCATCACAAGTTGCCTAAATTTGAAAACGCCAACCTTAATCTGCACGCCTAGCCTAATAAGAGTACAGTCAAAATCGTTAATACTTCACTTTTTGAAATTGATTCTACGTTTGTTATTGATTATATTTTTTATATAATCAGTTATTAATTTATTTGTTCGTATTATCACTTTTATACTTTTACTAATCTTGATTCATAAGATAAACCGAAATGTTCTACTTAACGTTCGTTCGTGTATGTGAGGTGTTTTTGGTCCTCGATATATTTTTGTTTTTATAAAACTAAATCGGAAAGCTATAATGCTAGCTTATATTTGAGTTTTTATTGTTAGGATTAAATGTTTAGTTTTGTATTTTTATATTAGAGAATTCAGTATTAAGTTTAAAATGTTCCTAAAAAAAAAAAAAATACAGTTTATGTTTATAATATTTACCCCCAAATGTGTAACTATGTTTCAACGTCATCATCCTAGAAATTCTTTACAATTTGAATAATACAATATTTATGACATGGCCATTTCATACAAATTCATATCCTATCCTCAGCACCCCCAACTCACTTGTTTACACATTGATCAAGAGGGGGCTTAGTGGGCATTCCTGTTCTACTCGCACGTTCACCCTGCATTTGTCCAGGACCTTGATAAATTATACAATAATGGCCCAGGACTTCTCCATTCACTCTTGCCCACGACTCTTTCAGCCATTCCACTTCTTTCCCTTGTAATTGTGCAGGTTACTGCATCATTGAATGTGTTGATTTGACCACCAACACTATATCAGATTTAAATTTGCCGCTAATTTCTCATCAACCATGCGCATAGACAACTGATAGTGCGTGCTGCCCAAGGACTGTTACATAAGGATTGGGTTTATATGTTGGGAAGGACCAATAACTGTTTACAAGAGGATCGGGCTTGTATGTTGGGCAGGACAAATGACTACATGAGGACACCGCATCGTATGGTGAAACGAAATCATTTGTCGTCATCGAACTGTGATGTGGTAGGGGTATTTGGCGGTAAATTTAAATATCATTCTCTTGAATAGTCCTTAGTGCTGCCTAACATACAAGTCCGATATTTAAATTTAGCGCCAATTATCCCTGCCAGATCACAGTTCGATGACGTCAAATGTTTTCCTTTACCGGATTGGTCGTTTTGTTAACCAATTCGGCGAATGAAAATATTTGTGATTTGATGTCTTCTTGTACACCGTCTTTGGGTTCGGGGGGCCAATGTATTTGAATTGTTGCCATTGCGGCATTATGTTTTGGTTACTAATGAATAATATTTGTTATTTATGTTCGTAATGAGAACATAGAAAAATACCATTAGAACAATATATGAACAGGAATCAGAAATTCTATTCACACAATGAAATCAGATAAGTTATCATTACCTCCGTGTCCATTAATGATAGTACTATTTTGATGAATAGATTTTGTTTCGCATGCTAGTTGATTAATTGTTGTTGCTTGTACCATGTGAATCACTGCCACTTTCTCTTAGTTTTCCCAAATAATTGTAAAACGGTGCGTGTAATCGAATTAAACCCACCCCTTAATTATCCTAATCACCCTAAATAATTGAATCAACCAACCACCTCGGGGGACTGCGCGCGTACAGTTGCCTACGTCGCTACCGCCGCTCGCTTATTTTTGCAGTGGCCCTTAATAATTAATTACAACCCCTAATTTGCACAGTCTCTGTGCTGCTCGCAAGCAACTTTTCGCAATTAATAACAATTTTAGGTCGGATTTTGCGGCGATCAAAATTTCCGCCACCACCCCCCGAACAGAAAATTTGATTTAGTATGGGCGCAGCACGAGGCGGTTCTCAAGTGCCTTTAAATTTGTTTTTATTACGGGGTGCAGGGGCTTATTATATGGAATTTACAACAAAAAATTATAATATTGTATATAGGGTAGCCAAAGTTTTTGGATGACATGGCATATAAAGAAGAATACAGAATACAGTATTCTTACTGAAGACTTATTACTGAATTCAGTTTTGATTCATCAAAAAAATAGTGGAAAATAGTGTAATGCATGGTTCAAGCCGCTTGAAATAGTAATTTGCCCAATTACTATTTCAACGGCTTGAACTATGCATTATACCATTATGGCATATAAAGAAGAATACAGAATACAGTATTCTTCTTTATATGCCATGTCCTCGAAAAACTATGCGGGCATGGGTGGGGTGGGCGGTGTGTCCCCTACCAACCAACTTATACCAGTTCACAATTTCGAACGACTTGAAGTCTACACTACACTATTTCCCACAAGTTATTATAATGTAATCAATTTTATTAATTAATTCAGATTTGATTCATAAAAAAAAATTTGGAAAATAGTGTAATGCATGGTTTAAGCCGCTTGAAATACTAATTTTCCCAATTACTATTTCAAGCGGCTTGAACTATGCGCTACACTATTTTCTACTATTTTTTTATGAATCAAATCTGGATTCATTAATAAAATTTATTGTATTACAAAAACTTGTGGGAAATAGTGTAGTGTAGAGTTCAAGTCGTTTGAAATAGTGAAGGGCATAGTTTGGTTAGTAAGGGCCGCCCGCCCACCCCACCTTTGCTCGCATAGTTTTTTCCATAGGATAACACTCTATTTCAAATTGTTTAAACAATATAAAACGTCTGCATCCATTGAAAAAAACTATGCGGGCAAGGGTGGGGTGGGCTGGTGTCCCCTACCAACCCGACTATACCCGTTCACTATTTCAAACGACTTGAACTCTACACTACACTATTTCCCACAATTTTTTGTAATGCGATCAATTTTATTACTGAATTCAGATTTGATTCATCAAAAAAATAGTGGAAAATAGTGTAATGCATGGTTCAAGCCGCTTGAAATTGTAATTTGCTCAATTACTATTTCAAGCGGCTTGAACTATGCATTACACTATTTTTCACTATTTTTAATGAATCAAGTCTGAATTAATTAATAAAATTGATTGCATTACAAAAACTTGTGGGAAATAGTGTAGTGTAGAGTTCAAATCGTTCGAAATAGTGAACGGGCATAGTTTGTTTGGTAGGGGACACCCGGCCACCCCACCTTTGCTCGCATAATTTTTTCCATGGGATAACACACTATTACAAATTGTTTAAACAATATAAAACGTCTGCATCCATTGAAAAAAACTATGCGAACAAGAGTGGGGTGGGCGGGTGCCCCCTACCAACTAAACTATGGGCGTTACCTCTTTTTTCTATTTTCGTCACAAAACTATATTTTTTTTTATAAAAGTTACAGTGGCAAGGGTTTATTTATACCCCTTGCAACTGTAACTTTTATAAAAATGTATAGTTTTGTGACGAAAACATATTTATTTTATTTTTATACAAATATTCTTATAAAAAAAAACAGTTGCAAGCTCGTCTAATTTACTAAGGGCTAGTTCTACAATAGACATTTAACTGGGGATTAAGTCTATTCGTGGAATAAGTTTCAGATATTGGCTTTAAAATCTCAAACTTACTCCACGAATAGCCTTATTCTGTGGTTAAATGTCAATTGTAGAACCGGAGTTAAATACATTCATTGAAATTATTGTAATAATATAGAGTGGAGTTGTAATTTTGTTGCGTTTCGATTCTTAATTAAAACCTGTGTCCACCCTACAGATTACACTCTTCGATTGCTACCATTTTACGACTCAATCGTCACAAGAGATAAGCATTACTCTATCTTTAACAAACAAGCTCGTTTCGCTGGAAATTTCTGCCGACGCGCACACCTTTTTCTTCGCCGCCCCCCGGAATTGCCCCTGCGCCCGTAAAATCTGTTCCTAAAAGGGGCCCATCTCGCGCGAGGTAAAAATTGATCGATTCCCATAACGCGGCGTACTATATATATACATGCGGGGGGGCCTTAGGTCGCCGTCGGCGGCGGCGGCAGTGGGTGCGCGCCGCGGCGTCGTCGTAATACCGGATCGATGGCGTCGCCTGGCAACGCCGTTCCGGGGCGCGCGAGTCATCGCGGCGGAGCCGTCTCCGGCGGCGGGGGCCTACTATTCCAGAAGAATAAATACGTTCGACGCTTTAGTAGTCACGGAATTATCCCCCCCGTACGTGCGCTAACACGCCACCCGGCCCCCCCACGAACGTCGTACAGCACATGTACCGAGGTGGCAGGAGAGGGTCCTAATTAGCACTGTCTCTTGGGGATGCGGAAAAAGATGTTTGTATCATGGGGGGGCTGCTCGGGGGATTGGCGAAGAAGAGAAATGTAATTAGTGTCGGAATGAGAAAAATTGTAGCGAACGGTAGATAAGGGATGAAAGATGACTTTATTTAATTAGCTAATTTCAGGGAATATTATCTGTTTATAATTTCTACCGGGCCAGATGCCTATATCTATATATTCTTAGTCTTTTGCTTCATTTAGAACTCTCATGTCCGTATTGACCAACATCCCATAAACTTTATAGGTCCCTTAAGCTATTGAATGGATAAATTTAAAATGTCATTATGGAAGAATATGCCAAAACAAATACCAAAAACCTTGAATAGCACTTGTGATTGGAGCTTTGATTACACCTTTTGTTTAATTTTTCAGTGTTTCCAATAGAACGAATCGAATCTAAAGTAACTACATTCTCTAGATAATGTATTTATTGTTGCTATAACAACGAATACTTGGGTTCAATAGCTATTAATAGATTTATATAACGTTGGTGAACACCGGGGTCATACCCATATTCACCAACGTTCCATAAATCTATCAATAACTATTGAACCCATAAGTATTCGATGTTATATCAACAACAAATACAATATCTAGGGGATGTAGTTACTTTAGATTATCTGTATTGGAAACACTGAATAATAATAAACAAAATGTGTCATCAAAGTTCCAATTACAAGCGCTATTCAAGGTGTTTGACATTTGTTATGTCAATTTATGTAACAATAACATTTTAAATTTATCAATTCAATAGCTTATAGGACCTATAAAATGTAGGGGATGTTGGTGACAGAGCTGTTATACTATAAAACAAAATCTAGAAACAATTTAATTAATTACAGCCTGTCTATCTGTCTGCCTGTCTGTTTGTCTGCCTGTCTGTCTGTCTGATGATTACGGGCATCATCTGTATATGTTCGGATTTGAAAAAGTTTTATTGCTCTAATACTCTCACTTTTGTACTACTTGCTAGTCAAAAGACAACTACTTTTGACTAGCAAGTAGTACAAAAGTGAGAGTACTAGAGCAACAAAACTTTTTCAAATCCGAACATATACAGATGATGCCCGTAATCATCAGACAGACAGACAGGCAGACAGACAGACAGACAGACAGGCAGCCAGACAGATAGACAGGCAGACAGACAGACAGACAGACAGACAGACAGACAGACAGACATACAGACATACATACATACATACATACATACATACATACATATATACATACATACACACAGACATCGGGTTTATTTTGATTATTTTAGGAATAAAACGTATTTCATTTTTCTTCCTAGTGTAATTTTTTTCCTGGAATGTTATCGCATTCCGTTTTCTCAAATTTTTTTTCACAGACATGCACACAGACTGCAAAAACCAGGTTAATTTCGACTATTTTAGGCATAAAACGTAACCAAAATCGAATTATTTATTTTCTAAGTGGTTCACGACTACAATACCTTTCTTTTAGTGTATTTTTCCCCAGAAAGTTATGGCATATTTCGACAATATTAGTTAGAAAACGCGAAGACATTTTCGGTAAAACAATACCTTCCTTATACAGCTGTGCTGTATTCGGAAAGTAAAAGAAAACAATCATGTTATTTACAGGAGAAATACAAGTTGCACTGTATTAATCTAATGGGTGAATAAAATTGGTTGTTATTTTTTTTCACACACAACCCCTAATTAAATTTTGCTAGAATATTTGATGCCGAAGCGGAATCGTTCATTATTTAGAGGGCAATCAATTACCGCTAATTGCAATTACAGCGCTTTATGAACGCTAAAGTTAATTAATTTGCTAAAAAATTAAAAATGCCGTGTTGATATTTGTATTGGAAATTGTATTACGTGTTGGAATGTCATAGTTTCTGATTTAAAACCCTAACCTGTATGTTTTATGAACATCTTTACTAAAAATAATGCCAACGAATTATAATATTGCTCCGTTGATAGAAAAGTGACACAAGTAAAGAATTAAAATTTATAATTATTATGATTTTTAAAATCAATCCTACACTCATATTATATATTTATATTTTATTTTCAAATCAATTTCTTGAAAAATGTGTTTTTTATGTTATCTAATTGTTGTACTGAGGAAAAGATATATTATCCACCCTAAATAATTTGGTTTTTGCTCGACGAATTAGTACCTTGGCGTTGGTGAGCAGGCTTAATCACATATACATTGAGAATTTCGTATTTTTAATTTTATTAACTACTCATTAATTTGAACACGCTTTACATGTCTATTAATTCCCAAGCAACCAAAACTACTTACTAAGGTAAAGATATATTATTCATCCTAAATAATTTTTATTTTTGAAAAAAAACTTGCTCGACGAATTAGTACCTTGACGTTGGTGAGTAGGCTTAATCACATATACATTGAGAATTTCATATTTTTAATTTTATTAACCACTCATTATTTTGAAACACCCTTTACATGTCTATTAATTTCCAAACAACCAAAATAATTGGGTTATTAGTGTTTTAGTATTCAACATATCTTACGCGTAAGAGGTAAGTTTCTCTGACGCGTAAGATATGTTTGAGGACTGAATATACTATGAATAGGCTCCTTAATGTTTGTTAGAACCCTCAATTATAATCATCGGTGTTGTCACTGATGAAACCCCTGCTATACAATCAGGAAATGAAAATTAAATTGTAAAGTTACTCATGCCGCACAAACCGTACATTATATATCGCCGCCTGTGCTCCCACACGGCTAATATAAAAACATAAAAACTTTTCATTGCAAACACTTTATATTATAATAAAAACTTTTACAGCAACTGTGCCCGATTCATCACGCGAAATTTTTAAACTTTCGAGCTTTTAAATCATAGCTACACATTGATAAATGTTTGGAGAATTTATAGTGTGCTCTCTCGGTTGAACAAAAGGGGGGAATGGGAGGGTGAGAATTGATTGCGGGTGGCGTGTTGAAAATTCAGTGGACGTAAATAGCCCGTTATTAGTGGTAGTGCAATAGAAACAAACAACCTGACTATACCCGCCCACTATTTCAAACCACTTGAACTATGCATTACATTCGTTTTCACATATATCTTTTTAATTAATCTTAAATTAATAAATGAAATTAATTGAATCATAGAAAGTTGTGGATAATAGTGTAGTGCATAGTTCAAGTGGTTTGAAATAGTGGACGGGCGTAGTTTGGTTGGTAGGAACCGCCCGCCCACCCCACCTCTGTTCGCATAGTTTTTTCAAAGGATAACACTATTTTTGGAATAGTTTAAACAATATAAAACATCTGTATCCTTTGAAAAAAACTATGCAAGCGAAGGTGGGGTGGGCGGGGGGGCCCTACCAACCTGTCTATACCCGTCCACTATTTCAAACGACTTGAACTTTGCATTACATTATTTTTCATATATATCTTTTTAATTAGTCTTAAATTAATAAATATAATTAAATGAATCATAGAAAGTGTGGATAATAGTGTAGTACATAATTCAAGGGGTTTGAAATAGTGGACGGGCGTAGTTTGGTTGGTCCACTGACTCCCGTATTCACCGACGTTCCATAAATCTATCAATAGCTATTGAACCCATAAGTATTCGTTGTTATACCAACAATAAATACATTATCTAGGGAATGTAGTTACTTTATATTCTCTCTATTGGAAACACTGAATAATTAAACAAAAGGTGTCATTAAAGCTCCAATCGCAAGCGCTATTCAAGGTGTTTGTGGTGTTTGAATTAATATTTTGAGTACAGTAAAAATTCGATAAATGTAACTCTAATAAATACAATATTTATTATTAACAACTTTTTATAAACACTATTATTTTTTTACATAACTGCAACCTATTACTTTACCATATTTTCCAATTAACTAACCAAAAGAAGCGCAGACAAATATTTTGTATTTATTATGAATGAGGAAATAGTAATTTATATTATTAGTGCAGGAAGGCAAGTTTCCTGAACTACTTGTACTGGAGGTAATAAATAAATAAAGATAAATATATGAATTAATTTCTTGAACAACTTTTGAGCTAAGAAATTGTCTTGTCTAAAACGACCTTAACTTTCTAGTCATGAAATTGTCTTGTCTAAAACGACCTTTAAGTAAATATCGTATAAGAAAACTCCTACTGTACTATATCAATACTATACAATATTCTAATTTAAATTTCAATTTTCGCTGCAAGTCGCGGGTATGCCATCAATGCTTTTATTTTATATATGCGGCCTCCCCAAACTAGAAAGTGCATCCTATAAAAACGTAAAATCGCATTCTCAGCATCCGCTATGCAAATTCCGCAATTTTACCCTTACGAATTTACGGGAGCGTAAGTTAATATCTCTTTATGATCCGGGCATTTTCCGGCCGGTTCGTCCGCCCGCAACGATTTCCATAATAATGCGCCATTTAGTGGCATCGCAATTCCTTGACCCGCAACGATATATTATTATTGCTCTGAGTTTCTGAATAAACATTAATTACTATTAAAAAAAATAATATTATATAAATGGTATAGAAAATTGGTGTTTGCGCTCGAATTTTTTTTAATTTACATTAAATTACGAACATTTTGAAGAAAAAATGTCTACATTAATTGTTAAACACTCTTGGTCGGAGAACATACATTCAAAATCATCTCGCAAATACATTTTGTAAATTGAAGCACTCTCAAGCGTGCTAATTGAAAAAATTGAGATCAATAAAAATAACAACGAATTCTCTATACATCCTATATCCCAAGGGGTTGCAAAATCCGCGTCGCATCGCAAGCTTTATCATTCAAAAGACGCGGATTTGCGTTGAAGAAGAATGGGGAGACACGGAAATATTGCAGCTTTTGTTGCATGTTGCGGGTCGCCGACGGGGCTCGATTGAAAACGGGGCGCGGGCGTTTGGCACGAGACTTTGCAAAAGGGGGGTGGTCGGGGGTGCTCATGTATAATATAAAACGATGATGAATTTTCTCAAACGGCTACTTATTTAACATGCTTTTGTTAGGGAAATCTGCATTATGGTGATATTTTACGATGAGTTGCGAGTAAGAGGAAGGGATATTACTTCAAAGAACTATTATGATTCATGGTAGAGAGGAATGATAAATAAGGTCCAATTAGAAATATTCATTTTTTGTTGTTGAACATAGAAAACAGAATAATTTAATTTTAATAAAATTCAAACTATTTTAAATAATCTTTTGATTATAACATTTTTATATGCCATAATAGTTCAGTCAATGAGTGCTCAAAAAAGGAGTGTAGAGTGTGCATGAAATATGCGAAAGTTTTTGACTTGAGGGCTTCGTTAGGAGTAGTTTAGTAGGTAAACATACTAAAAGTATCCCCCCTGGGCAAGAATTTTTGATCGATCGCTATGAATATATCGATTTAGAGGCGTTCGTTCTAATTGTGAATGGTGTAAATTTGTGACTCATCGTTTCTTGAAAGATGCTGAACTTCCAACGACTGAAGATATTGGAGATTTATTATTATTACTTGAATTTCCGCAACCTATCTCAGCATTTGCTGGATAACATTCACTAATCTCTGTCGTTTTCGTGCTATATGACACGTCTGTAGTATCACGGCTAGTGATATGGGGGGTTTTCGAGAACAAAATTAGACAAGAAATATGAAGAGTGCTCCACAATCAACAAACAAAGGAACACGAGTGTTCCTTTGTTTGTTGGTTGTATAGCACTCTTCCTATTTCTTGTCTGTTTTTGTCTCTTTCGGTTTGAGGTTAGACTTTTTTTTGGGTAGATGTGTGTCATTCCTCATAATTTAGCTTGTGTATATCTTTCTCCCTCTACATTTTGTAAAGCGATTGTTATGTGATTCTTCCAACAAACTCTCAGCATTCTGCGATACACCACACCTTAAATGCCTCCATTTTTTTTTACTAATAGCTTCGGTTAGTGTTCACGATATACAAGGGTTGCCATTTAAGTATTAGGAATTGACAAAACTGTCGCAGTCGAGTTACACCTACCAACACCCGACTGCGCCATCATAAGGTTTGACATTTCAGACGTAATAAGGTTAGTCATACATAACGCTATTTGTACTGTAATATGAATAGTATAATACTGACTAATTGTAACAACACATATCATGATTTTCGGGTAGCCGCTTCAAGATCTTCCCGTCTCACTCTTAATTGCGTATTGTCTCCTGGTGTCGATTCCGCGACCGTCCGCTTTATTTTTCCTTCGCCGGGTCGCGTACGCTCGCGTTCTCTCCGGAGGGGCGACGGGGGTTCTGGGTGATCCCCCGCGCGCGCCGACAAAGATCCGCGTGCATTGCAGTGAATGCTAGAGTGAGATACAAGTTGTCCGCCGCCGTATGACTAACGGGGAGTGTGCGCGTTGCGGCACCACTAGGTGGAGCCAGGCTCAGTTACGATCTACACCCATCACGGAATAAGTTGCAAGTGTGCTGAGTGCGTTGTTTCGGTGGTTATTTTACTTATAACAAATAATAATAATATTCTAATCGTCCGGAAAGATGTCGCCGCCGCTGGCGCTCCTGGGTGTTATCAGCTGCTGGATATTCGTCGCAGTCACGGTGAGCGTTTTACTTGGTATTTTATTTTATGCTATCAAACAGGGGGATTCCGCCGCGGGTGATAAGACTTGAATGCATTGATTTTACTGCATTTGATGTGCCGCGATTAAACCGAGAGGTTGAAATATATAAAAAAAATCTTAAGAGCGTTTGTATGCCGCCCACGCACCTCCAGCGCGCCCATGTTTATTTTTGTAAATGAAGTAACACACGCATGCATTGCATTATGTACACACACCTGGAGGATGTACCTGCTGAAGGTGTATATTATTCCTTAAAAAACTCTTAGTGTTGTGGGGTGACCATGTACGATTGTAAAAGAGGAGCTCGCGACCGCCGCTACGATTTTATTGATCAATAAACGGCATATAGGAAGAGGAATGTTACTGCTTTTCTTGATGTAAAAATCGAACGTGGTTACGATTTTCTGAAGGGTCGTAATATTTTCGCGAAGATGTTTTATATGGGTAACATCTGTGGAAATATTGAGAGTTGAAGCGGCACAAATTTAAATGGATAAATTCTAAAATTTAGATTCAATAATCATTTCTTTTTAGTACAGATTAATCTTCATAGTTTCTTAAAGAAATATACAGACATTTTATTTGGAATTTATTGAATTCGCTCAATAAATTCTGAATAAAATAACATTTGCAACATGCATATTAAGGTTGTTATGAAAAATAAAGATTGTATATCTTGTATAAGATGCTCTGCATGGGATTGATGACTTTCTTAATAGTTTAAGGGCCGGTTCTACAATTGCATTTAACTGAAGAATAAAACTATTCGTGGAATAAGTCAAATGTCAAACTTATTGCAGGAATAGTCTTATTCTCCAGTTAAATTTCAATTGTAGAACTAGCCCTAAATTAAATTACTTAACTTATTGTTATATTTATACCAAGCTGAGTGGCCCAGTGGTTAGAGGCGTCGTCCGCCTCGTACTACTGAGCATTGGGGGGCCTGAGTTCGATCCCCAGCGGGGAGAGAATTTTCGCGAATCACCTTTCACAGTTTTTCAGAGGTTTTCTGTGAAATTAAGCTAAATACCGGGTGATTAAACTCCTCTGAGCTTCTCCCTTCACCGGTGGAAAAGCCTCACGGCTAATAGCCCTATAAAAGATAGAAGCTTTTTTTATTTATACCACATTTTGTTTGACAAGCTGTACATTTTTGAGCTTAAGAAACAAAATTACATTAATTTTGAAAATAGGTTCATGACCATTTTCCATAAAGCCCCAGTTCCACCACGTTGAACAATTTAGGAAACATTTTATATCAACTCGAGTAATTATATAATATATTTATAAACAGGAATCACACTCACTAACATTTCTAACAATTTTCTTTGTTGCTATTAATATTTATTTATTTTATTGTTTATACATTAATCATACCTCAGGTACTAATATGCAAAGTGAATGTCTTTGTATATTAGTATCTGAGGTATGATTAATATTTATTATTTTATTTAATATTTATTTATTTTATTGTTTATACACAATAAAATATATAATATTTTAGAATAGTGAACATTTTAAACATATTATCGAATAGTAATACTGTTATTATTCTAAAATATTAACAGTATTATTGACCATGTAAGGTGCCTTTTAAATTTAATCGATTTCTACTTGACATAGAATCTGCAATATGCCGGAAACATGTCATATTGTTGCAGCAACCCCTCTTCTGATTTTTTTGTTTGTTAGTCACGCACATGTACGTTTCTCACACGATTCGCAGAAATTATTTCGTGCGGTTACTTTTTTTTGCCGTGCCACGCGGCCCTTTCTTACCCTCCACGCCGGGAGGGGCTCAACAATAGTAAGCGAGGGCAAAAAGGCAGAACACCTGCTCGTCCCCTTTTGCAACCTGCACTTGCTGTGCGTCGGATAATAACTGGGATGTTAACAAAACTAATAATAACAATAATAAGCGTACAAAGAACTGGGGTTTCTATAGAAATGTATTCTCTGGGTGGTGGGAATCCATTATTGTATGAAACGTTGTAGATTAGTAACTACTAAATTGATATAGCGTTTCTACTGTATTATTAAATATTGTAACTTTTGCTTGACGTAAAAATTACAATATTTAAAATATAACATAACTATTATGATGTTCACATGTAGAATTGAAATCGAACTTAACGCTCAGTTGGTATGGTGACTACCAGCTGCTTAAGGTATGCTGGGTTAATACTGACCTACACTCTTATGATTTTGTTTGTGTCAAAGGTTTTGCCAGTAAACATTTTTGGGTGATGATTACTACATCTTTAGGTTATTAATTAAGCATTACTAGTGAAATTATGCATATTAAAATAGAAATTACAGAAATAAGGAAGATATCAGACAACTCTATAATATTTGGCATTGATTATGTGATAAATATAAAAAAAAACATTTGTTTCTAAAAAATATTGCACTCTGGTTTAATTCTAATTGCTAACATCCCAAGTCATCATAATATCTGAAAGAAAAATATAAACTATATTTCTTTCCTAATAAGTCTGAAGTGTTTTGTGTCATCATACTTTTAGTAATTTTTTATCATAGATAATCTGTGGGCCTTTTTGGTCCATCCTCAATCGCACTTGTATGATGTAGTGATGATAACATTATCACAGCCTTACGCCTTTTTTACACGTACGATAAAATGGTTACGTCTATTGAAGATAAGGCAGGACGATCCTTATGAGGCTATTATTTAGGTAGTATATCGAATTTGGCCTTTCGTAGAGTTCGTGTAAGTTATATTAACTTTATTTAGTTCAATCATAAGTTCCATCGAAGAAAACAAATGTTTTTTCCGTAATGTTACGTCCTGTATTTATAATTGTTGGAATTGCTTCTAAACAAAATAAGCTGACGCTTATGTTATGGTGGGTCAAATATGACCCGCAACAACGTACAACCTGGAAACAATACGCATCTCTCTATTCATGTACGTTGCATCTAAAACTATCTTAGAAGTTAGGAGAAGGAATTCTCCTAACTTCTAACTGATATGCAGCTGTACAAAAAGAAAGTAGGGATAGTAATGGAAACAAAATGGTTCGGGTCAGATTTGACCCTACCATACTAACTGAGGGTTAAGAATATAATAAGGAAGAAAATATTGTTTCTAGAATCTTAATCGTACAGTATATACACGATGGTTTTAACACATGATAGTTATGTTATATTTTATATTGTGTAACTTTTGCTTGACGTATCACGTTTCACTCATCATCACCGTTGCTCGCCGTGTGTGCATTGTCTGCAAAATTCGGCCCGCCTGCGGCGTGTTTGCGCGGTAAGCAAATAAGCCCGATTGTGCTGAGCGCGTTTTCCTGCGGCGTCTAACCGCCCCCCTCACTTTCGTGCTACCTTATTACCGCGAAACTTTGCCATCGATTCGATCCGTTCCAAAGGGGGTTTGAACGAGTTAATTATGAATACTTTGCGGCAGGCGATCAAATTGAAAATAGTTGTCTGCTTATCTTATGTTTACTGTCAACTCAAAAAGTGTGTTATCCTATGAAAATAAATATGGAAGCAAAGGTGGGGTGGGTTTAACCATATACAACCTCTTATCCATTGAATAAAACTATGCGAACAAAGGTGGGGTGGGCGGGCGGCCCCTACCAACCAAACTATGTGCATTCACTATTTCAAATGAGTTGAACTCTGCACTACACTATTATCCATAATATTCTATAATTCAATCAATTTCATTTATTAATTTAGACTTGATTTAAAAAATATATCGGAAACAATGTAGTGTAAAGTTCAAATCACTTGTGATAGTGAATGCGCATAGTTTGGTTGGTAGGGGCCGCCCACCCACCCCACCTTTGCTCGCATAGTTTTGTTCAATGGATATGAGGTTGTATATTGTTAAAACCACTCGAAAAAGTGTGTTATCCTATGGAAAAACTATTCGAAGAAAGACGGGAGGGTGGGTGGTCAAAGGCCAACCAAACTATATTCATTAAGTTTTTCTAAAAGTATGAACTATACTCTTCAAGTGTTTTAACCAACCAAACTATGCACATTCACAATTTCAAGTGACTTGAACTCTATATTTACATAGTTTTCTTGTAAGTTTCTATAAAACAGGTCAAAATTTATTAATGAAATTGATTTAATCATAGAAAGTTATGGATAATAGTGTAGTGCAGAGTTCAGGCCGTTTGAAATAGTGAATGGACATAGTTTGTTTAAAATTAATTTCCAACTCTCAATCCAACTTTTTTCTATCTATATATACCAATTTTTAAATTTTATATATATATATATATATATATATATATGTATATATATATATATATGTATATATATATATATATATATATATATATATATATATATATATTTATAGTTTAGTTGGTAGTATACATACATATATTTATGAAAAAAATGTTTAGCACTTTATTTTCTCATATTTTGCATATTTTTTAAATTTATTAGCTTTAAAAGTTGTTAACTGTATGCAACCATATTACGGATTTTTGTAAACTCTTTAAAACTTCTCTTAGTGAGACAATTTTTCTACACACGTCGGTCTGTGTAGACACAAATATATTATCTCAACGTAAGTAATTAGTTTTATTCTTCCATATCCACTGTAGCTATAACTGTTATAGCTGCAGTGGATATGGAAGAGTAAAACTAATCACTTATAGCCGTTTTCGTTTATCACTCTGGGCTGGTAGGGGTAAATTGTATCTTATTCTACTTGCTGCATCCGATGCGCACAATTCCACCTCGGCCCTTAAAACCGGCGGTGCACGACCGCAAGACCTGAAAGATACTGCAGGCCACGGGGGCGACTAGCAATAATAAGCCATGCTAAACGAAAGCGCCTATAAAAAAAGACAATACGCCCGGAGCAACAAAAACTCACGGGTTGTGGCACGCGATGAGACCAGTTACATTTTTTAATACCGCGGAAACAGACCATCCAATCTTCTATTTTCTTCGTAATTTATACATTAAAAGCTTGAATAAACATGTTTTTATTTGTATCCATGAATTTGCAATTATAGATTATTTAGAGCAAATGTATTTAGGTAAGAAACCCTTCTTTTATTAGATGAAACGAACTTATTTTATGTAACACCTCTTCTATAAAATAAATCTTGTTTTGATAGCCTGCTCTAAACAAAATATATATATATATATATATATATATATATATATATATACGATAATAAAAAGCTCTTGTAATAGTTGAAGCATTAAATAGTTCACTAAAACCAACAAATATCTTCCGCATTAAATATATTCATCTAAAACTTTTGATCTTTAGAAAACTTCCATCTGTGTAAAACTGCTCGCACGATAAAGGATAATTTCTTTTTGCCTTGCAAACACTTCCTCGCTTCTAGTACACTTCCCAGCAGGAGTATATTATCCGAAAACAATCGAGAGACTTTCAATGCCGATGCCCGTGGAGTTTTCTGGTGGGCCGGGCATCATGCAAATTTATGGCATCCCATTTGTATTTCAAAGCACAAACTCTCGTATACACGCGCGTCCTCTAAGTGCACTTAATGCCAGCGCCCTGAAACTTTTCACGCCGCGCAGAGCGGGTCAACCAAGGGTGGGAAAAGAGGAAAAACGAAAGAAAAAAAAAACACGGACCAAGCGCAGAAGTTGCCGAGAAAAAGAGGATGATAAAGAGAGATACATATGGAGACTCAAATTGTCGGAACAAGAGTTTGTGCATAACTAAACTTCTGTTAGGGTGCAGGTGACAAGCAGGGCCAAGATATTTGGCGCCCGTGGGCTAGTAAAAATAATAATAATAAATCACAAAAACCGCTTTAAGTAATTGTATATACTTAAAACGGTTTTTGTGATGTGCAAATGACGTCAAAAGCGTCCGCTCTGTTAGGAAAACAAGGCTTAACTGATCGTGCCTTTTATAGACCTCGAATCGCTCTCATAATCTAGTAAACTTTTTTTAAATTTTAAATGTGTCTTATAACTAGAGGTAGAATTATAATAATTAATATAGAGTTCCCTTAAAGGAACATTTATAATCAACGCTAATTTTTTTTTAATTATAAATTATGAAAAACGTTGAGTTATAGAGTTTTATACTATAACTCAACATTTTTCATAGTAACTCGATGCTTTTTACATTACACTGAGGTGTAACTCTTTATGGTAACCCATACGCATTTGTATACATGTAAAACTATTTTTGTGACGTAAAAATGACGTCAAAAGCGGCCGTTTTTATGCGACCGCTCTCCTAGGAAATCAGGGCTTAAGGCGAATCTTCGAAAATCTCGTTCAAGGATTCGAGCTGAAAATCTATTCGAAAAACGCGTTGTGAGACTAACGGAGCTGCTGCTACTTCTTTTGGGGAGTGTATAAACCGTGGCCCCAGGAAAAACTGGAGCGGTGCGCACCGAGAAATAAATTTATTTCGAAATAATGAAGCATTTTGTGATAATTGCGCGAATGTCTAAAAACTATACTACTGTACTTAAGCATTATCAGATTGTATTTATCAAAACTTGAAATATTAAACTGCAATCTCTTAGAGTAATTTCTGTTGAAATTTGATTACAAATCGGAGTAAATATATACTTTTCTGATGCAAATATTGGCTACATTTGCATATTTTTACTTTCCGAATACATCACTGATGTAAAGGAAGGTATTGTTTTACCGAAAACGTGTTCACGTTTTCAAACTAAGATTGTGGAAATATGCGATAACTTTCCGGGAAAAAAATTACACCAGAAGGAAGGTATTGTTGTCGTGTACCATTTAGCAAAAAAAAAATTCAATTTTCGTTACGTTTTATGCCCATAATAGTCGAAATAAACCCGATTTTTGCGATGTCTGTGTGTGGTATGTATGTCTGTCGTCTGTCTGTCTGTCTGTCTGTCTGTCTGTCTGTCTGTCTATCTGTCTGTGAACAAAATTCCGGGAAAACGACACCACAGATTGCGACCAAATTTGGTAAATATCTGCGGACACTATTCAGGACGATCCAGTGAAAATTTGAGCTCAATCGGTTTACTAACAGCGAAGGAATCACAATCAACACCACGCGCGGAGCATAATTAGGCGCTGTGCCGGACCATTTAATGCTCACGGTGGGAAAACGGCACAACAGATAAAATATTACTAGTATTATTCGTGACTCAATCATACTCAAGTCTCTTTCATCATATTCTACCAATATATTTTCTACTACAAAATCAGTTGAATTCCTCATGCCGAAACGCGTTTATATAAAATTCGATAAAATTTGCGCCATATTCCTTGTTGCACGGCCTACAGTGAAAAGGGGGCGGAAAGTGTCTAAAATTACATTTAAAAAGGCAGCGAGCTGCTCTTTCATACGGAGCGTTTTGTTCGCGGGAAATGCGAAAAAATTGGTTCATTTTCACGCAGGGGCGCGTGCCCAAATGCAATTTGCAAGCACCTTTGAGGGAAAAATGTTAATAAAATGTGATAGTAACAGCAACAGACAATTTATAACAAAACAATAGTTTGAAAGATTCAGGTCGCGGCCATCATATTTGAACATTAATGGCAGATAATTATTTTCAAAAAAAAGTCACGTTCGTGGCCATTCAAATAATTTTTTGTACTCATGTCCTAAGACAAGTCATTTCCTCTATTGATTTGGGTGCGGGAAATTACTATTCCGTATTTATTTAAATTCTATACCTCGGAATGAAACACCATTTATATTATAGGTTGTTGAAAATTTATTATTATTATTTAATATAATTTTATAATTATTTTGGCGCTTGTTTCTTCAAACTATCGATTTAATTAATTGCTAAAGAGTGAAATGTGTATGGCACGGTGAATAATAAGAAAGAAAGAAACATCTTTATTCATCTGAGGTATATGCATACATACATAAACATAAATAAAAAGTAAACTTGACTTGAACTCCTAAGGCACGGTTGTATTCGCGATTCAAACGTTAACGGTTTTCTTCAAAGTAGTAGGTAAACAGCTGATCTTTGTAATTGTTTGATCAGCTGATTGCATTAAAATCATATGATTCCAGCCACGTCTACAATAATGCGCGATTGTTTATGTACTTTTAAGGTATAAATTGTATAGCCTTGGCATTATAGACATGTATAAGATGAGAAAACAAATGTTATGCAAACTAATTCCCTACTAAATGTAGTTCATTTCGTGCCACCAGATGGAGTATTAGCCGACTTGAATCGCCAATAAAGTAGATAACTGTTGAGTTAATTTCCAATTCGTGATTATAACTTCAATATTAACAACTTTGATACATCATGCGACGTTGCCATATATAAACTACATCTGTTTATATATGGCAACGTCGCATTAAGTGTCAAAGTTGTCAAAAGTGAGGTTAGAATCACGGATTGGAAATTAACTCAAGTGTTATAAGCTTTATAACTCTTGGGTTAATTTAATATCCGTGATTCTAACCTCACGTTTGCCAACTTTGACTGAGGTATATGCATACATACATAAACATAAATAAAAATTTCATATTAAAAAATAAATTAAACATTTGAATGTTGGTCCACTTTGGCACTCAATACTTGTTATAAATTGAAACAAATAATCTTGCCATTTGTGTCAATTTATATAAAGGATTGAATGCAAAAGTGGACCAAGATTCAATTTTTTTAACCCTACAGCACATAACAATAATAATTTAAACTTCGTATATTTCTACAAGAAATGTTGTGGTATCAGTGACAGGCACAGGATACGAACATCCAGATTTTTATACCTAGGCGGTTAGGTATAAAAATCTGGACGTTCGTATCCTGTACCTGTCACTGATACCACAACATTTCTTGTAGAAATATACGAAGTTTAAATTATTATTTATGTGCTGTAAGTAGCTTAAACTATTTATTGGAGTTGATATACCACATAAATTGTTTTTTTTTATTTGTAACAAAATCATTTGTTTTACAAAGCTAACATTTATTTGCTATTTTACAACAGATCTCAGTGACCGGACTTAGGTGGTTAAGGGTTAAATCTATTTTTATGTTAGTACTAATAATCCCTATAATATAAAAACGAAGACAATGTTTTGAAGCCGACCGACCTGTCATTTATGATAGTTCTATTGTGGGGGTTGCTAATTCAAATCCCATCGAGGTTTTATGTTTTTAATGTAATGTATGAGTATATACGAGTAATTTTATGGGCTGTAAAGGTCGTTTTAGACAAGACAATTTCTTAGCTCAAAAGTTGTTCAAGAAATGAATTCATATATCCTCCTCCCATACAATTTGTTTATGACAAATAGAAAGCGATACATTTTTCCATTCGATCTACCATTCAATTCAATATTTCAAATAATTTACTATATGATACAAGTCAAAAAATTGTCTTATCTAAAACGACCTTTAGAGTAGAGATTTGTTGCATAAATTGTTTCTTTATGCCAATAAAATGTTTAATTATTATTAATCACCCTGTATATCAATTATATAAAAACGTTCTCAACATTCAATTTAGATTTCACACGTATAACCCTATATCTATAAATATTCATCACTTCAATTATGATGTGTTTAGAAACATATCAAATTAAATCCTTTAATTATTAACACCACGGCACATCCACGTACATATCCACATTGTAAATACAACTCCGTTTATGTGCGAACATTAAATTTCATAATTTACATTTCATCGTTCCCTAATTGAATGTCCCGTAAATTTCCGGACGCGCGGACCAATCCCCCCGTTGTTGTTAATGGCTTTTCCGGGGGGCCAGCACGGTTGAAAATTGCCAATCGGTTTTAAATATTGAAAAAGGAGTTTTCCGCGCGCGCGCGCACCCGCACAGGATTTACGAGTGTTTTCCGAAATGCGCAAAGGTGTGATTGCCGGATGAATATTGCAGACACAATTAGCAGCGACGATTTCTACGCGAATTTCGTATGTATGTTATAATGGCTGCAGACAGGAACAGGTGGTACAAATAAAAAAATCTGCACCTGTCTCTTGATGTTTGTGTGTTATTTCTACCTGCGGGGATTATTAAATTAAGTGGAAAAACTGTGAGGGAATTAAAAAGGTTTTAGGAATTACTAGAAATGTTGTTTAAGATGTTGCTAATATATTAAAACTAATATATATTAAAATATAGTTCATGGAGGATGCAATTTTGAGTGTTTCTAAAATTTATGGCAATCGCGTACCACAAATTCTTGTAGTATATCTCAAATTATAGCCAAATACGCTATTAAGGGTGGGATATATATATATATATATATATATATATATATATATATATATATATATGTATATATATTATTTTTATTGAACGAATTAGATCATTATTTTGAGCTTTTACCACTTTTGTGACATATTTTGTCAACATTTCATCACAATCACTAAATTTGAGAGAGGTTAAAATTGAATCACAACCATGCAATGCAATCTAGTAGGCTTTTCGTCTCACATAGTTTGTGTTTGCATCGAAAACGATATAAGAAACTAGATAATGTCATACGGGCTTTAGAGAAAAGTGCTTTGAAACATTCTGTAGGGTGCCCCATGTTACAAAGGGAATCTAAACGACCAAACAATATTCTGCACACCCTGGGCAAGTATTGCGATGGATAAAAAACAGTGATAATAGTGGTAGGAGGATTCTAAAGGAAATCCAACCCAGGGTAGTAGCACTAAACGAGGAAACCGAAGAATACTGCACGCATTTGAATTGTTTTTTTTTTCTCTATAATATTTTCATATGTTGATGTGCCCCATGAGTGTAATGAAAAATAATTAATTGTTCCTACAAACTTGTAAATTGAAACCGTGTTTACCTAATAACACTTACAGTGATTATCTATAAATAGAGCGGGCTAGTTGAACAAGAACAATTATCGAGTAAGTAATCCGTTTGTGTGGTTTCGCCGTTTTCGTGCTAAAACAGCGATTAGGGCGCTGAATGTGGCTTGTCACGGGTCGAATTACGAGAGCAATTTAGCCAATTCAGAGCAATTACGGAAACTGAAGTCACACGTTTTTCACAAACAATACGATTTGCGCTTTGTGCACACAATCAATGATTATAGGCAACAAAACGGTAACAGTAACTGTAGTTTGATTTCGAAAAATCACTATTTTATTGATTTAAAAACTAAATGATTAATTTTATATATACATAGTGCGGCCGAAATAAAATCATGGCCGAGGTTTTCAAACATTATCGTTGGTCCTTGAAGGAGGACAATTCAAACAATTTCACCCACATATTAAATATTTTTGCATATTAGTATATGATCTATGATTAAAATATAAACAATAAAATAAATAAATAATATAAATACAAGCGTTTGCACAATTTGATTAAATTAAACACTGTACCGGCAAATTTTCGCGTATCAGCAAATTTTTCAAACGTAACCATTGGATAATTTATCGGTTTTTTCGCATGTCACACTAAAACCAACGAAGCGAGATTGGGGATAGTAGAGTTCTCGTATGGCAGGCCACCCCCTGAATCCAAAAGCACAAACTAGATATCGGTACGCCAAACAGTTACCGAAAAGGACATTTCTGAAATGGTAAATTCACCACTGCACGCATGTCATAGGTTCACCACCCCTGGCCCGTATTTATCTGCAATTGGTCTTTGGGTACAATTTCATATTCGTTATCTCTCCCATTGAGTCATACAGGTATTTTAATTTTTGTTTTAGTTTCTATAAAACATTACTTTTAATTCTGACAATATTATATAAAATGAAAAACGTTATTTGTAATAAATTCAAACCCGAAGTTTCGGCTTCATAATAGCATCTGTCTTCAAGAATCTTTTCAATAACATTTTCCACTTCCTGTATCCTAATCCAATTCGGTATTCTATTCAACTCCTCTCTCGTTTAGTATACATAACCCTGCTGTTGTCACCCATAAAATCCGCCTACCTGTCCGGTAATCCGAGAACCCACACAAGCTGTATGGTCCAAATCGAGGTCATGCTGCTTGAGTATTTCAATCTCTTCTCAAATCGACGATAAACATACGCATATTATATCTTTAAAACAGTTGGTTAATAATAAACACATCAGTATTAAATAAGAAATTGCAATTGGGAAATAATACAATGACGAAATATTACTCACACGTAAACAATTTTTAATATTTACCTTACACGATCAATAATACTGTCAATATTTTAGAATAATGACAGTATTACTGTATGATACATGTTTAAAATGTTCATTATTCTATAATATTTATTATATAATATTTGTGTTGTGGTTGGTGATGTGGAAGGGTAGTGAGGGAAATGCCAATAAAGGTTCTTTTTTATAATATTGACACTATTACTTATAGTGTAATGTATAGTAATGATAGAATGAAGAGAATACTGATGTTTATCCGGATAATTGATTGCTTGTTAAATATAAAAGGAGGATAGATGCAAATACTAACAGTACTAGCAGTACTAGGACTGACAGTATTATTGATCGTGTAAGGTGCCTTTAAAATGTAGAAAACTCACCTGGAACAAAAGTAAACAATGATATCGTCAGCGCGACATGACATAACTGCGTTTTTTATGATCAAGTTAAATTATCGTTGGATTTAATGTAAAAGTACAAATACAACTATATGGTTTAATTTATTTTCCTAATAAAATCATGTTGTACCTTAATCCATTGAGACCCAAGGACTTTTTCAAGAATTTTTATGTGTGTGTTTAACTTAATAATAGCCCTATTTTAAGTAATTTAACGTTTTGCTTAAAATAGGGCTATTACTGAGTTAAACACACAACCCCTATTCGAATATGTCAGGTTCAGGAAATAATTATATATACTGAAATGAGTACAATGGGATTATATACATTATACAAAATTTATTGCCTTTTACCTTTCGGTGTAGGCTATCGTTATCGTGTATTCGTTATTATAGCAATAATCACATCAAAATTATAAATAATTTTAAACAATTCAAAAATGCAGTATTCAAAATTCTTATAGAATGTGAACCATATTCCCTGGAGGAATACTTTAATGAAGTTAGAATATTAGTTAATCACCACCTTTTTTTTTGTTGACAATATTTCAATGTATGATATATAATTTACTATTGTATATGTATTGTATGCATGTGAAATAAATTTCTATTCTAATAAATATATCTATATTATCTAGGGCATGTAGTTACTTTAGATTCACTCTATTGCAAACACTGAATAATTAAACAAAATGTGTCATCAAAGCTCCAATTGCAAGCTCTATTCAAGGTGTTTGACATTTGTTTTAGCAATTTCTGCCTCAATGACGTTTTCAATTTGTTCATTCAATAGCTCATGGGACCTATAAAGTTTATGGGATGTTGTTGAATACGGGCATAAGTGTGTATTTTTTTGTATATGAAAACAAAAAGAGTCGCGATTTTTTTTGTAAAGTATACGTTGCATAATAAAGTAAAACTAACAATTGTGTTACTCTCCGATTTAAACTTTGATTTACAGACCTACATAAATCCCCAACTTCCCTCCCTCAGTGCATTATTATTTCAATTTCTTCCCCAAATACACGAGAGCGCCAGCTATTCAATTATTAATGCAGCTCTCCTACCCGCGGCTTTTTGGCGCGTTCTTTGTTGCACAAAGGGTTTTCTCGCAGCTCTGTAGCGCACACGGGGGGTGGGCTGGCTGGAGGAGGCGGCGGCGGCGGCGGCCTGCAGCACTTCAAATAAAAATACAGTAAAATAAAGCAAAAACGCGCGGAGGCGCCGACGAAAAGTTCACGAGAGATAATCTAAAATTTATCGGAAAACGCTTATATTTATTGCCGGGCGCACAATTCCGTTACGCGCGATAAAAGAAGACATGACGAGAGAAAACGGGGGAATAAATAAGCTAGGTGTGTATCGGGCGGGTGCCATAGAAATGTTTTGGAACAACATCTTGTTTTAAAATTGTATTCATAAACTTTCAATATATAGGGCAGGCCATAAATATGCCTACCACATCAAATGTTATAGGACAAATATATATCTTCTACCATCTGTTATCTATCATCTGTCATTTGTCATTTGCCATTTGCCATCTGTCGTCTGTCACTATCATCTGCATATAGAGCAGGCCATAAACATGTCTACCACATCAAATGTTATAGAACAAATAAAGTACAATGTCATTTCTCATCTGCTACTGTCATCTATTATCGGTCATTTGTCATCTGTCATTTGCCATCTGTCATTTGTCACTATCATCTGCATATAGAGCAGGCCATAAACATGCTTACCACATCAAATGTTATAGGACAAATAGAGTATAATCTAATTTCTTATCTGCCACTTTCATCTATCATCTGTTATCTATCATCTGTTATTTGCCATTTGTCATCTATCATATGTGATCTGTCAACCACCATCTGTCATCTGTCAGTATCATCTGCATATAGAGCATGCCATAAACATGCTTACCACATCAAATGTTATAGGACAAATAGAGTATAATGTCATTTCTTATCTGCCACTGACATCTATGATCTAGCATCTGTCATCTATCATTTGTCATTTATCATCTGTCACTATCATCTGCATATAGAGTAGGACATAAATATGTTTACCACATCAAATGTTACAGGACAAATAGAGTATAATGTCATTTCTCATCTGCCCTGACATCTATCATCAGTTATCTATCATCTCTTATCTATTATCTATCTTTTGTCATCTGTCATTTGTGATCTGTCTTCTGTCTTCTGTCTTCGTCGTATGTCACTATCATTTGCATCTAGAGCAGGCCATAAACATGCTTACCACATCAAATGATATAGGACAAATAGAGTATAATGTTATTTATCATTTTCCACTGTCATCTATCATCTGTCATTTGTCATTTGTCGTCTGTCATTTGTCATCTGTCATTTGTCTTCTATCATTTGTCATCTGTCATTCGTCATCTGCCATCCGTCATCCGTCACTATCATCTGCATATAGAGCAGGCCATAAAAATGCTTACAAGATCAAATGTTATAAGACAAATAGAACACAATCTCATTTCTCATCTGCCACTGTCATCTATCATGTGTTATCTATCATCTGTCATTTGTCATTAGTCATCTGTCATTTGTCACTATCATCTGCATATAGAGTAGGCCATAAATATGTTTACCACATCAAATGTTGTAGGACAAATAGAGTATAATATCATTTCTCATCTGCCACTGTCATCAATCATCTGTCATTTGTCTTTTGTCATCTGTCACTTGTCATCTATCATTTGTCATATGTCATCTGTCATTCGTCATCTGTCATCCGTCATCTGTCACTATCATCTGCATATAAAGCAGGCCATAAAAATGCTTACAACATCAAATAACAAATAGAACACAATGTCATTTCGCATCTGCCACTATCATCTATCGCCTGTCATCTATTATCTGTTATCTATGATATGTTATATCATTTATCTATTATCTATCATCTTTTATCTATCATCTGTTATCTATCATTTGTCATCTGTAATCTTTCATCTATTATCTGTCATTGTTATCTCTCATTGTCATTATCATCTGTCACTATCATCTGTCATTTGTCATTTGTCATCTGTCATCTGTTACTGTCCTCTGTCATTTGTCTCTGTCACTGTCATCTATCACTGTCATCTGTCACTGTCATCTGTCACTGTTATCTATCACTGTCATCTACCAACTAGACTATACCCGTCCACTATTTCAAACGACTTCAACTCTGCACCACACTGTTATCCGTTACTTTCTATGATTTAATTCATTTCATTTATTAATTTATGCCTAATTCGTAATAATAATGTAAGAAATAAAGTAGTGCATAGTCCAAGTCCCTTGAAATAGTGAACGGGCATAGTCTGATTGGTATGGGGCACCCGCCCACCCCACCTCTGCTCGCATAATTTTTTCAATGGATACAGACGTCTTTCATGGTTTACACAATTATAGGCAGAATTTTGTTTCATGGAAAAAATTGTGCTAGTATAGGTGGGGTGGGTAGGTGTTCCCTACCAACCAGACTATGCATGTTCACTATTTCAAACAACTTGAACTAAGCACTACGTTGTGTTTAAAATTTGTTTACGAATTAGGTGTAAACTAATACATGAAAATAATTGAATCATAGAAGATAATGGATAACAGTCTAATGCAGAGTTCAAGTCATTTGAAATAGTGGACGCGCATAGTTTGATTGGTAGGGGCCTCCCACCCACCCCACCTACGTTCGCATAGTCTTTTCCATAGGATAACACTTTTCCTGGAATGGTTTTAACAATATAAAAAAAATGTATCCATTGAAAAAACTATGCGAGCAAAGGTGGGGTGGGCGGGAGGCCCCCACCAATCAAACTATACCCGTCCACTATTTCAAATAACTTGAACTATGCACTATATTGTTTATCACAATTATTTTATGAATCAGACGTAAACTAATAAATGAAATTAATTGAATTATAGAAAGTAATGGATAACAATGTAGTGTAGAGTTCAAGTCATTTGAAATAGTGGATGGGTATAGTTTGCTTGGTAGGGACCACCCGCCCACCCCACCTTCGTTCGCATAGTTTTTTCAATGGATACAGACTTTTTATATTGTTTAAACTATTTCAAGCAGACTGTTATCCTGTGGAAAAAAAACTATGCGAGTTACTTTCTATTATTCAATTAATTTCATTTATTAGTTTACGTCTGATTCATAAAAAGAATGTAAAAATATAATGTGGTGCAACAATTATAATTGATTGAAATAGTAGACAGGCCTAGTCTGGTTGGTAGGGGACACCCATCCAACCTCATCTTTGCTCATGTAGTTTTGTTAACGCGATAACACTCTTTCTGGAGTTCTTAAAACAATGTAAAACATGTGTGTCCATTGAAAAATTGTCATCTGTCTTCTGTCTTCTGTCTTCTGTCTTCTGTCTTCTGTCTTCTGTCTTCTGTCTTCTGTCTTCTGTCTTCTGTCTTCTGTCTTCTGTCTTCTGTCAACTGTTATCTGTCATCTGTCAACTATCATCTGTCACTGTCATCTGTCACTGTCATATATCATCTGTCACTGTCACTATTATTTGCCTCTAACGCCTATTAATCATCTGTTTCTGTCATTTTGTATTTATATTCTTGCATCTATCACTGTCGCCTGTCAATGTTATTTGTTAAATATTTTGTCATCTGTTATGACAACATTTACGTAAACATAATTTTGCAATTTTTTTTAATTCAAATTTGCAGTTCTATATGTCTAAAAACAATGAATGAACACGCGTATTAACAGATTTAATTAAATTTGGAGTCAAATATCTTAATACAAAAATATTGTACCATGCTTACTGGGCTAATACGAGGTATTATTTTTACAATTAGCATGGTACAATATTTTTGTATTAAGATATTTGACTCCAAATTTAATTATTAGCGATGTTCTACTTGAAATTCTTTCGCGAATTTATTCACACCCTATATAGGTTTAATAATACATATTAATATCGTAATTTTTTCCTGCTTGTTCATCTTCGTCGTGGGATTTGTGGGACGGTGTTTAAAAAAATCTCTTATTATCATATGTATAATAAAGTAAGGTGCACTGGTCACAATAGATTTTTATATACTATGCCTATATTTAACTGTTTTATTTACGCGTAATGCTCATTGTGAACATGACATATATAAAACCATACCATAGCCGAATTTTATAATAAATTAATCATTGTTTATTATTGTTTCAGGTGAGTTTACTACATTTTTATTACACCACTACTCGATAATACCTATAACCACCAAATGGTGAGTGCTTTTTATTTTTATTATCAGCACATTCGCACTTTTAATAGCATATAGCAATTAATAACTAATCCTGTTTTTTTTGTTGATTTACATCGCAACTGATACCAATTTATCTTTTTTTTTTATATGCGGTATTTTATGAAATTACGTTGATACGATATACAGTATAACTGGTATAACGTTACTAATTTGAATATTGCGTTTTTGCTGCTATAAAACGGGTCTCATGCATTATTCATCGTTTTATATATATATTTTATTACACGTTATAGTCTCGCGCGTCTCGTTTGCCCCCTTAGCCCCCCTAGCCACCGACGGGCGACTATGCTGCTGCATTTCTGGGGCTGCGGCGGTGTCAATTACTCCACCGCGCGTATAAAAATTATTCGTGTTATATCCCTCCTCGGTTTACTCGATCACACAAAACCATAGACAACCACGAAACAAGTTTATATATTATGCAGACGGTTGAAATTGAGAGCATCTTAAGTTGCCTATAGTAAGTAAACGTTTTAGGGGTTTTATATTGAAAAGCTTTAGTTTATGTAAGACAGTGTGGTCTAAAAAGAGAGTGGCATACCTCATTTTGTAAGGGGGTGTTTTGAAGTTGATTATGTGCTACCGAATGTCTCTAAAGATCTTTATTAAAACGAAAAGTACATTACAAAATATTTATTGTAGTGAGTAATTATAATCAGAAATATATTAATGAAAATCGATGTTCATTTAAAAACAAATTGTTATTTAATACACATTTGACATTACAAATTATCAAATTTATTTTCTTGATGGATTCTCAAAGAATGATTGTTTTTCTTTAATAAACTATGTTATTTAAGTATTTAACGATTATTAATTAAAGAAAAACAATCATTCGTTAAGAATCCATCAAGAAAATTAATTTGATAAATTGTAATGTATATGTAATAATAATGTATATAACTTTATAGAAATACATATATTTTAAATATTGCAGTAGATTTACTATTGAGTATAATGTTATGTAATTAAAAAAAAATAATTACGTTTATTCTAAAATATATATATAAAATAATTAAAGGAGCGTTAAAATATACATAAAAATCATCAAAACAAAAATCAAAATCTGTAAATTCATTTTGGAAATTATAACTCTTGTCATCTCACAGTGCGATATGTAATGCAAAAAAGTCCCATAGAATCTTAAGCCTGTTCTCATTAAAAAAAACAATTGAGTAAAAAATGGTTCAAAACTCTCTTTTTATTGGCTAATCAAAGGCTGGTGGGCGAATTTCAAGAACCAGGTTTACACAGGGCAGTAGTATCAACGGCCTTATTTTCTCAACCTCTTTGCGGTATGCTTTGTCTCAGTATCATGTTTATGTTATCGCTGCTATTGAACGTTTAGAAGAAATATATCTATCTCAGTAGTCTCAACAGTATCTTCAATCACATAAAAAAGGTTTTATTTGCATGTACAATGTAATACGGACGCATATTGGTAACGTGCACACCTTATTCAAATGATCAATCAATTGCTTCGGCGATTCGAGTATAAATAGTTAACATAAGATAACTATTGTTCCTTATTATATATATATATATATATATATATATATATATATATATATATATATATATATATATATATATATCGCATTACATAGTTTGTACCATAAAAGACAATTATTACCTAAAATTCATAAAATTTGTCACTAATAAAACTTATTTTATATGTTCTGTCGGTACCGAAATGGAGCTATAATAAACATATGTCGGAGGGTTTAACAAAAAAAAAACCGTCCGAATCGAATGTCGAACGGCCATTTCCGATGGGCAATTTCGCGTGTACGGGGTAGGACGGTTGAGGAATGGCCCGATCACGCCCCAAACGCGACCTTTCAACCGTGCTTTAAAGGTCCCATCCGCACATATTCATGATGTTCTCGTGTGTGTCGGACAATGCGGTCGCAGCCTGGCCACTGCCACTCGTGGGGTGGCTGTCAGATTTATTTCCACTATCGAGAGTTCGTTTTATCACTGTTCCTATTTCCAATGACTCCATCATTTAAATCCGCACTGTGACTTGCGATCTTTATAAACTGTAATGTTGAAAGTCTTGAGACATTCTTTATATGAATGTAGTTTTTTCTGCTTCTATTATTTTAAACAAGTTGCGGCAAGATAACTTATATTATAATAATAATAATAATAATGATAATAAGCTTTATTGTCCTCCGGAAACAAAAATCCAATTACAGGACAACAACAATAATAATTTATATTATTGTTGTTGTCCTGAAATTGGATTTTTCAATAATAATTTATATTATTGTATTGATTTTTTTTCCGTAGGACAATAAAGCTTATTATTATTATTATTATATAAGGAAGTTATCTTGTCGCAACTTGTTTAAAAAAATAGAAGCAGAAAAAACTAAAAAATATAACATATAACATGTATTATAACTCGCTAATTATAATGCAATAAAACAAAAAGCAGTTTACTCTTAGAACAAATTCATGTTTCTTTAATTTTTGACCATCTTGTACATTATATCGGCATTCTGAGTATGTCCAAACACTTTTAATATGAAGCAAAACTCTTTATAAAGGTTGTTTTAGACAAGACAATATCTTAGCTCAAAAGTTGTTCAAGAAATGAATTTATATATCCTCTTCCCATACATTTTGTCCTTAACAAATAGAACGCGTTGTGTTTTTCCATTCGATCTACCATCCAATTCAATATTTCAAATAATTTGCTGTATGATACGAGATAATTTAGATTGTCTCGCATTTTGACTAACTTTTGAGTCAAGAAATTGTCGTGTCTAATACGACCTCAGGGCGAATTTTGTAAAATGTCGTTCGTGAATTCGAGCTGAAAATCTATCCCAAAAATGCATTGTGAGACCAACGGAACTGCTGCTACTTCGTTTGCGGAGTGTAGAACCCGTCGCCCCAGGAAAACTGGAGGGGTGCGCACCGATAAATAATTTTATTTCGAAATAATGGAGCATTTTGTGATAATTGCACGGATGACTCTAAATTATACTGCCGTACTTAAGCATTATCAAATTACATTAATCAAAACTTGAAATATGAAACTACAATCTCTTAGAGGAATTTCTTTTGAATTTTGATTTCAAATCTGAGTAAATATATACTTTTCTAAAGCAAATATTGACTACTTTTGCATATTTTTACAACTATTTCGAGATAAAAAATAAACTTTTCGTCTTAACAAAGGATCAAATCATCCTTAGATTTGTGAAATATCCAAACATACTTTCAGAAAATTATAAAATGTTGACTAGAAAAGACCGCGCGATTAGGTCAACATTGAACCGTATTTTGTCTTCTGAGATTCACCTTAATGAAAGATTTTTTTGTGTAGAAATTTGATATTAACCTTCCGGCACTCGCGCCCATTCTCATAGACCCGGAGCATATATAAGCGAGTGCGGAAGTTTATAGAAATACGCTGTATATTACTTGGCGGTAAATTTATGAAAATGTTGCTACTGTTTAATGAGTTACTAAAAATCGATTACAGCCACAATTTTATTTTTGTATCACTCCTCCACTTCACACAAAATAAAATTCCCGCGGGTCGATGAATATTAACACCAGGACATTCCAGCCCGTTACATTATTAATTGTCCCGGGTGTGTGGCGCCCGTGTCCTTGTGCCATCATCAAATCGATGCGTGGAGGTGCCGGGCGTTGCCTAATTTATCCGGTGTGGAAAATAATACACACACACACACATATATATTTAGGCAGTTGATTGTCTCCTCCCATCATCGATCGGCCCACATTCTCCACCCAAAGTTGCGTTCGCAAATTTCTTGTTGTGCCACCCGCAGCAGTTCGGTCTTCGCCTAATGGACTGTCGCTAGTTGGGGAGTTTCGACATGGGTCGTTCCGAAACTGTTAGATTGTTTGAGTTTCGTAAATGAGACGTGTTGCAGATACAAATTATCGTGCGGTTAAATTATTAACAAATTAAACTATTCAGTGGGAGAGAAACAAATTTGCATACATGTTTCTTATAATTTTATAAATTATAATACATTAACGACTACTATTACTACTACTACTACTACTACTAAATAAAAATTAAATTAATAAATTATTATATACAGGGTGTTTTATAAGTAGAGATGAATGTCGAAAGTAACATTCGTCTCTACTTATAAAACATCTTGTATATAATAATTTATTAAACATATATATATATATATATATATATATATATATATATATATATATATGTTTGAATCCCCCCCTTTAGTAATCTACATCTAGATTTCCATCTTATTAGATCTCATCAGTGTAGCTCAGCTAGTGAGGATGAATTCACACAATATCTCGAGTGGTTATATACAAAAATAATACAGCTAACCCCTTATTATTCTCATTTTTCAAGAGATTTGAGACTGAACAACCGGTGGAAAACCGGGACACAGATATACACGATGCGTTTTAAAGTAAAAGAAATTTCAAAAAAATTCTTTGTAATTGTTCTAATTGAACTTTATATTTATAGTGATCATATAACGCATGCATATTCCATTTTTGATCTGACTAATGAATTATATAAAGCTATAATTGTATTGTATATCTAGTAATTTAAATAGTTTTACACACTGCATCTTTACAAACAAATTCCAATAAACGTGTATTGTTCCCAACGGTAATAACAAGAACGTACCAACACTCTACCCCTGTTTTTATCTTCCACTATTTTTTATATAGGTCGTAAACAGACTACGCGAGTCCTCCAAACAAATTAAATTAGCAATATTCCTTCCAGTTCCTTGCCAATAAAACTCGTTTCACATCTTCGATCTATCAATTCCGATTGCGTTCGAGTAGTAAAGAGAGGACGGCGTTCTTTTGCTCGCCTTTTTGTGTTCTCTCATGAAGTCGGATTTAAAAGATCGTCCCTATGCAAAGAGACGGTGATTTATTGCGACCCTGATAACACGACGCGCGCGCGTTCATTGACCGGCCGCCCCCCGAGGTGATGGAGGCGGCGTCATGGGGGGCGGTGTGTGTATGTGTGTGTGCATCAATGTTTCCACTACGGATTACTGCGATAAATGCATCCCGCAGTGAATAAAAAGGGAAAATGTGTGTGAAACTGTTTGATGATGTTTGGGGATAGGGGGTTTTATAGTGTGTAATATTTTCCAGCAGGATTGTTTTTAAATATTCTAAATTGAAACACTTTATATATATATATATATATATATATATATATATATATATATATATATATATATAATATCTGATGCATCACACCACTTTCCGAATTATTTTCTTAAAATTAAAAAGATATTTGGATTTATTCGATTTGGTTTGATTCGGATCGATTCGGTTAAATTTGGTTCAATTCGCTTCGATTCAGACACATTTTGAAATTTTGAAAAAAACACCAATTCATTTAGCGAAAATGGTCGCATATTAAATATAGTATGGTAATGCAAATGGAATTGGAATAAAAATTAAAATTTTTATGACATGTTTCTATGCAGTTTTTTGTTTAAAATTACCTTTTTAAATATCGTTTAATTTTTGAAAGTACATTATAGAACACCCTATGTAGTAACTCTATTTCAAGAAAACCAGTTTAAATTAGAGACTATGGTTCGGTTGTATAAAGGAGAGGTAACTATAACCCGTGTTTATATATTTAGAGATAAATGATTGTAATTTTTTATTTTATAGCTCTGTTTACATATGGCAACATGGCATTATGTGTCAAAGTTGTCTAAAGTGGCAGATTGGAAATTAACTCGAGAGTTATCTGCTTTATACAACCGACCCTAAATCTATTCTATAATCTACAAATTAACAGAGAAAACAATTACAAATCCCTATGTATATCACCTCAGAAATTAATTGATTTTCATCATCATTCCGCTCTCCTTTCTATGCAATGGCATTTCAATTTTCAAAGCCCCCTTCCCCCTCCCGTAGGCGTGCTCGCGTGATGGATTCAAATGAATTAAATGCGCCCTTCGATTTCCCGTCAATTTCCCCCCACGCCCCGTCACTCGGTTGTGAAAATACGAGTTTTATTAAACATTGAGAGCGATCGAGCGGTGCCATTTTCGAAAGACAATGAAAAGCGTTTTTTTAATCAAATAATTAATTAAATCTCATTGTATGTACCAAAATGCGCGTAAACAATACACACAATATAGAACACACTTATATAAATAGCATAGAAACTCGAGTTTTAGTATCAACAACATTTATAAAAAAATAAATGTGGTAAATATATCTTTATACAGACTGTTCAAGTGCTAAGAACACCCTATATAAATATATATATATATATAGTATATGTATACATATATAGTATATAGTTCTTAGATTAGTCACAATTTATTTTGTTTGTTTATAAAACAGATCAATGAATAAAACATATTATAAAACGACATGAATGTTTATATATATATATATATATATATATATATATATATATATATATATATATACAGGGTATTCAGTGCAAAGAACACCCTATATATATATATAAATATATATATATATAAACATTTATGTCATTTTATAGTATTTTTTTATTCATTGATCTGTTTTACAAACAAACAAAATGAATTGTGACTAATCTAAGGACTATCGAACAATGTATCTAGTATCAAATTCTAAACTTGTGTTTATAAAAGTTCATCTCGTATACTCTTCACTACATGTCTTTTAGCAATCTTTTTTATCTCATATTTTACCATCTTTACTCCTAGGTTTTGGTGGACGTTATTATCTCGGGCATACCAGGGAGCTTTGACTATACCTCTGATTATTTTATTTTGTAACGTTTGTATAATTTGAATAGCCTCATGTAATGCCTATATTGATCTATAACCAAATATTAGTTCTTGACATATTGGGATTAATATCTCAAACTTATTCCAGGAATAGCATTATTTTTCGGTTCAAGTATCAATTGTAGAACCGGCCCTAAATGTATCAAATATTTCTTGCCACTACGCTGTGAACGGTCCTTTAGCGTCCTTTAAGTTTGAAATATATACTTGCATGCCTTTATAAGTAAACTAATGACCACCATTAGTATAACAATTTTAAAAATCTCTTCAAGCCATTACACATAATGTGAGCTCGCCTCCCCAAGTTTGCGGCTATTTGCGTGACTAGAAAAATTACACCTGTAAACTTCCGCGGTGGCGCCGTCGCCACCCCCCGGCAGCAACAGCACGAACCAATTAAATGTTACGTACGAGTTGCGAAATTTAATACCCACCTGCCCCATAATAACCTGTTATGCTTTTCCGCCCGGAAAAAGTTTCAGCCGGCAATAGCAGCTCGGGCGCGCGCAAAGGATAATAAAGGGAGCTTTATGTGTTGTGCGAAAATTTTTACTTTGTCAGTTGCCGGGCGAACGCGCGAAACCTTTTTATGACTTCATTAGCGCGATGATGTAGGGAAGAAGAAGAACATACCGTCAAACAAAATGCGAGCGAGTGTGGAGCTAACACCCAAGAACAAAGCGGTGTTGTGTTACTTCAAGGGATGACTTTTATTATCCCTAAAATGCAGATGTAGTGCGAAATAATTAGAAAGAAATGAAATATGTTATATTTTGTATGATAATTATAATGGCTATTAACAATTACATCAATAATTAATATGCAAATACAAGACTAAAATATCTGGGCACCACACGTCTTTACACATTACATGACCTATTTACTTTTTTTAACATTTTCGACATTTTCCACTTTTTGAACCTTTTTTTTAACATTTTCAACTTTTTCAACCTTTTTTAACATTTTCAACTTTTTCAACCTTTTTTAACATTTTCAACTTTTTCAACCTTTTTTTAACATTTTTGACAAATTTCGTTATTTATAGTTATTATAAATTAAGTTATTTTTACAAAATTCGACATTTTGGCTTTTGACATTTTGTCATTTTGTCATCTTGACAATTTAACATTTTGGCATTTTGACATTATGACATGTTTCCACATTTTCTCACATTTCCTTAAAATTTCTCTCATTTGCCTCAATTTTTTTCACAAAAAGCTTCTATCTTTGTAGCGTTATCAGCCGCGAGGCTTTTGGGCTGGTCAAGTAAAAAACCTCTGAAAAACTGTCAAGGGTGATTTGCAAAAACTCAACCACGCTGGGGATCGAACTCAGGCTCCCCAATGCTCAGTACGAAACTGACGACGCCTCTAACCACTTGGCAACTGAGCTGGTTTATTTGCCCAAATTTTCCACCATTTTCACACATTCTTTCACCCACATTTTCTCACATGTTATCATGTTTTCTCAAATTTATTCGTTTTCATTATTGCATTTGACATTTTACCATTTTCGCTGATTGAACACCACGACATATATTTATAAAAAACATGCTATAGAAGCAGCACGTAAGGAAATAATGGGAATTCAAGGGTTTGGAGTCCCAGAAATAATGCAGAATGCATGTTTTCACGACGACGAGCCTTTTTGAACTCATTACTAAATGCATTTTACTAAATTGATTGTAGACATGGTACACTAAACATAAAAATGATTTAGTCAAGCTATTTGCCTTAGTAATTTGCTTTAGTTACTATACACGTGTAAATCCGGCATTACTTCGTAATAGCACTAATATTAAATAGAACTTATTGAAAGTACGTGGATTTGCTCGGACAATCAGACATACAGACAACATATTTCTAAACACCCTATTTGCGAATCGCTATCAAAGTTGCAGCAATGTCCCGAGAAAGTTACATTCAACATTTCTGTATCTATCATTGATGAATATAGTGGCTGGCAGTCGCCCGACTCGACTTTCTTGTTGTCTATTGCCTCGACGTGAATTCCACACTGCATTCACGTCGGCGGTTGCATTATTGCCGCTCTAAATATATCGCCTGGGCGGCGATAAAGCGGCGGGACGCGCGTGTGAAAAGGAAACGCGACCCACCACCACCACCAACCCGGTGGTATATGGATGGGGAAAACGTTCTCGCGCCCCCATTGTTGTCCAGCCTAGGTATTCCTGACGCGCCCGGGCCCCTGCGATAACGAGGCGCCGGACGCTGCCGGAATGCCGCCATTGTCTCGGCCGGCCCCCGGAATACCAACTTATAGTGTGTCCCGGATTACGGGATATATCAATGGGGGTGGCGGTGGGAACGTTGGCATTCATTCGCGCCTCCTACGTGATGAATGTCGGTCGTCCCCCTTGCACGAACTGTTTGTGTTTCAGTTAATAATGGGGGGTGGTTGGGTGGAATTTACTATCATGCAAGCCTCTATACAAGTATTTGCTGTACAATCGGAAATGTATATTGTATCTTGGAAACAGTTACATCAGTATAAATATATAAACTTACTAGTAATAGTAAAATGTATTATTGGTACTAAACATAAAATAATCTTCACTTATATCCTACAGAATTATACCTTTATTAACATTTGACAAATGTCTCAATCTTAATTTCTAAAACCAACCTTAAATGTGGTGTAGCATTCAAGTCGTTCAAGTGTTAATTCGCCTCTTAGCAATCGACATTTCGATCATGTTAGTTCTTATCAGTGTAGCTCAGCTAGTCAGGATGAATTCACACAATATTTTGCTATATACAAAGTAATATAATTTCCTCCCTAGAGAAAAAGTTTAACGCCATCTGGCGACACTGCATCAATTAACAATCACAGCCATATGGTAGTTATGTGGTATCGCCAGATGGCGTTACACTTTGTCCCAAAGAGACAAAGTTGTATTGTTTTGAATTAAACTACTCAAGATACTGTATTTTCAACATTTCTATATCTATCATTGATGAATATAGTGGCAGTCGCCCGACTCGACTTTCTTGTTGTCTCAAGATACTGTGTGAATTCATCCTCACTAGCTGAGCTACACCGATAAGATTTAACATGATCGAAATGTAGATTGCTAAGAGGTGAATTCACACTTTTCAATCGACTTGAATGCAACACTACATTGATATTCGTAACTTTCTTAATTCAATTTTCAATTTAATACATTAATTCAAGCTTAATTCATAAGAAAGTACTGGAAATAATCTAGTGTAGTGTTTGAAATTCTGAACGGGTATAGTTTGGTTGGTATTGGTCCATAGGAGGAACTGAAATAAAATTTTACTTTTCGATTTTTATCGGTTTCAGTCCTCATTTCCTAGGAGAGCGGTTGCTGAAAAGCAGCGTTCGTAAACAGGACTATTGCCGCCAACTTAGGGCAATTAAAGTTGCATATAGTTGGAAGTGATTTCACCCCACATATTTCTTATCTCCACCCTCGCCATCTCAAGTGGGTACTCGACCGTCGCGTACCCAAGCAGTACGAATCCAACATCACAAGTTAAAACACATCTTTTATCATTTATATTACAATAAACTACACAATAAATTAAACGAAGAAAATAGCTAAAAGTGTTTCCATACAGTCCATTAGTATCATCTAAAACAAGGACCTTTACTATAAGACATTCATAAATAATAAATTAAGTCTGAAGAAAATTGAAATAGTTATAGTTATATATTTTGTCAGCTTTGCCTTCGTCTTTGTTTTACGTCGTTGTTGTGTCGAATTGTTGCCCTCCCCAGAATCCGTAGGACTGTCTGTTGTCAGAGTGAGATTGTGAAGTGTTCTTCTACTCACCTGGGGTATTTTGTGTTTAGAAATCGACATTTTCATATTTGGGAAGTATTTGGCATATTGAAACGTCGCGTTTGCCTTACGTCTTGACGAGTCCTGTTTCCAGGTGTGAATCAGCAGCCCAATATGGATCATACGCTGTTTAGTGTTACAATATTTGACATAAAATATACGTGACAAAAGCATACTCACACATCCATCCACTCTCTAATCTCCGCTCCCCTGGCTTCAATATATAGGTCGCAAATGGAAACACCAACATATACTAAAAAAAAAACACCTCCTGCTGCTTCAGCACCACCGCCGCCGTCGGCTACGGTCTCTAGTCCTCTTTGACACACACTTTCCGCTGATTAACTCTGCTCGCGCTACACCAGCATGCACTACCATAACCCGCGCCACCCCCATCCCGCTCTTCCCAGCAGCGCACAATTTATCTTGTTTATTATTTTCGGGGGGGGCGGGCAGTTATTCACACGCTTAAAAGCCGCGCCAACCGCGAATTGTTCCCGTATGTTAATTAAACGGCCGCCCCCATTGTTTGTGCCTCGCGGGATTAAACCGGCACAAAAATACGCGCACGCCGCCCCTCCCCCATTGTCTCTCGGCACAAAGGCGCCACTTGATCCCGTTGCTGAAAAAAATAACACGACTGTGAAATGGACGTTGGGAGATTTAAGGATTTTAAAAATATATATATATATGAATTAAGGATATTAATTCCAAAGGCTCGCTTCGCTCGCTCTATAATGCTCTTCAATTGTTTTAACTGAAATTAAAACAATGCATAATGTGGTTTGATAAATGGTCTGTTGAATTAAGAATCTTTATGGCATGTATGTATTTTTTTAGGGTACAATTAGTAGACGAATGTCTGCATACATCTAAAGGTCGTTTTAGACAAGACAATTTCTTGACTCAAAAGTTAGTCAGCAAATTATTTGAAATATTTAATTGGATGATAGATTGAATGGAAAAATATAACGCGTTCTATTTGTCACGGACAAATTGTATGGGAGGAGGATATATGAATTAATTTCTTGAACAACTTTTGAGCTAAGAAATTGTCCTGTCTAAAACGACCTTTAGATTGTTTTTAACTTTTATTGTCAATGTAAATGGTGCACAGTTTGAGCATTTACTTTAGTTTTTTATTGTTTATTTAAATATTATTTCGCGTTTCATGTTTTTATTCAACCTGACATTCGAAATGATTTTTCTCGGAAATTTCCTTATGTGAGTTATAACATCCATCACCGATCGCAGAAAAATAATCCCTTTCAGATTCGTTTCCATTCGTTACCTTTTTATAATTTCCATTACCATAGCCGTCATACTTATGCTATTTCATAATAAAAATCTTGCTATCCTTATATAATTTGTTAATACAGTTCGAAACAAATAATTTAGAATGAAATTTTATTGGATATAAAATGATTATTAGTTTTCCACAGTACAAATCGAGTAAAGATCCTCCCCTTCCGTTTCCCACCTTTTATAAACAGTGCCACCGCATTGTAAACCCTTAAAAACGGGGACGTCTTTATTGCATACTTTTTATAACTCAATTCTCGTCTCGTCCCCGCCCCGTATCTCCTTTGTCTTGTCTCAGGCGAAATTGGCGAACGATAAAGTCAGAAGTGAACGAGGAGAAGGCAGGTGGCTAATGGGCCTTGCCAGCCATTTAATAATTGTAATTCGCGGCAGATGTTTGCGTTTCCATTTCCTTGGCTACGGGAACCGAACGTGTACACTACACACAAATACGGAGGCGGCGGGCGGGCGGCGGCACTAGTAGCACGCTACCGTAATAATAATCAATATGGCGTTTTGCGGCGCTTTAACCCGACAAAGAACCGCACTCCTGTATCCTGTCCAAAACATATAAAACCTTGGATAAACATACATTTATCATGTGGTATACGAATTGAGGATAATAAAATAAATTCTATTACTATATTATATTTTTTTCACTATTATTTTAATATTGGCTTCGATTTAAAAAAAATATATAGTTACCTAGCCACTTGCTCTCTATGGCATCAATTTTTAATGTATTAAATGTATTTTAAATATTGGATTGTTAAGGCATCTACTTTGTGATAATTCATTTTAAAGGATAAATAAAACGATTTTTTACTTTGTTTTTTATCACACTTCAGTTACACAGTCATCGGAGGAGCTCGAAAATGGCTAGAGCTTAGCCGAAACTAGTTGCAAAGTGTAACTGAAGTGTGATAAAAAAACAAAGTAAAAAATCGTTTTATTTATCCTTTTAAATGTATTTTAGTTTTTTATGTTAATTCTCAGATGTATATAGCATTAATTTTAATGTGTTACTTTTATGTTATCTATTTTTAATTTTTTCTCTTTGACTTGCTTTGTATTGCTGTTCCTGTTCTTGTAAACACAAAAAAACACATACATGAATAAATCTATCTATCTATTAGTTTTGTTGGATTTTCTATTCTACAACTAACTAATCCATAGAACGTAAAGATAGTATCTTTGTTTTGCTAAATACAACATTAATTAATTATAATAGCACATACACTAATTATTTATTTAAATTTATAGTGGTGATTACTATATTTGTTACACTTTTAATAATAAGAATAACAACAACTTTATTAATATACCATTTACAGATTACAGTAATTAAAAAAATATATATTTTGGTTTGTTAAAACCATTGCCAACTGCATCAATCATATGAGAGCGAAGCTGTCATTTATGCAGTTGGCAATGGTTAAAACGAGCAAAATTAGTTTCCTGTAGTAACATGTTTCTAGTTTTTTTATTTTGCTCCTAGATATTCGTAACTAATTTTATTTATTTTTTAAAATTTATTTCTTCTTTTCCCCATATATACACAACGTAATTATAATTAGTAAAGGGGTGTGCATTGCTAATTGATGTGGTGCCGCCAGATGGCGTTTAACTTTCCTCATAGGGGGTAGGTTGTATTTTTATTAGTAATTTGTTTAGCTTATCATTTTTGTTTGTTTAATTTAGTTTGAATTATATTTTTCACTAGCTATTCGACCGTCTATTACTATATGTATATGATAATAAGATAAATTAAATTCATTGAATAATTTAATTATTCACTTACTTAACATAATCTGTATGCATTAGTATGTCTCTTCCCTAATCTGCTTATCTCTTTTGTTCCAGGTGAGTGTTTTCTTCTAATTGTTCCACTGATTGCTGCACAATAGAGTAATAATCGGTGAGTGGTCGCATTTTATAATTTAGCAACTCGCTACATTTATCAATTCGGTCGCAGTAGTCCCTCTCTCGCAATTATAATTATTCTGCCGCGACGACGATGACGACGATGAGAGAGGGACGGCAATTAAAATATTCCGGCCGCGCCGCCCCGTAAAACAACCGCTGCCGGAAGGGACATTCTGTGCGACGCTGTGCACAATTTTAAGCCAGTAATTATAAAAGCGGAGAGAGGCGGAAAGTGGGGGATTATTAAAATTTACTAAAAATAGCCTCGGTACAAGATTTTAAAAGAAAATATATTCATTCATAAATTTATTGGTGATTGAACATTGCAAGATTTACACACAAGTCATTATGATTTTTTATCATAAATCGTAAAAATTCTGTATTTCAAAAAATCGTTGTAAAACGAATTTAAACAGACGAATTTGTTTGAAATTATTAAAACGTATTCGCTAATACTAATGATTTTATTAACGAAAAAAGTTTGAAAAGTCTATTTCCAAAATTGAATTTTCTATGATTTTTTAACTTTTGAAATAACTCTGTATTTAAAAAAAATCGTTATAAATCGAATTTTAACGGACGAAATATTTTGAAATTAATCAAATATATACACAACTAATAAATTTATTAATACTACGTTATCAAATACTGCTTGTAATATTAATATTAATGGTCAGAATTTTATGAAAATTGTATATATACTTCATCAACTTAAGTACTTCTATGGTACTTCAGTAGAACTTTATATCGCATCAAATAAAGTACATTATAAGCAGCTAAAGTAGAATCTTAATTCGTTTTAGTGGCTATGTTTTCAAATACTGCTTGTAACAGGAGTACCAATGATCAAAATTATATGAAAATTGTGTATATTCTTCGTCAACTAAAGTACTTCTATGGTACTTTAGTAGAAGTATAAATCTGATTAATTAGAGTCTTTTAGAAGCAGCTAAAATGGAAATTTATTAAATTTAGTGGCTAATGTCATCAAATACTGCTTGTAGCATGAGTACCAATGATCGAAATTATATCAAAATTGTAGATATTCTACCTTAATTTAAATACTTGTATGATACTTCAGTAGAAGTTCATATCTCAACAATGAAAGTACTTTAGAAGCAGCTAAAGTAGAAACTTATTAATTCTAATGGCTATGTCATCAAATGCTGCTTCTAATATGAGTACCAATAGTAGGAATTAGATGAAAATTGTATATATTCTTCCTCAACGTAAGCACTTCTATGGTACTTCCGCAGAAATTCATACCTCATCAATTAGAGTACTTTTGAAATAGCTAAAGCAGAATCTTATTAATTTTAGAGGCCAAGTCATCAAATACTGCTGGTAGCGAGAGTAGCAATAGTCGGAATTATATGAAAATTATATAATTTTTTTCTCAACTTAAGTACTTCCTTGGTACTTTAGTAGAAGTCCATATCTTATCAGTTAAAGTACTTTAGAAGCAACGAAGGTAGAGTATTGTTAATTTTAATGGCTAAGTCATCAAATACTACTTCTAATATGAGTACCAATGGTAGGAATTAGATTAAAATTGTATATATTCTTGCTCAACTTAAGCACTTCTATGGTACTTCAGTAGAAATTCATATCTCATTAATTAGAGTACTTTTGAAGTAGTTAAAGTAGAATTTTATTGTTTTTAGACGCCACGTCATCAAATACTGCTGGTATCGAGAGTAGCAATAGTCGGAATTATATGAAAATTATATAGTTTTTTGTCAACTTAAGTACTTTATGATACTTTAGTAGAAGTTCATATATTATCAGTTAAAGTACTCTAAAAACAGCTAAGGTAGAATATTATTAATTTTCGTGGCTACGTCATCAAATACTGCTTGTTGCATGAGTGCCAATGAACAGAATTATATGAAAGTTGTATATATTCTTCCTCAACTTAAGTACTTCTATGGTACTCTAGTAGAAGTATAAATCTGATCAATTAGAGTCCTTTAGAGGCAGCTAAAGTGGAAATTTATTAAATTTAGTGGCTATGTCATCAAATACTGCTTGTAACATGAGTACCAATGGTGGAAATTATATCAAAATGGTAGATATTCTATCTCAATTTAAATACTTCTATGGTACTTCAGTAGAAGTTCATATCTCATCAATGAGAGTACTTTAGAAGCAGCTTAAGTAGAAACTTGTTAATTTTAATGGCTACGTCGTCAAATACTGCTTCTAATATGAGTACCAATAGTAGGAATTATATGAAAATTGTATATATACTTCATCAACTTAAGCACTTCTATGGTACTTCAGTAGAAATTCATATCTCATTAATTAGAGTACTTTAGAAGTAGCTAAAGTAGAATCTTATTAATTTTAGACGCCACGTCATCAAATACTGCCGGTAGCGAGAGTACCAATAGTCGGAATTATATGAAAAGTATATATATATTCTTCTCCAATTTAAGTACTTTATGGTACTTTAGTAGAAGTTCATATCTTATCAGTGAAAATATTTTAGAAGTAGCTAAGATAGAATATTGTTTATTTTAATGGCTACGTCATCAAATACTGCTTATAATATGAGTACCAAAGGTAGGAATTAGATGAAATTTGTATATATTCTTCCTCAACTTAAGCACTTCTATGATACTTCAGTAGCAATTCATATCTCATCAATTAGAGTACTTTAGACGCAGCTAAAGTAGAATCTTATTAATTTTAGAAGCCACGTCAACAAATATTGCTTGTAACAAGGGTACCAATAGTCGGAATTATATGAAAATTATATATATTCTTTCACAACTTAAGCACTTCTATGATACTTTAGTAGAAGTTCATATATTATCAATTAGAGTACTTTAGAAGCAGCTAAAGTAGAATATTGTTAAGTTTAGTGGCTACGTCCTCAGATACTGTTTGTAGCATGAGTACCGACAAACAGAATTATATGAAAATTGTATATATTTTTCCATAACTAAAGTACTTGTATGGTACTTTAGTAGAAGTATAAATCTGTTTAATTAGAGTCCTTTAGAAGCTAAAATGGAAATTTATTATATTTAGTGACTATGTCATCAAATACTGCTTGTAACATGAGTACCAATAGTAGGAATTAGATGAAAATTGTATATATTCATCCTCAACTTAAGCATTTCTATGGTACTTTAGTAGAAATTCATATCTTATCAATTATAGTACTTTAGAAGTAGAATCTTAATATTTTTAGAGGCCATGTCATCAAATACTGCTGGTAGCGATAGAACCAATAGTCGAAATTATATAAAAACTATATATATTCTTCCTCAACTTAATAATTTATATCTAACTTCATGTTAAAAAATAATAATATCTCATTTATTAAATTTTAACTTGAAAGACCAGATATTTTTGGTGTAATTGGTTACTCTTACTGCATAAGTTAGAAACACACTTTTCCTTTTGCGTCTTGTACTACTGCTGCGCCTCGGGGTGGGTTTGCCGCACCAGAGCGAATGCAGATAGCATATCTTAATCATAATTGAATTTCCTTGTAATGTGAAATCAATGCGGAGGCGGCGGCCCGGCTGGCGATCGAGTGTCTGGCGCGCAAAGCGGCCGATGTTAATCTAGCACAGTGGCCCCTCAGATTTACCATTTAAACAGCACGAGGTATTTAGATTATGTTTTAATGAACACCGAACACAAAGTAAATTACATAACAATGTACATACACGTACATACTCGCGTAATCAAATTGAACTTATATATTCATTTGTAGCAACTAAATGAGATTAAGAAAATAATCATGATTTATAATTTTGTAATAAAAAGATGATTACAATCAAGTATTCTTTTTGAGATGCTAATGTACGTGTTCATAAATAATGATTAAAAAATAACGCTCCTTTAAATACAAACTCATTTGGAAACTGTTTTTAAGATTATGTTGTACCAACCATAGCCAAGCCTTAATTAACAAATAATAGACGATTAAATCTGTCATGTGTCATCTGTCATGTGTCATTTGTCATGTGACATCTGTCATGTGTCATTTGTCATTTGTCATTTGTCATTTGTCATTTGTCATTTGTCATTTGTCATTTGTCATCTGTCATGTGTTATCTGTCATGTGTCATCTGTCATGTGTCATGTGTCATGTGTCATGTGTCATGTGTCATGTGTCATGTGTCATGTGTCATGTGTCATGTGTCATGTGTCATGTGTCATGTGTCATGTGTCATGTGTCATGTGTCATGTGTCATGTGTCATGTGTCATGTGTCATGTGTCATGTGTCATGTGTCATGTGTCATGTGTCATGTGTCATGTGTCATGTGTCATGTGTCATGTGTCATGTGTCATGTGTCATGTGTCATGTGTCATGTGTCATGTGTCATGTGTCATGTGTCATGTGTCATGTGTCATGTGTCATGTGTCATGTGTCATGTGCCATGTGTCATGTGTCATGTGTCATGTGTCATCTGTCATGTGTCATTTGTCATGTGTCATCTGTCATGTGTCATCTGTCATGTGTCATTTGTCATGTGTCATTTGTCATTTGTCATTTGTCATCTGTCATCTGTCATGTGTCATCTGTCATGTGTCATCTGTCATGTGTCATGTGTCATGTGTCATGTGTCATGTGTCATGTGTCATGTGTCATGTGTCATGTGTCATGTGTCTTGTGTCATGTGTCATCTGTCATGTGTCATCTGTCAGGTGTCATCTGTCATGTGTCATCTGTCATGAGTCATCTGTCAAGTGTCATCTGTCATGTGTCATCTGTCATGTGTCATCTGTCATGTGTCATCTGTCATGTGTCATCTGTCATATGTCATCTGTCATGTATCATGTGTCATCTGCCATGTGTCATCTGCCATGTGTCATCTGCCATGTGTCATGTGTCATGTGTCATCTGTCATGTGTCATCTGTCATGTGTCATGTGTCATGTGTTATATGTCATGTGCCCACCCCACCTTCGCTCGCATAGTTTTTTTTAATGAATCCAAACGTTTTATATTGTTTAAAGTATTTCAGGAAGAGTGTTATCCTTTGAAAAAAAGAATGCGAGCAAAGGTGGGGTGGGCGGGTGGTCCCTACCAACCAAACTATGCCCGTCCACTATTTCAAATGAATTGAACTCTACACTACATTGTTATCCATTACATTCTATAATTCACTTAATTTCATTTATTATTCATGCCTGAATCATAAAAAATTATGAGAAACAATTTATTGCATAGTTCAAGTCGTTTGAAAGAGTGGACGGGCATAGTTTGGTTGGTAGGGGCCGCCCGTCCACCCCACCTAACCTCGCATAGTTTTTTTAATGGATACAAACGTTTTATATTGTTTAAACTATTCCAAAAAGAGTTTTATCCTATGGGAAAACTATGCGAGCAAAGGTGGGGTGGGCGGGCGGCCCCTACCAACCAAACTATGCCCGTCCACTCTTTCAAACGACTTGAACTATGCAATAAATTGTTTTTCACAATTTTTTATGTTATGATTCAGGCATAAATAATAAATGAAATTAAGTGAATTATAGAAAGTAATGGATAACAGTGTAGTGTAGAGTTCAAGCCATTTGAAATAGTGGACGGGCATAGTTTGGTTGATCATGTGTCATTTATTATTTATTAATTAAGTCTTGGCTAACAGAAAATTTCGAAAATCGAGTACACAAATTATTTTATATTGTTGAACTGTATACTACCTGGATTTTCAGAATTTTCTGTTAGCCAAGACTTAATTAACAAATAATAGATGACACATGACCAAGTTATTTGATATTGTTACAATATTCCTTCACGTATTTCTTTCCTACACATATTTTATATGCTTTGTTTGTATTTTCTTTATTTAGTTGTTTTGTATAGATTGCAAATTTGCTAAATAAATATATTATTATTATATACGTCGGTATGTTGGCCTTCATTCCATATCGAGTGTGTAACGATAGATTATGTGAAATTCGGAAATTTCAATGATAAAATTGGTAGGGTGGTAACTGAGATCGTCGTTAAATTAAACTTCCGTAGCAATAACAATTCTACGTGCACTTTACACTTCCGGCTATCATTATAACATTTTTGTTTTGTTTCGCAAACAACATCTGCTGGGACCTGTGACCATTGTCATGCTAATTTTCTTTTGTGCTGCCCCGCCGCCGTCGACGGCGCGCGGAATCGTCGTCGTCGTCGTCGTCGACGGCGCCTAAATAAAACAAAGCGGGGGGCGGCTGTTTGGTGCGAGGGTCGTGAAACCGCCCGGTGAGTCATGTAACGAGCCGTGGGGGGACCATCCGACTATTGATTCGCGCCGTCACTGCCCTACGGCCCGAAGTTTTGTGTCCGCCACCACCCCCTCATGCAGCACGAAACCTAATTGAATCCCGGCCCTATCAATGATTTTCGCTTAATAAACTTCAACGGGATGAAAGCGGGGGCTTATGGCCGTGACGAGATTTTCTGAATGAGAGACTGAGTGATGCTAAGGTTTAAATAAAATGCGATGAAATTAAATTGTAGGCACTTAAAAGTTAAGCACATAGTAAAAACAGGTTGATTGCAACAATTTAATAAACAGTAAACTTTTATTTGTATGAAGAGTGAGTCTGTTAGGGAAAGCATTATAAATATTATTGTTAATATTAAGGTTTAATGGTGTAGCGCAGACTACAAATATGATCATTTCTAGTTTAATTTTAAGACATATAAAGGAGGGTGATACATAACTGAAGAATATAAATGTAATTTCATATTCAGAATTAGAATTCAATACAAATATCACGAAATGACATTTATTTTACGCACACAGTTCGTTTAAATGATATTTAATATGAAAAATTTAAAGATAAGCAAATTATGAAGGAAGAAAAAGCATTATAAAAATAATTATATAAATAAAAAGATATATGTGAAAAATAATGTAATACATAGTTTAAATTGTTTGAAATAGTGGACGGACATAGTTAAGTTGGTAGGGGCCGCCCGCCCACCCCACCTTTGATCGCATAGTTTTTTCAAAAGATACAGTCGTTTTATATTGTCTAAACCATGCCAGGAAGAGTGTTATCTTATGGAAAAACTATGCGAGCAAAGGTGGGGTGGGCGGGTGTCCCCTACCAACCTGACTATGCTCGTCCACTATTTCAAACGGCTTAAACTATGCATTGCATCATTTTTCAAATAAATATTTTTAATTAGTCTTATATTAATAAATGACATTAATTTAAGCATAGAAAATAACGGATAATGGTGTAGTGCATAGTTCAAGTCATTTGAAATAGTGAATGGGCGTAGTTTGGTTGGTAGGGGACTCCCGCCCACCCCACCTATGTTCGCATAGTTTTTACCATAGGATAACACTCCCTGGAATGGTTTAAACAATATAAAACGTCTGTATGCATTGAAAAAACTATGCGAGCCAAGGTGGGGTGGATGAGTGCACCCTACCAACCTAACTATGTCCGTCCACTATTTAAAACGACTTGAACTCTGCACTATATTGTTATCCATTAATTTATATTGTATTCAATTAATTCCATTTGTTAATTTACGCCTAATTCGTAATAACAATGCGAGAAATAATGTAGTGCATAGTAACAGTTGTTTGAAATAGTGAATGAGCGTAGTTTGGTTGGGATAACCCACCCACCTCACTGGCATACTTTTAAATGGAAACAGACATTTTATATTGTTTAAACTATTCCAAGAAGAGTGTAATCCTATGGGAAAACTATTCGAGCAAACGTGGGGTGGGCGGGTGGCCCCTACCAACCAAACTGGTAGGGGTATCCGTTATTTTCTATGCTTAAATTAATGTCATTTATGAATTCAAGACTAATTAAAGAAATATATGTGACAAATAATGTAATGCATAGTTTCAGTCGTTTGAAATAGTGGACGGGCATAGTCAGGTTGGTAGGGACCACCCGCCCACCCCACCTTTGCTCGCATAGTTTTTCCAATAAATACAGACGTTTTATATTGTCTAAACCATGGCAGGAAGAGTGTTATCTTATGAAAAAACTATGCGAGCAAAGGTGGGGTGGGCGGGCGGTCCCTACCAACCTGACTATGCCCGTCGACTATTTCAAACGACTTAAACTATGCATTACATTATTTTTCACATATATTTCTTTAATTAGTCTTAAATTCATAAATGACATTAATTTAAGCATAGAAAATAACAGATAATAGTGTAGTGCATAGTTCAAGTCATTTGAAATAGTGAATGAGCGTAGTTTGGTTGGTAGGGGCCGCCCGACCACCCCACCTTTGCTCGAATAGTTTTTTCATAGGATAACACTCTTCTTGGAATAGTTTAAACAATATGATACGTTTGTATCCATAAATTATTAATTTAAGACTAATTAAATATATATATATATATATATATATATATATATATATATATATATATATTTATATCTATATCTATGAAAGTTCTTCGTATTTATTTGGGATATGTTTTATCTCTGTAATACCTTGGCACTGCGGGCGATACTTTTCCCTTTTCTGTTGTTGTTCGGAAACGTTCAACTTGATTAATGCTGCAGGGGGGCGGCTGGCACATGCCACAAGGTTAACGAGAAAGTTCTTCGCGAACAAACATTGACCGCCAAGTCAGACCCTTATCTGTCCGTTCGCGTTATCTAAATACATAATTCACGTACTCATACCGAATTATAAGAGCACACAGTGTCGTTGTGTTTGTGTTTGGGGAAGTCGTCAAAGTTGTCAATTCGATTTACTACTGAACATTCTGAACAAGACAAATACTTACGGGGGGAGGGATATTTATTATATATTTATATTATTATTTATTATTATATATTTATATTATTATTTATTATTATATATTTATTTATATAATATTTATTCTGTACTAAATTCCAATCATCGTTTGATGGGAGATAATTTTATCAGGTTGATATATTTTGGTTAATTTTGAAGTTTATACTGGACTATGGATACAACATTCGATTCTTTTCAACTTCAAAATATTTAATTTACTATACGTGTTTCTGTACTTGACATATTAAGAAAAAAGGCACGTTTTGACTATTTTCAAAATTTTGTTCATACTAATTTTATCGGATTGATACATTTTGGTTTACTTCGAAGATTTATACTTATATTATATACTCATACTGATTTTACCAGATTGATAAATTTTGGTTTTTTTAAAGATATATAATTGGGCTATGCACACAGCATTCGTTCCTTTTCAAAATCACAAACTTGAATTTACTACACGAGTTTATGTGTTTTAGAAAAAGTAATGTTTAATATATAATTTTCACAATTCTACTCATACTGATTTTATTAGATTTGTTTTTGTGCTTGATATATTAAGAAAAAAGTAATATTTTCACAATTTTCACATTTTTGTTTATACTTATTTTAACAGATTGATAAATTTTGCTTTATTTTGATGACCCATAATTTGACTATGCATACAACATTCGTTTCTTTTCAAATTTAAAAAATTGAAGTTACATATACGAGTTTATGTGCTTGATATATAAGGAAAATGTAAAGTTTTTACAATTTACACAACTCTATTCATAATAATTTTATCAGATTGATAAATTTTGGTATATTTTGAAGATTTGTAATTGGGCTATGCATACAACAATCGTTTCTTTTCAAAATCAAAAAAATTAATTTATTATACGAGTATCTGTGCTTGGTATATAAAGAAAAAGTAACGTTTTTTACAATTTTCACAACTCTGCTCATATTTTTTTACAAATTGGTACATTTTGGTTTATTTTGACTATTTATAATTGGACTATGCATACAACATTCGTTTCTTTTCAAATTCACAAAATTGAATTTACTATACGAGTTTGTGTTTGATATGTTATGGAAAAGGCAACGTTTTTACAATTTGTACAATTTTGTACATACTGATTTGATCAGATTGATATTTTTGTGTTTATTTTGAAGATTTATAATTGGGCTATGCACACAACATTCATTTCTTTTCAAATTCATAAAATTGAATTCACTATACGAGTTTATGCGTTTTAGAAAAAATAACGTTTTTATAATTTTCACAATTCTACTCATACTGATTTTATCAGATTGATAAATTTGGGTTTATTTTTAAGATTTATAATTGCTTGCCCAATTATAAATCTTAAAAATAAACCCAAATTTATCAATCTGATAAAATCAGTATCGAGTATTGTTAATCATACGTCACAGGGTGTTCATGCATAGTTTCCATAGTTTATAATGTAATAATTTTTATTTAGCAAATTTGCTATCTATACAACTAAAAAAGAGTTCCTGACGTTTTTAATTTTTGCCCGTTAATTATAAAACACCCTGTATATTCGCTTTCATTCGTTTATCCAAATTATGTGTAGTAACCCTCTAATGTACAAGTTTTTTTATCGTAGCGCAAAAATTTTCCTCGAATAATTGCAGACCGCTGATAAATGTATGGATGAATTTGTATTTAAATATTAGCTATCGCTTTCCGTCAGTTTCTACACCTATTAAAGGTATGCCCGCCTTGAGGCGTTGGGAATCGAAGCTATACATGTTTTAAATGCATCGTGATATGGGATTAAACGTGGTCCGCCTTGAGGCGGAGTTGGACATTAGAGGGTTAATGGTTTAAAGGTCTTAATATTTTATTTTTGATGTAATTGATTAGATCAGTACGCTGTGTTTTATGCGTGCAGCATATCAATAAATCTTCCTGATTTATCATCCGCCTCTAAACAAAGGGGTAATATCGACGAACCAATTTTCCCGGTAATCGCCCGCTTTTTTTAGTCTCGTAAGCTCTCGTTATAGCGTAATTACAATTCACATGCCCATCCAGATAATTAAGGCCGCGATTGATTGCCGCTACAGCAGCCTGTTTTTTAATTGACCCTTCCAATACAGCCGGTAAAATTCGCATAAAATAGTCGATTATTAAACTAAAGATGAGTTTATGATAACATAAAATATAAATATGGAATTGCTTTTATAGGAATATTTTACATTATATTGTTTATTATTATGAAATAAGTAATTAAAACTAAATGGCAAATGCAAATTAATATTCTGAGTATAAATACTGTAAAATATACTTTTTACTATACGCTCTTCAAAGTTTAGATCCCTGGTTCAGGGCTGTTTTCTGTAGCTGTCAGCAATTTAATAATTGGATAAATATAACGATTTTTTACTTTTTACGTTTTTTATCACACTTCAGTTACACTTTGCAACTAGTTTCGGCTAAGTTCTAGCCATTTTCGAACTCCTATTTTCCTATTTCCTTTTTTTTTTATTATATAAAGAGCGATCGGTTACAATTTCTTCAGTCATCGGAGGAGCTCGAAAATGGTCCAAACTAGTTGCAAAGTATAACTGAAGTGTAATAAAAAACAAAGTAAAAAATCGTTTTATTTATCCTTTAAATTGAATTATCACAAAGTAGACGCCTTAACAATCCAATATTTAATAATTGGGTTGATACGTTATAAATCAATTTTAAACAGACATAGGTATTTTCTTCTTAAGGCGCTTTCGTTTAGCCTGGTTTAGCATTACTAGTCGCCCCATGGCGTGCAGTATCGCGGTCGTGCGCCGCCGGTTGTAATGGCAAATAGAACAAGAAACAAGTTCGTACCAACCCAGAGTGATAAACGAAAGGTGCTTTAAAGTGCCCTATCCGTTGGATGAATGATGGTGATCATGTTTCTAAAATTGATTTCTTATTTCATTAATTATTCTTTAGTTTATGCAAGCATAAACTGAATTAAACCCACTGTAAAACAACATAGAGGTTGGCATAAAAAAAATCACCGCTCAACTCCTGAATATCCAGCATAAACATCGTACAAAAGCTTAATTTTTCTTTCAGTACACTTCAAAGTGAATCAGCGGACGGCATTTGTTCATCCTTAAACTCACTCGCCCCGATCTTTTTTGCATGTAGAACACGATTTTAATCCGAATAACGGACGTTGTTTGCTCCTTTGGCTCGGCGAAATTTGTTTAGCGGCAACAAACGCGCGCTGAATAATTCCTGAGCGAAACGACGGGGCCCCGTAGCTTTGTTCGATGAATTCCCTGCTGAAAATTGCAGGCGGCTGCGTTATATTTTATGAGCGCGCCGGGCGCCATAAAAAGGCGCCCGCGCTAATGTCGCGGCGGCTTCTTCCGTTTCCAGGTGAGCCCGAGTCAATAACCTATCGATCGGCTTGATATATAATAAACGAACTAATAGTACGTGCATACTATAATACAGCTACTATATCTCGTAACTCATACATAAAATTTATATTAAATATGTTATGCAATCGAGTCAAATTTTTGGTAAATTAGAAATTAAAAATACTAATTTTTTATTTATATTATACTATTATATACTATTATATTAATATTAACAGATTGGAAATTAATTCGAAAGTTATCTGCTCTATACAAACCGAGCCCTGTAATTAATAATCAAGTTGCTTTCTATTGTTATTATTATTGTATTTTTTTTTTGTAAATTTGCGAATATTTTCGCTCTAGCCAACTTGAAAATGACTTAGGCCCGATTCTACAATTGATATTTAACTGGAGAATAAGGCTATTCGTGGAATAAGTTTGAGATATTAACGCCAATATGTCAAACTTATTCCACGAATAGCCTTATTCTCCAGTTAAATGTCAATTGTAGAACCGGCCTTAAGTCAAACTCGTTATTGCCCAATATCATACCAATTAACTAAAACTAACTAATTAAGTAAATATTTCTTATAGTAGTACAGTGTGGGTCGAACTCAACAATTACCTCTAATTTCATTTAAACACAATTGTAACAAATGAAATTCTTCATTCTCGCAATGTGATAAACTGACGAATCATCTTTCCTGCTCTCATTTTTTTTTTAATAAAGCCCTCTCATCGATACCGGAACTAATAAAAGCTGGACGTTAATAAATGGTGCGACTTTTCTGGCCGACCGGAAATTCATCGTAACATCCCCCCGACCGTCCTACTCGGGGGGGTGTAGAATCGTGACTGTGCGTTATTCGGGGAGTCGACAGCGCAATAAATCAGGATAAAAATTGAGCCGCCTCCCTCAGAGTCAATGTCAGCGCTGTAGCTTAAAACGAATGATATACAGTGCTGTTAAAAATGTGATGATAGTTCTATAAATAAATATAAAAAAAATTATAAATGAAAGTAAAGTAGCATAATCTAGTTTTATATATATATATATATATATATATATATATATATATATATATATATATATATATATATATATATATATATATATATATATATATAGTGTTTTTAAAGTATGGAATAAATTCAAAACAAAGTTTTTTTTTTGCAAAAATCACAAATAAATTTTTATCGAATTTATTCCATACTTATAAGGTCAATGTATATTTTACTCTTCGATATCTATATAAGAATAAGATTAAGGGGATAAAGTCGATGACGATGAAGGGTCTTCAAACCTAAAAATGGCTTTATTAGACGACTTATTTAGATTAGAATCGCTCTCATACGAAATGGTTATCGTAGCCCAATATAAAAATAAATATAAAAAGCAATAAAAAAAAACGTGTCTACACCCCAATCATTGTTTTTGTTCTTCATTTTGAATATATAAATAGCTACTCTCATATAATTTTTAATAAATGATTTAAACTAAAGCAATCAATTGCCACTATTTGGTGTATAAATAATGATGTTTAGTCACAAACCTCTAAATGAATACATCAAATCCTTCCTTAAATTAGTACTATTTCCACGAAATTTCCGTCTGCCTCGAACCCCTCACACGGGAACGCGTCTAACTCGATTCACGTCCCGCCTCGTGACACCAAGCTGGCACAATCCGATTTATTAAGAGAGTCCTCCACCTCCATCCACCATCCCCTCGCCCGCCTTTCAGCCTGTGTGCCCTCTCTCGTGTTCCCTTATCGCCTTCCCCAAATGAAAAGCGCGCGCTCTGCCTCCTCAGCCGACCTTTTTCCCTATTTATATTAATTCGAAGCCGGAGCTTTCCGCGGCGCGCGGAGGAAATCCCCCGCCGGCAAGAGGGTTTATCTATATTTCACGATTTTCCGGGCGGGCGCATCTGTGAGAATCGTGACAGCCAAGCCGAGAGAAAGAGACATCCGAATGGGTGTTAACTACCGGGCTTTATTTAATAAGAAGGACGAGGAGGTTGTAATAATGAAACTGCATTAGGAAAAAATATCTTCAGAAATTCGTTTCTTTATTTCCATAGCCCACTGGTCATCTCTTCGTTCAGTTGCTTTCAGTATGTTTGAGTTCTTCTCAACACTAATCATAGTATTTACTTTTTTTGGTGGTTTCCTCTTCTGATCATCAATAAATTGTTTTGTTATGAATTCTCCACATAGAAAACACTGTTCTCTGAAGTTGAACTTCTCAGTGGAAGCCCTTGTTGGTCTTGTCACATGTGTGTCTTCTTGTTGAACAGCTGCTTTGATTAGCTTAAGGATTGCTGTAGCGCTTCTGGCATGTACATAAGTCTCAGTCATACGTTACAATAAACGTTAATTATTTGTATTTTCTTATTGGACAGGTTATTGAAGATATAAAGACAGTTGTATATGATGAAACATGAAAATTATCATAAAATTTTCGAGTTTAGAGATTTTGCCAAACTTTGAGAAGTTGTATTTCGGTAACTATTGGAGCAACCGAGCCCATCTTAGACTCTGATTGTAGATAATTTAATCTAGTTTAAAAATGCATAGAAAGGTCTTTGTCGAAAACGTGCTAATTCCCGAAATGGGAAGAAACCGAAAAAAAATGCAAAAATTGAGCTGTTATTTATATATTCAAAAGTGTTCCGGAGGCTGTCGAGGTCGAAAACTTGGATTTTGCATCTCAGGCACATCCCATACATGAAAGACAAAAAGAAACTATCTACCCCCACTTGATTCAACTTATATCCCATATAACCATGACAAGGTTACTGGGCTATTATAGTAGACAGATATTTTTTTATACTTTGTGTGTATTTTTAATAGATGCAATGAAAACCGATAAGGGCAAAGTTTAGATACAATGCACTCCTAAATAATTATAAATTATTTTAATTACCATCCTTTATTTATACTTTTAAACTGATATAAACCATAATAATAGGCAACTTCTGAAATCTACACCCACATATCTAGAACACCAATCAGATAGTTGTGAATTTATTATTTTTTACAAAATGGTGTAGCTATTAATAACATATATATATATATATATATATATATATATATATATATATATATATATATAACACAATTTACTTGGAAGTTTATTTCTTGGATTCGCGTGATTTATACACTCATGGATTACATTTCAAGCTCATATTATACTTTACTTTCAGCGCTAATTAAGTATGTATCCATGGTTTTGGTTGCTAGGTAACATTTCCACCGGCCATCATGGATGCATGGCTAGTAAATGTTTTAGAGTTCAAGTTCTACTCATCTCTAAAATATCAACTAGCCATGAATCCATGATGGCCGACCGACATGTTACCTAGCAACCAAATCCAAGGATATTGATATTTATTTTACAGATTGCTTAGAATTAAAATAAAATATATAACCAAATCATAATTAATTTATAAATAACAAATTCGTCACGACAATAAGGTTGCACTTTAACTTATTGTCGTACAAGTACAAAAGAGTTTATAGAAGTAATAAGTCTTGAAAACTCTCAGCGAAATCAGTTGGAAAACAGTTTATTGTCTTTCCTGAAATGTTACAAAAAATGAGATGACACCGCACATCTCATTTTTAGTAACATTTCAAGAACGACAATAAATTGTTTTCCAACTGATTTCGCTGAGAGTTTTCAAGACTTATTACTTCTATAAACTCTTTTGTACTTACGACAATATGTTAAGGATTCTTAAGGATCGAAATGCAACTAATAATTGTCAAATTCGAATTCGAAAACGAAAATTCGATTTTCTTTTGTTTCCATGGCTACTTTTGCTTTCAAATAGAGCTAAAGTTGAGTGCCAATAAAATTTATCGAGGCAACTTTAATTTATTTGTTGTTTATACCATAATTTGATATAAAATAAGAACGGAAATGTATACCATAATTTGGGAACCATACCAGGGATCCCAGAGAATATAATTTGCACGCGTTGGTTTCCAAAATAACAAAATACGCCTCTAATCGACCCCTATAAGTTAATTATTTATTAAATAAAAACCATATTAAATCTGTTTCACCCAGAACATCATATATTTCCTTTCCACCACCATTACGACGCTGTATATTTTCCGGAATTACACCCTCGAAGCGGTGCGTTTTATAGCCGCTGCACAAGAGAGTGTTTAGGTCGTATTTATTGCTTATCAAGTGCTTTATTCGCGCGCGCAATGTCAACGGCGTAATAGCTATGGGAGGGTGACTAACTAACAGCGGACTGTAGTGTTTGTGGGGGCGGCGGAAAAGTCGGGAGAAATGAATGGGGGCTTTATTAGCCGCAACATACGGCGGCCAATTAATCGCGGCTTAAGCGCGCGCGAGGGGGGCGGCTGGGACGCCGCGTCGTGGGGTGCAGCACGCGACGCCGGCACGAAATCTTCACTGAAAGGCGGGGAATCGATAGAGCGGGCGCGGTCGAAGCAAACAAAAGAGAATTTAATATCTTAGTCTCTCAAGTATGTGATTTCATATTTTATGAGGATTAATAAATTCTTAATATTTTTTATTATAATACATAAATACTTTGGTAAACAGCAACGTTATACAAACAACAGCAAATACTGTTATATTTATAAAAATAGTAATTATTGATAAAGCAATTATTGATAATTCTCTAGACCAGAGGCGGTCAAAGTGTCGACTTACACTGATCACAATTTCAATGTATATTGTTTCGCTTATCTCCATTATTCTACTAGAATATGTAAGACGAAATTATATAAGACGAGCTTTAAGATTCGTTGGAGGAACCGGGCGTAAATAAATTACTAATACTAAACAACAAAATAAAAACTTATGTTCGTTTTTATTTTGTTGTTTTGAATTTTGTATAGTATTAGTAATACTACTCTAAAAACAAACAATGAAATCCATTAACACCAAACAAGAAGAAAATCGAAATTGAGAACAAAGAAGTACAAAAAAAAATGTTCACTAATACTAACAACCGAAACTACAATAATAAAATAAACTAAACAAGTAAATCATATCATTGTCATACATTCCATTCAAACTCAAAATTAAAAACCTACTGCTAAACAACAACATCAAAATGGAATAGAAGAGAAATAATACAGTATAACAAATACCTCAACACGGGCACAGAATATATATATATATATATATATATATATATATATATATATATATATATATATATATATATATATATACATAAATAATACATAAATATAAAACACAAACCCTCAATATCGAAAGCCCGAGGAGGAACCACAACCACAAACATTGTGGCGAGAACGGGGGGAAGAGACAACACCTTATCTTTTTTTATAAATATAGAAAAGTAATTTTTAATTTTTTAATTTTTTTTACAAAATTCGATCCTAGTGCCGCCATCTAATTACTAATACTCGTACTAGTAAAAAAATAAAATTTCAACACTAGTGACTATTACTTGATCTATACTCTTATGTTTTAGTCCTTAAAACAAAGCAATGAAAAGCAAACTTTGATTTACAGTTTAAAGTCTGTTCTGTATTGTTTTTTTTAATAGAAAAAACACGTGTGCATAGTTAAAATTTGTGGATTATATATAAGCAATCTTTAAGTCATCTCTTCCCGATTCCCAGTGCCATCTAATAACTGATACTCGTACTAGCCAACAAATAAATTTACTAAATCTAGTAGATCATAAATCCCCCACCTTATGATCAATATATCAAAAAAATGTTGTTGTTTCTTTGAAAACATATTGTCGCCTCAATTCATAAATATTCGCTCTATTAAATATGAATCATTGACACAAAATTCACCTCTGTTTCTCTCATTCTCTCGCCCCCCAACCACTCATTCGCATTCGTGATAAGTGCCCGACGAGTGCACGCTCCCTCTCTCGCCCCATCGCGGCACGTAAGTGAAGCACTCTCGGGGGTCAAAACGGCGACACACGCGGGCTTAATTAAGGAACTTTATCGTATTACCGAAAGGGGCCCTGCCTGCCCTGCCAGCCGCCCCCCCCCCCCCCAAGTCCGATAAACATCTCTGTTAAGAACAACTCGGTCCTCGACGAACCACGCAACCGACATTCTACACAAACAGCCCCACCGCTCGTTATGGGCACTAGGAGTGCTGAATGCGTACTCGAAACAGCGACACGAACAAGCTCAGTTTAATTAGTGATGACTAATGCAGCGATAAGGAAGTCGAGACAAATAAGTTGTCTCGTAATAGGTCGCTGGCGTGTATATAAATTTAAAACAAATTTTTTAATATTATCGGAGATAAATACACAAGATGTTCATGTATTTTTAGGATATTTACCATATTTAAGAATGAATTGGAAATAAAACCAAACACAGCAATGAAAAATGTTTAGTAGCCCAAAAGAGGCCTGCTAAGTCCTCAAATCTATCTTTCTCCAGTTATGCAGTAAAATCCTATTATATTTACGTTGTGTCTTTTTGTGAATCTGATTAGTTTTTTTACGTTATAATAAAATTGCTGCACCTCTTCATCAGCTGATTCTGCTGTTGGGACGTATGCCTGTTTAATGTGGATCTCGGAAGAGGAAATACAGTTCAATGTTGACCTAATCGCACGGTCTTTTCTAGTCAACATTTTAGAATTTTCTGAAAATATGTTTGGATATTTCACAAGTCTAAGGATGATTTGATACTTTGTTAGGACGAAACATTTTTTGTCTCGAAATAGTTGTAAAAAATATGCAAAAGTAGTCAAAATTTGCTTCAGAAAAGTATATATTTACTCCGATTTGTAAGCAAAATTTAAAAGAAATTCCTCTAAAGCGTGTATGACATCTAGGTAAAGCAATAATGCCATCTTATTGGCTATAAAAAATTAAAAATACCTCTTTATTGACAATGGTGTTTATTTAAAAAGAAAAATTTAGTTCTTTATAATAGTCGCTTTCGTTTAGCATGGTTTAGCATTGCTAGTCGCCCCCGTGGCGTGCTCTGGTCTTGCGGTCGTGCGCCGCCGATTGAAAGGGCCGAAATAGAATTGTGTGAACCGGAAGCGACAAATACAACAAGAGACAATAAGCTAGTACCAGCCCAGAGTGATAAACAAAAACGTCTAATATGTAGATCAAACAATTCAAATTACATCTTTTAAACGATCTTTGCTATTAATTAAACATCGCTAGTATCGACTCAGTCGTCTAGCTTCATTACACACACTAGATTTGCCAAACCCCTGCCGACCGCTGAAAACCCTTTTGAATCGCTCCCACGAAACTTTGAAGCGGCCGCCCCCTCGCAACGCTAAACAGGCGCTCGTGCGATTGATTAATAATGCACCGGAACATAATGCGCGCCGCTCCCCGAGCTCATTAAACTCTGCCCGATTTAATGAGACGCGCATTAGAGGCCCCCCCCCCCCAACACTTACACACACACTAGCTCCCCGCGGGACCTGTCGGCCGTTTTGCAAAATCGAAATTAAATGGGCGCGGTCGCGCGCACTGATTTATCGCCCCCGCGATGAATCAACGCGCCCGCCCGAAAATTGCATTAAAACGGACTCCTGTCCTGATGATAATTGCCGGACGCAAAACGACCGCGTTTATTAATTCCAACTGACATTTATTTTCAACATTTTGTTGCGTTTTAAAGCTATAAAGTTGACACAACTAATATAAATATTAAATATGTGTGCAGAAATATAAAAAATATATGTTATTAATAATAAATAACAATTATCATAAATCTGAGATATTTTCTACTAGACGTTTAGATTGATACATATAGTAGATTTATACATATTCTACGAGGCGTGTTTTTAAAGTAATTACCGTTGTGAAAAATAAGTACCTATTAAACAATTTTATATTTAGCCTGTATGTTAATCTACTTTTTGAAAAGTAAAGTTTAAATATTGGATTGTTAAGGCATCTACTTTGTGATAATTCATTTTAAAGGATAAATTAAACGATTTTTTATTTTGTTTTTTTTATCACGCTTTAGTTACACTTTGCAACTAGTTTCGGCTAAGCTCTAGCAATTTTCGAGCTCCTCCGATGATTGAAGAAATTCGGAAGAGCTCGAAAATGACTAGAGCTTAGTGTAACTGAAGTGTGATAAAAAACAAAGTAAAAAATATGTTTATTTTGTTTTTTCTTTTTCTTTTTTTCTGAACGTATTGGTTATTGGGGGTAATTTTGTAAAAGGTGGTGCAGATATGCCAAATAAAGATCTTTTTTGGCAATACTGTATTTCAGCTTAGAACGTTGTCCTTTTTTTCATTTATAAATCATAGTGTATTCGGAAATGTATATATATATATATATATATATATATATATATATATATATATATATATATATTAAATTAAATTAAATTAAATTAAAAAAATAAAATTGTAATTTTCTTCCCTCGGTCCTTGCCTGGAGGTTTGTGGTGGTGAATCCTCCTCGGGCTGCGGGTATTGAGGGTTTGTGTTAGGTATTTTTTGTTTGTGTCCGTGTCCATCTCTGTTTGTTGCGCTATGTTTAATATTATTTTATTTTGTTGTTCAGCAGATTTTTAATTTTCAATTTGAAAGGAACGTATGCCAGTGCTTTGATTTCGTTGGGTAGTTCGTTGTATTTTTGTATTATTTCAGTTGTTAGTATTGGTGAGTATTTTGTTTTTCTGTATTTGCTCGTTCTCAGTTTCGATTTTCTTCTTGTTTGGTGTTTATGAATTTCTTTGTTTTGTTTTAGTTTTATGTTCGTTTTTATTTTGTTGTTTTGAATTTTGTGTAGTAGTAGTAATTTATTTAGTGTTATCATGTTTTTTTATGGTTAGTTCCTGTGTCTGTTGATATAGTTCTCTGGTGTTTATATATTATATTCAAGCTCTATTCATTGTTTTCAATCATACAATATAAAATCTGCCCCAAAAAAAAACAATAGCTGATGATATTCTTGAGACACTCGAACAAATCCCTTACAAACCCACCCATCCTTGTACTTAACGAATTGTACCCGTTCCGCGTTGTTTCCTTCACCCGTCGCCGTCTCCTCCGGGTGCTTACACGGGCGCTTGCCATCGAAATTAGCGCCACAGCCACCCACACCCCCACCCCCACCGGAGGATACTTTCCGGTGGAGTGGGCGACATCAAAGCCCTAGGGGGGTGGGCGGTGGTATGCTGGAGGCAGCATCGCCGCTCGCAACAAGTGACCCGTGTCGCGGCCTTAATTATAACTATTTATAGCGCGCGCCGCCACCCGCCCCGCAACAAGAGCGCGCGCTTGATTTCGCTCGTAAATTAACTCTCGCGTTTTGAAATCGAGAACTAGTTGAGTTCAAAAGGAAAATGTATTCGAGGCTGGAGGGAGTATGTTTGCGTGATCGTTCAAGCATTTTCTTTGCTTTATAGACACTCACTTCAAAATAATTAATTAATTCTGTACGGGAGGCAGGAAATGGAATTATTCTTATACTTCTCAAGCGACAGAGGATGAGTTATAATATATAAAAAAAATATTTGTTTTAGAATTAATTCTAAATACTGAATATTCAAATTAATAAATGTATTTAAAAAATAAACAGATACTATCCTTGATGGTTATTCGAACCTACGCTGCTGCCACTTTTGTAATAACAGAATACACATAATATATTTGGTGTGGGCACACTATACGACTTTCCAAATTACATTGACATTGTTTCACATTTTTGACAAATTTTTCACAAAATATATATAAGTGTGAACCCACCTCTTAGCAATCTACATATCTAGATTTCGATCTTATTAGATCTCGTCAGTGTAGCTCAGCTATTGAGGATGAATTCACACAATAACTTCTCTCTCCGAGGGCTAGTTGTACTAGTTTTGTATATAACCACTCGAGATATTGTGTGAATTCATCCTCACTAGCTGAGCTACACTGACGAGATCTAATAAGATCGAAATCTAGATATGTAGATTGCTAAGAGGTGGGTTCACACTTATATATGTTATATAAATTTAATATATTTATTTATTTGTGGATTCACACTTATATATGTTTTATACGATTTGCCTTGTGCTGATATCTCAAGTACTCTGTTGGAATATTATTTTCTAGAGGGTACTACCTGGTGATCCTGATGGCATGAGCATGTTGACGGTTATTACCATATGGGTGTGCATTGCTAATTGATGTGGTGCCACCAGATGGCGTTTAACTTCCCTCTTCAAGGCTAGTTATACTATTTTCACAAAATGTTGATAGTGTGTTCACAAAATGAATAGTAATAGGCTAACACAGTCTATACAATTATTTGTAATTAAAACTAATGGCCCGTTGCAACAATAGCTACTAATACGAATTAAAATACCTACAAAATGAGATCAAGCACAATTTTCTATCATGAAATAAAATTTTATATGTTCAAGAAATTTGCCAAGCCCTCTAGCTTTGCCGGTTTCATTTGCAACAATCTCGACATTTGATTCAAAATTATCAATCCAATATGCTGAAGTCGTTTTCGATTTGACAATTTTTATTTTTATTTTCATCACTTCCACCAAAATGGTACATATTTTATAACAATATGTTTGTGTTTTCCTCTTTGGAAATGAAATATCGACAAAATGAGACCAAAAATCACTTTCTATCATGAAATAAAATGTTTCAAAAATTTGCCAAGCTCTGTAGCTTTTCAGGTTCAATTTGAAACAATCCCGTCATTTTCCCGCCATTTGAAAAAGTGGAGGAGCATAGTTTGGTTGGTAGGTTTCTATGATTCAATTGATTTCATTTATTAATTTAAGACTAATTCGTAAAAACAATATCAGAAACAATGTAGTGTATAGTTCAAGTAATTTTAAATAGTGAAGGGGGATAGTTTGGTTGGTGGGGGCCACCCGCCCACCCCACCTTCGCTCGCATACTTTTTTCAATGGATACAGATGTTGTATATTGTTTAAACCATTCTAAAAAGAGTGTTATCCTATAAAAAGCTATGCGAACAAGGTGGGGTGGGCGGGTGGCCCCTACCAACCAAACTATCCCCCTTCACTATTTCAAATGACTTGAACTATGCACTACATTGTTATTCGTTATTTTCTATGATTCAATTGATTTAACTTTTTAATTTAAGTTTGATTCATAAAAAAATGTCAGAAACAATGTAATGCATAGTTCAAGTCATTTGAAATGGAGGGGCATAGTTTGGTTGGTGGGGAACGCCCACCCACCCCTCCTTGTTTGCATAGTTTTTTCATAGGATAGCACTCTTTTTGGAATGGTTTAAACAACATACAACATCTCTATCTATTGAAAAAAGTATGCGAGCGAAGGTGGGGTGGGTGGGTGGTCCCTACCAACCAAACTATTCCCCTCCACTATTTCAAATGACTTGAACTATGCACTACATTGTTATTTGTTATTTTCTACAATTCAATTGATTTAATTTTTTAATTTAAGACTAATTCATAAAAAAAAAATCAGACACAATGTAGTGCGTAGTTCAAGTCATTTGAAATAGTGGACGGGGATAGTTTTGGTGGGTGGGGGACCCCCACCCACCCCACCTTGTTCGCATAGTTTTTTCATAGGATAACACTCTTTTTGGAATGGTTTAAACATTATACAACGCCTGTATCCTTTGAAAAAGTATGCGAACAAAGGTGGGCTGGGTGGGGGTCCTCCACCAACTAAACTATCTCCGTCCACCATTGCAAATGAGTTGAACTATGCGCTACATTGTTATTTGTTATTTTCTACGATTCAATTGATTTCATTTATTAATTTAAGACTAATTCATAAAAAAAATGTCAGAAACAACGTGGTTCATAGTTCAAGTCATTTGAAATAGTGGAGGGGCATTGTTTGGTTGGTAGGGACCACCCGCCCACCCCTCCTTCGCTCGCATACTTTTTTCAATGGTTACAGACGTTGTATATTGTTTAAACCATTCCAAAAAGAGTGTTATCGTATGAAAAAAACTATGCGAACAAGGTGGGGTGGGTGGGCGGCCCCCACCAACCAAACTATTCCCCTTCACTATTTCAAATGACTTGAACTATGCACTACATTGTTTCTGACATTTTTTTTTATGAATTAGTCTTAAATTAATAAATGAAATCAATTGAATCGTAGAAAATAACGAAAAACAATATTTTGCGTATATAGTTGTAACGGTCCATTAGTACGAACATTTTATATTTTATTACAAGTTATTATTCCAATATTGTTTGCTGAAAATTCCATGGCCTACCTGAGGCTGTTCTTTATTACGTTTTAGTACTTTTTAATACCCTACATTTACCCTTCATTATATTTTTTATGCGTGATTTAACAGCCCAACATTTATTTTGTTTATTCGAATTTAATGTCGCCCCATTTTATGTATATTACCGTCGTGCCTCGTTGCCACGTGGCACAATTTGATAACCATCGTGCGTTTTTAATATTTATTCGTTCTGCAAACGTCCCTGGGGGGCGCAAGCGAGCGCGCGTTTCGCCTTTTTCCCATTTCCCCCCAGGGATGGTGGGAATTGTGCAGCGCGAGAGAGCGCCATTTTTGCGGCCAGTCAGGGGTGAAATTAAAATTTTCTAATGGATGCCCCGGCGAACGAACGTGCGACCGCAATTCAACTAATTGCCGGCGCTGATACCTTCAATATTGCAAGAAATAGCGGTTGAGGTGATGTTGTCAAAATTGTGTACGAAGGTTTTGAAGTTTAGACATGATGTAATAATTAATTAAAGTATACAAATATAAAATGGTAGATGTACTAACATCAAGAAAATAAGTTTAAGGTCTTTTAATTATATGAAACTTAATTAGTAATTTCTATCATGGCCTACATTTTCGTCTGTCTGATGCCCGTTTCCAGCAACATCCCGTAAATCTAGGTGTTGCCAATGAAGGATTATTTTACATGAGGCGCTTTCGTTTAGCATGGTTTAACATTACTAGTCGCCTCGTGGCGTGTTGTATCTTGCGGCCGTGCGCCGCCAGTAGTAAGGGTCAAGGTAGAATTGTGCGTATCGACAGCGACAAATAGAACAAGAGACAATAAGCTTGTAGCAGCACAGAGTGATAAACGAAAGCCGCTATAGTTGAAAATGTATGTGTACAACTATACTAGTTTGCTAGTCACTCCTAAATGTATGAAACGTTGGTGGAAATAGATTTTTAATGACCTTTCTCTCATCTATGATAGCGAAGATGAAGTTGACGATGACCTAAGACATCAAAAATTATAGAAGCGACAGCCACTAGAATTATTTTGGCATGTAAATTAATAGTAGATTACTTCAAGCAACACTCAGTAGAGGCGCCTACTGAGTGTTGCTTGAAATAATCTACTACTAATCTTCAGAATGAAAGGTTTCCGTGAAACGGCTAATTCTTCGGCCGGTCAAGAGCCCGATACTTTCTTATGCTAATCACTTTTACTAGTATTTATAATAAGTTCTTTTGTTTTCGTTTTGATTCGTCCCTGGTATTGGGTGATGCTTGAAATAACAGCAAAGTTCTGAACCTAGTTTGGATTTTTGCTGTTAGTTCACGCAACATTCAATAGAGGCGCGTCAAACTATTTCTAAGCACTATATATTCATTTTGCCTCTCGATTTCAGTACTATCGGAGTAATAGTACTAAGTGTTATCATACAACTTTGCTAATTTAAAATCATACACTAATTAGGAATTCAAAACTCAGTGGCCGAGTGGTTAGAGGCGTCGTCCGTCTCGTGCTGAGCATTAGGGAGCCTGAATTCGATCCCCAGCAGAGAGAGAATTTTCGCGAATCACCTTTCACAGTTTTTCAGAGGTTTTCTGTGAAGTTAAGGTAAATACCGGGTGATTAAACTCCTCTGAGTTTCTCCCTTGACCGGCGGAAAAGCCTCACGGCTGATAGCTGATAGTTTTTTTTTAGGAATTTCAATGTGCCGGGGAGGAAAAGATGCTGAGTTTTCGGGTAGATAGGGTTTAAACCCCGTGGTCGGTGACGATAGGTCAGTAAAATTTATAAAAAGTATAACATGATCACTTTTTATAGATTTTACTGATCTATTCTCATCGACTACATGGTATAAATCTTCCCACCCCGGTTCATTTGAGTTCCAAATTAGTGTATAATTTTAAATTGGCAAGCTGTATGATTACACTAAATACAACAACGTTCACTTGTATCCAACAAAAATAAGATATATACAATATACTCCACACAGTAGTAATTCACAACAGAAGGTTTGTATAAATCTAAATCTCCTCTCTCCAATTTTTGTTACGTCAGACTCTGTTCTTCAGGCCCACCCCTTGTGTTCTTACCAGGGATAATATTTCAAGAGCCGCCCCCGCTCTCTCAACGCCTCTCGCGCTCCTTTCCTCTCACAAACGAGCACCGTTTAAAGGCGAGGGAGGGCGGCCGCGGCAAATTTCCATATTTATCGAGTTGTCAGATTCAGAAAGGAATTGAGAACTGAGCGCGCGCGGTACTTTAATGACCACCCTCGGAACAAAGCGGCGCAATCTTATCTACCCCGAAAGCCCGGCATCTTTCCCTCCCCGGCCCCATTTGAATTCCAAAAGTGCCAATAAAAGATATAACTGCGGTCGTAATAAACAAGAATGGATAAAATCGGTTTTTTTGTTGTGTGTGGGTGCTTACTATTGAACGGTTATTGTATCAGTTATTGGCGAAACTGCGCGAGATATAAATTGAAAATGTAATTAGGGCAATCTAAAATATATTTTAAAAACTATTTTATAAAATATACAATATACAGGGAAAATCGCATAAAGAATATAAATATAATTTTTTTTCAATGATATTTTAAGATTTTATGAATTGAATTTGTCACTAGTATACTTAGTAGTATACTAGTGACAAATTCAATTCAATTTTTAAAATCTTAAATTATTATTGAAACAAAATTATATTTATATTCTTTATGCGATTTTACATTATAGTAACCCTAGTAGCCCTTTTGCTCAAACACCAGTGATAATTATATCACTGGTGTTTGAGCAAAAGAAAATGTAAAGTTTACAAGCCGTTGGTACCAATGGAATTTGTAGTTTTAAAAGACATAAAAAACTTATTTTCGTATAAATGATTTAGCCCTTTTGCCCAAAAGAGGTTTCTACGAATGTTTTTCATTTTGCTATTTTGTGTTGGTTATAGAACGAGCTGACCAACACACACGAAATATATCGCACAAGTACAAAAATTGTATGATAGTTGCAACTAGAAAGTTTCTTGACAAATTTACTACAATGTAATTCACGCTTAAGGGGTAGAGTCAGTTTTGAAAACTAAAAATTTTATGATGCCTATCAATTCTCATTGGTATACTAATTACAAATATAAATACCAAATGTCTCTATATTCTTTCGTTTTCAAGATATAGCTCCTTAAAGTTGCTAAACATTGCCATAACGTATTATTTAATACTAGTAGAAAACATTCATGACTAGCCAAATTAATAAATAACCCTATCTCTTGAATAGTAAACTTATTCATTGATCATACAACGCTGTTTACAGTTTCCATCAAAAACCGAACGATTAATAACCGCGTATCTTCCATAATTTATTATTTCTCCCCACCAAATATCTTCTTCCATTCTCTCTGACGCTCTCTATATCTATACCCTGCACAAAAGCCCAACCCCCGCTGTCTAAATTGATCGGCGGAACACGCGCCAGCTAATTACCAAATGATATGGAAGATACCATTAACGCTTCCTCTCCTCATCCCTACAACTGCCGCCCTCCGTTCGCCGCATTTAGACGAGCAAGCAAGTTTCCGACAACGACGACGACGACGACGACCCCGTAAACTGCGCACGGTCCCGGCCGTGCAATCAGGCGGTGTCAACCGAGTTAATGGCTCGTCCCCTCGGATGGTGTTTATTGCGAGCTGCAGCAGGAACGGCGGCTGGATTGACAATGAGCGCTACAGGAAGCCTCCGGTCCCCCCCGATCGACCATTAACGCGACGCTTTCCGGAGACATATTTATGATTCCCACCGAGATACTATGGGGAAAAGACAATTGGGTTCAGATTGTTAATTTGATTGTGAGATATAAACAAGCGTTTAGTGGGGCATTGAAAGGAAATCCACAATGATTATTACTATTATTTTCAAGGGCAATAACATGTATTGGTATTTTTAATATTGTTTTAAGTTTTTTTCAACCGATATAGAAGTACACAGGATTGTTGTGGCTCCTTTCAGATACCAAACTTTGGGGGTATGCACGGTCGCAGGCTATCAGTTGTTTCACCTGTACCGTGACTTTGTGGGTAAATTCAACGACTTAACGACTTTCTGGAGACCTTTTTACAAGACTAGTGCGACTCTAACGCTGTTCTAACTCTCCTTCCTCAACACTCTTCTAACCCTCGCTTAACACTGCTCTAACGCTGGCTTAACACTGCCGATCTTGTGCCTCAACCTCTTCTGGTTGTCGTTCCGTCGTCTGTCGGTGGTTGCGCTAATCGCGTATTCGGAATTTTCCGAAAACGCATTAGTGTAACGGAGGTTGTTATTGTGCCCTTTGGTCTAGCTTAACGATCTAACTATTATTAGGTCTTAAACTAATATTTAAATTAAGTATAAATATTCTTATATATACTTATGCTAATTATATTCTAAATGGAATTACAAATAAGTATAGACTAATATATAAATAATGTGATAAGGATGGTAATGATTGTTGGGACACAACCGGCTTTTAGCCTCCTTAAAGTTGCCTGATAATTTTATTGACAGACATACATACACACACACGTATACAGACATACAGATACACATACAGACATTTTCAAAAATAGTCTATTTCCCCGCAATTTTGTTCACAGACATACGTACAGATATACTTACAAACACACGTACACAGACGAACAGACACACATTCACACTTATTCACAAACATTTCTTCTTCTTATACACGAAGTAATTTTAGTATTCAAAAAGTTTTTAGAAACCATTCTCCACAAACACTAACATCACATATACGGATGACACTATAATCATAACAAGTAACCAACAAACCTACAACGAATTATGATTGGTGATGGAAGAAGAAAGTGAAGGAATTTAATTATTTGGACTTTGTTGTTTTTGCTAATATTACCACATCATTTACGTATGATATGTCCAGAGTTTGTACCTTCCAATGAATGCTTTTAAGGCATCGCTAATTAACGATCTTGCCTACGAATAAATAAAATCTTATATATTACACACTTATTAGCAAGTCATAGCAAAAATTAACCACTAATAGTAGTACGGGAAAGCAGTTAAAAAAAACAAAAAAACATGCTGTTATGAACCGTGTTTAATATATGATCCTGTGTACAGATTAAATATCAAAAATACATCATTATTGTTTTACATTTCAATTTTATTCCATAAAAGGACAACATATTTTCATCACGTCGCCGGTAATAAAAATTAATCCCCAATAAAACCCTCATGTCTCCCCTGTTTTTATTCCACCTCGACCCATTAACCCCGCAACGCATCTAATGAATATTCATACGGCCGCCCCTCACCCACCGCCCCCCCCCCCCCCCACGCGACGTTATTATTTTCAAACCGTCCGTGAAAATCGCGTCCTATCTCTTTTATAGCGCGCACCGCCCCCACACCACCCCCCAAACGCATTGGATCGCTTCCAACAGTGAAGAATAAAGAGAAAAAAAAACGTAATCCGCTCGGGTGATCGATGGGCACGTCTTTGTTGGCCGCTGCGGCGGTTTTTGGGGGGCGGCGGGGATCGATAATCCGCGCTCGTCCTCCAGCCCACCCACCCAAGTAACCGGCTGCTCTTTTTTAATTAAGATAATGCTGGTGCGGTGTGGGGGTGAATTACGCGTCGGCGACGACAGAATTAATTAAGGAAACGAGGGGGAGGTTTTTAAGAAAGTTAATTTTGCCAAAAACAATCATATTTTGTATGTGTTATAAACTTTTCTAGTATGTATAGATATTGCGATTGCGATCAAAATATTAGCTATGACTGTTTTTTTAAGGATAATGGATATAAAAAACCTATACTGGAAAATAATATCAAAAATGTCCAAAACACTCAAATGGTATCCTATGGAAAAAACTATGCAAGCAAAGGTGGGGTGGGCGGGTGGTCCCTACGAAACAAACTATACCCGTCCACTATTTCAAACAACTTGAACTATGCACTACATTATTTCCCATATTTTATTTTACAAATTAGGCGTAAAGTAACAAATGTAATTAATTGAATGGAATATAAAGTCACAGATAATAGTGTAGTGGAGAGTTCAATTCGTTACAAAATAGTGCCTATCCACTATTTTCTAATGAATTGAACTCTCCACTACACTATTATCTGTGACTTTATATTCCATTCAATTAATTACATTTGTTACTTTACGCCTAATTTGTAAAATAAAATATGAGAAATAATGTAGTGCATAGTGCATAGTGGTTTGAAATAGTGGACGGGTATAGTTTGTTTCGTAGGGGCCACCCGCCCACCCCACCTTTGCTGGCATAGTTTTTTCCATAGGATAACATTCTTTTTGGAATAGTTTAAATTAATAATATTCATATCGCATTCCCAATATTTACTTTCCGAATACATCACTGATGTAAAGGAAGGTATTGTTTTACCTAAAACGTTTTCTAACTAATATACACTTAAAACTAAACAAAGACCTACATGAACATAATACAAGAAGGAAAAATGAAATCTATCGGACGAAAAGTAAATGTAACTCTTGTCGCAAACTACTTACAAAAAAATTACTAGAATAGTCGAAATAAACCCGATATTTCCGATGTCTGTATGTATATCTGTATGTATGTCTGTATGTATGTCTGTATGTATGTCTGTATGTATGTCTGTATGTATGTCTGTATGTATGTCTGTATGTATGTCTGTATGTATGTCTGTATGTATGTCTGTATATATGTCTGTATGTATGTCTGTATGTATGTCTGTATGTCTGTATGTATGTATGTCTGTATGTATATGCGTATGTGTGTATATATGTATGTCTGTTTATCTGTGAACATTATTCCGGGAAAACGTCGCAATGGATTGCGACCAACTTTGGAAATAGACTGAAAACCCTACCTAGCACGATCCAGTGAAAATCAGTCCACTAACAGATAAGAAAACTCGATAAAGCCGATTTCCTGCGCATATTTGGGTGGGGTCGCTCCAAAAAAAGCAATTTAACATAGCTACAACAAGTGCTATCGTCACGCGGAGAATTAGCGATAATGGTTGCATGTAAAATGTAGCAATGAAAATTAAAATAGAAAACTGTAAGAAAACGTGAGAAAATTTAAGAAATTGTGGGAAAGTGTTTTAGACACACTGTCAAAATATGTGAAAATGTGTCAAAATGTATCAAAAATTAAAAACGGAATAATGCTTTGTCTTGCTCGATTCTGCAGCGAATTTTCTGAATGAGTTCTCATTTGTTTATTTGGGAAGAACTTGTTTATTTTTTTGATAAAGTAAAAATAGTTTCTTTCAACTTATTATTCAAATAAAATTCTTATAAAAGGACAGTTCTACTTACTCACATTGTACTAAATTTCTTTCATTATATTAGTTTCCTGAGTATATACATCCCATATGTAATTAGTTCTAGTTAAATAGAATCCTCCCTGGAAATGACTAATTAACTTTCCAGACAACAACCCCCCTAAAATTGTCAATACTTCACACGATACGAAGTAAGTCACATGCAGCACACTTATCTCCTCGATCTCGCATTTAACTCGAGTATAATTGAGTACCAACTAAACTCGCTCGATTGCACCTAATCCCGGCCCGAGAAAATCGGCTTTAATTAAGTCGAACGTGTAAATCAGCGGAACGCAATTAAGCAATCGGAATGGCGTCTCATATTCGCAAAACCGATTCCGTAATATCCGTTCGCTCGCGCGGAAATTGATGGAAATTGTGCACTCTCGGGCGCCTACTCTCTAGTAGCAATAGTAGCAACTCACACATATACAGTGGGGGGTTGTAAGGGTATCATCGCCGGACCTTAAATAAACCCGACGCGCTTTTTCCATTCAATCAAGGGGCGGGTGCGCTCTGTGAGCTTATTCACCGGGCCGAGAAAGGATCCCCGAGACGAGTCCGACGTTTCCGGCCCATTTGGCCCCCGTCGTAAAGATAAAACACGCTTTCGTACTCAAATATTCATTTTCTAATACATCAGGCCGGAATAACAGCGAGTGAAAGTGTTAGGAGGGGGCGGAAGATAGGAGAGATTTTGAATTTTTACTGATCATATATTATACAGGCATTTTATAAAAGGTAAAATGTTTCTTATGAGGGGGAGCCTTTCTTACAAAAATACAGGAAGTTATAATGCAAAAGGTGAATTTATGCCGACATAAAATAGAAGGAATCGGGGAAAATTATGGTTAATTTTAACTATGTATTACTGAAACAAGACTATATTATTTTACTTTTTTGGGTAAAAGTTGTATCAAAATATATAATTATACCAAATATTTTCATATACAAATGTATGATGAATTCAAATTCATGAACTTCAAATTGATATCTTCAAGGTCTTCAAATCATATCTATATCATATCTATATCATATATATATATATATATCATATCTATATCATATCTATATCATATATATATATCATATCTATATCATATATATATCATTATAAAGTTGAATTTCATTAAATATTACTAATTAAGACGATTTAAACGTTTCAAAATGATATAAATTTAAAAAATCAAGATATTTTTGGTATAAAAATGTATGAGGAATTTAAATTCAAGAACCTCGTATTGATATCTTAATTATCTTCAGAGATATATCTTTGTAAATTTGAATATCCTTAAATGTTACTAATTGTCGCGATTTAAACCATTCATCATGATACAAATTTAATAGATCTAGCTAATTTTGGTAGTCAAATGTATGAGGAATATAAATTCAAGAATCCTGAATTGATATCTTTATGACCTTCAAAGATATATCTTTGTAAAGTTGAGCATAATTCAAATTTATTTATTAACACGATTTCAAGTATTTATCGTGATACAATTTTAAATAATTTTGCCTATTTTCATATACAAATGTATGAGGAATTCAAATTCATAAACCTCAAATTGATATCTTCAAGGTCTTCAAAGATATATCTTTGTAAAGTTGAATTTCATTAAATATTACTAATCACGATGATTTAAACGTTTCAAAATTATATAAATTTAATATATATATATATATATATATATATATATATATGTATATATATATATATATATATATATATATATATATGTATATACATATATATATATATATATATATATATATATATATATATATATATATCCGATCGGAGGAGCTCGAAAATGGCTAGAGCTTAGCCGAAACTAGTTGCAAAGTGTAATTGAAGTGTGATAAAAAAACAAAGTAAAAAATCGTTTTATGTATCCTTTAAAATGAATTATCACAAAGTAGACGCCTTAACAATCCAATATTTGGAAACAAAAGATTTATTTTTTCGAAAGTTATTCAAGATTAAAATTTTACTACCATTTTTCTAATTTTTCAACTTTATTTTTTTAATATCTCGAAAACTATTATAGATACAAAAATGGTCTTTTATTTGTTTTAAAGAGGATACTTGGGGCTATTATATATAAAAATATATATTGGAAAAAAAATTGAAAAATGAACAAATTTCAGAATTTAGATTTTTTTTAAATCATCAAAATGATATGGCCAAACAAAATTTTGGGCTCAAATTTTTTACCACAATACCTTTAAATAACTTAAGAGATCCTGAAAAGTTCAGAGGTGTTTTTTTTTGTTTTAAAATTATGAATTTTGGGTAATTTGTGTAGCATAGTTAAGAACACATGTCATTTTGAATAGGAGAAAACAACAAATACTTGTCCAATCTCCAGGTTATTTTTAATAGTTTGGAAATATTCATATTTTTTCAATAGCTCCAAGTATCTCGTTTAAAACAAACAAAAGACCATTTCCGTATCTATAATAGTTTTCGAGATATTAATAAATAAAGTTGAATAATTAGAAAAGAATTTTGAATCTTGAATAACTTTCGAAAAACAATTTTTTTTTCTACCACTCATAGATTAATAGTCCTAAATTATGTACGGAAAAGAGTCTATTAATACCGGACTCGAATCGGTGACGGCTTGAACGCAGTGACTTAGACCACTGCGCCACGACCGCCCCGAGATTTATATTATACTACAAAACTATTGTTATTAATATTTCAATCTATTTATATTCGTATCGGAGGTCGGTCACATAATAACTGGTCCAGCCATGTGATTGAATTGTGCGGCCTGTACGGTGAGTCAGTAGACCGGTAACTTATGTGCGTGAGTTTTGGTTCGTGGCCAAAACAATATGTTTTTAAAAAGATTTATTAAACTTTACAATTTTATATTATTATTCACTTTGGAATATATTGTTATACTTTAAACTTGATTATTTTACATATAAACTTAATTCTAACGAAAGTCTCTGGATGACGGCGAAGCGATGTGAGAATCTGTGCCAAACAGAATACTTTCGGAGTCAGTGCCGCGACGATGACTTGTCTCCCGTAGCGTGCGCGTGTATTGGTAACCACTGCTGAACTGCCTGCTGGGTGATGCGGCTTGGCTATATAGTCTGTCTTATCTTTGTTGGTGTCAGCGGTTTAGGGTTCGTAACTCCTCCACCCTTAGAGGGAAGTCACGGCTAGGTGATGTTAGCATGACAAGGGGTGACTTCCTGCTGAATTGGCCGGTGTCTGGGTCATGGTTGATAGTTTTGACTTCAACTGTTGGTAGATTCTAAAATGGTAACAGATTATACACATTGTTACACAGATAAGTAAAAATAAGATTGATATCCAGATGATCATGGGTCTGTTCTTCAATTTTGGTGATTGCACTTCTTTGATGGCCTTCCATAACTCGGCCATCCCTTCATGGATTGTTGTTAGGTTTTTTTATTTGAACCTCCTGGAGTTGCTTTACATCATTAATGTCTTGAATTTTGGCTTTGGAGACAGCTGTCAAATTCAATTGTGGAATTTTCGGACTCTTCAATTGGTACGGTGTAGTTTCATATATTCGTAGTATCTTATTGTCGATGGTGATGGCACATCCTGCTGATACTTCTGCGATGTATGTTCCCTGGATTTCTTCTAGTTCCATTTCTTCTTTACATCTCTTCTTTACCTTAGTTTTCTTAGGTAATGCTATTATCCAGCTATTGGTGGTGGCTTTAGTTATTCTGTTGTCGTGGAACTCTTCCAAAATGTGTTGGCAGTTTCCATAGTTGTTGGTGAACATTATCAGTTGTACTTCGCATGGTGCTGTGTCGTCGGTCACCCTTTCTTCGTCAGTATTACATAGGTATTCTTCTGGGATCACCTCATCACATTTTTGTGTAGAGGCAATAAAGTTATGTTCGTTAATTGCCAAATAAGGGTATTGTGGAATTATGGTTTTAAAATGACTTTGATTTACAAAAACAGGTAATGACATTATAGAATAATAATTGTAAGGTTTAGGTTCTATCAAAGGGATTGTCAATATGAATTTAATATCATAATTTTTTATGTATGCTCTGACTTTCAGGATGTTTTCTTTATAAACTAAGTTTTCCATCATTTGTTCCAAGATCTTATCCCCCCTATTAATACTACGAATCTCCGCGATTAATTCTTCCGTCGGGATTATTGACGGGTGAAAAGCTCCCAGCTTGGCAAATACGATTGCGTTTATAACAGTGTTTGTTATATCTATTATTGTATTTGTTAGGAATATTAATTGATTGAAGACTGCGTGTACGGTAATTTGTTGCCAATGTGTAAGAACTTCGTATTGAGTTTTTTGCATAATACTGCCTACTTGGTTCATTCTACTTTGCAAATATAACTGATTACTTTGAAGGTTATTTATTGAATTATTAAAAGTTTTAATGGAATTTATTGCTAAAGTGATTTGTTTTTCTGTTATTAATTTAAGTCTATCTTCCGAATGGGTAATTTCCTGAATGATTCTATCATAACGTTCAGCGTCCTCATTATCTAAATTTCCTGTTATCGCTTTTATTAAACTTCCTAAGACATTAATTGCTCCTCGCTTTTGTCTAAGCATTTTCTTTGGTACTAGTTGTTCAATTTGTTTCTCCATAGTTGCAATCTTGTTTGTTAATATTTTACAATAGTTATCCAATTCATTCTGGTATGTTTTATTATGAGGTCCCTCTTGAATGATTTTCATCCAGTTCTCGTAGTTTGTCTTTAATTTATTTGCTTCTTCGATCACGGGTTTAAGATGGTAAATGTTAATTATTTCCCAATTGGTTTGGACTCTTCTAGCTGTTCCTAACCTTACAGGTAATAGTCCAGTTGTTTCCGTTACCTTTGTCATTCTGATGTCACCTCGGACATCGATGATACTCCATCCGATGAGTCTGAAATAATGCCATGTTTCAGGTTTTTAACATGTACTTTATGTAGCTTATTTTTCTCATCTATTATGGTGGCTGTATTGTCACGATGGATATCTTTTATGACGAATGGTCCTTGATAAACGAATGTAATTTTGTTTCTATTTCCTGACTGCACCTTTACATATACTTCCTGTCCAATTTGTAGCGTTTTAGCTTTTGCTGCCTCATTGATTCTTTGTATATTTTTACTCTTTTCTGCTTGAATCTTTTCTCCCAGATTGTTATATAGATGTTTCAATCTATTTGCATGCTTTTCAATATAGTCAGTATAGAAGTCTTTTTCATAATACATATCAAATGGGTCTCTAGTTTTCGTATGTCCAAAAGTCAATTCTCTTGGTGTAAATCCTGTGGTTGCGTGTATTGAATTATTATATGCTAGTATTGCTAATTTCATTAATTTTTCAGTGTTACTGTCTTTATCTCGAGCCTTTAAAATTCGCATGTGTTCAATTAGTGTAGAGTGTAATCTCTCAATATTTCCATTTGAATTGGGATTATATGCAGTACATAGATGTAGTTTAATTTTGTGTTTTATCAGTAATTCCTTGACGATTTCATTATTAAATTCCAATCCTCTATCAGCAACGATTTCTTCAGGTGTTCCGAATATAGCAAAATAAGTTATCAATCCTTCGGCAACATCAATTGCATTTTTACTCGGGATTCTAATGGCTTGCCCAAATTTAGTAAACGCATCAATTATTGTTAGAAATAATTGACCTCCGATTGTAAATATATCAATATGTAGTTTTTCAAATGGATTATCAACTTTTGCAGTTACATTTAAAGTTGGATGTGGCTGATGTCTATCGTATTTTGCTTTATTACATAATTCACATCTTCGTATGTACGCTGTGACAGTTTCTTTCATGTTATTCCAATAGAAACGCCTTTGTAGTTGTTTTAGGGTTTCATTAATTCCTCGATGGTTATTTTTCCCTTCATGATAGTTCTTTATTGTTTCAATTTGTATTGCGACGTCATTCACAGTTTCTAATTTATTTAAGCATCTTATTAATTTTGGTCCATTATTATTAAAATGTTCTACATAAACTTTACAAAAATCTTTGTACAGTTGTTCCTTTTTAAAATACAAGTATTGTTTACCTTGGCTCATATAATCTCTCATGAGCATCAATATTTCCTCTCTATTTTCTTCTTTTGGTATCTGTACACGGTAAATTTTCTTTCCTTGACTAATTTGGAGTGTGATTTTACTTTTATTTAAAAATGTGATATCTATATGATATTGTGGATTTTTATTGTCAATTGCTTCGTCTGAAGTTGGGATGCTATTTCTTGGTTCATCATTAATATTAGAATTTGCTGTGTTTTCTATATCCTCTTGCCTTTCTCTCTCAAATGTTACATTTGGAAAATCTTCTGGAAGTGGTGGCAGGTTTTCTCTCCTTATTAATTCTTCAATTAGTTCGTCGACTTTTTCGCTAACATTTCCTTGCATTGATTCGGTTTCTATCGCATTTAATTTTATATCTTGTTGATTGTGGTACAGATATATTTGTATTCCCGATTTTGAGAATATGCGTTCGATCATATTTCTGGTTTTCGGATATTCTAATCCATCCAATCCGCTACCAATTCTGGGTAGTGCTAATTCCTTAATTTGTTTTTCTTTGCAGAATTTTCTTAATTTCAGTAATACCTTTTCTAGGTTTTCATATGTAGGTTTTTGATAAAATTTCTGTTTTGTTATTAAATAGATTATGTAGCGATCACGGTCTTTCAGATAACATAACGAATTAATCATTGGTTCTTGTTCGCAAAGTTCGTCTACTCTCCGGAATTTTGCCTTGAATTGTTTCGCAATCCCTGCACTCATTTCAAGGTCCGCGCTCACACAGTGTGCCATTGATGTATCCATGTCGCAGTTAAATATACTTCCTACCTTATCTATTATGCACTGTGTTTTGGTTTTAATGCAATTGTTATCTATTTCCTTACCGATTGTACTGTTCAAAGTAATACGGCTTAATGCGTCTGCATTTGTATTGTATTTTCCTTTTTTATAAACAATTGTATAATTATATTCATCAAGTTTTATTTTCCATCGGGCTAATTTTGATGTTACATGTTTGGTTTGTGTTAGCCAAACTAAAGGTCTATGATCCGTGTATATAATGAATTTCCTTCCATATAAATATGGTCTAAAATGCTTGGTCGCCCAGACAATTGCTAATAGTTCCTTTTCATAAGTATCGTATTTTTGTTCTGTCTCGCTAAGAGTTCTTGATGCATAACTTACTGGTTTATCAGTTCCTAAATTACCTTGCGATAATACCGCCCCTAGTGCAACATTTGATGCATCAGTAGTCAATATAAATTGTTTATTGAAGTCTGGATACTGCAAGAGTGGTTTATTCATTAAAATATTTCGACATTTATCAAAAGCTTCTATGAATTTTTCATCATGTATTATTTTTGATCCCTTTTTCAAACATTTTGTTAAAGGTTTTGTTATTTCTGCAAAATTTTGAATGAACTTCCTATAATATCCTATTAGTCCTAAAAATCCTTTTATTTCCGTGGTGGTTTTCGGAATAGGGTATCTTTTTATTGCTTCAATCTTTATTGGGTTTGGTTTTACACCCTCACTTGTTACTAAATGGCCTAAATATGCAACTTCTTTGCTTAGGAATTCACATTTGTCTAGTTGTATTTTTAAATTTGCTTGCCGAAGTCTTTTAAATACTGTGTCTAATTTCTGCATATGTTCTTGTAAGCTTGCAGAGTAAATAATGATATCGTCCAGATAGACGTGACATGTTTCGTCTTGTAATCCTCTTAATACATTATCCATCACTCTTTGAAACGTAGATGGTGCGTTTTTAAGTCCAAATGGCATTCGTTTGAATTCGTAATGACCCTGCTCGGTTGAAAATGCGGTTTTCTGGACGTCTTTTGGATCCATTTCTATTTGGTGATAACCGCTTGCCAAATCTAAGGTTGAAAAATATTTGCTTCTTCCGAGTTTATCTAAAATGTCTGCGATATTTGGTATAGGATATTTATCATCGATTGTTTGGTCATTTAGTCTTCGATAATCGATGACCATACGATATTTTTGTTTTCCTGAGGCATCTAATTTTTTTCCTACGATACTAACTGGACAGCTCCAAGGACTGTGACTTTCCTGGATTATGTCTTGTTCCAGCAGGCTATTAACTTGTCTTTTTATTTCTGCGTTTTGTATTGGCGATTTCCGATAGGGTTTTATATATACCGGGGTGTCATTTTGCATCCTTAAAGTATGCTTTACTTCATTAGCAAATGTTAATGGAAACCGTTCATCATAACATATATCTTTAAATTCCATACATTTAGTAAGGATTGCTTGTTTTTCTTCTTTATTCAAATGATCTGTTCTTAATTTATTTTTTAAATTTTCGGTTAACATTTTATTAACGTCTCTCTTTGAATACGGTATATATTTTTGATTATTATCCCAGTTATAATCACATAATTCGGTTTCAACAGGATTTTCAATATCAATTTCTAAGGGGTATTCATTGAAATTAATAGCTACTGTTAATGCTTGAAAATCTACTGCATTTACAATGGCTTCTGGTATTTCTAGTCCTGGTGCTAGTGTTTGATGTCTAACAATTACTTGTTGTAAATTTCGGTCCACAGGTATTTTTACCACTTTCTTTTCCCTTGGCCCTATTATAACTTTAGTATCCTCATAATGAATCTTGATTTTTCCAAATTTTGTTATCAATTCCCTATTTTTAATATCTATTGTAGCTTCTAATTGTTCTAATAATGTTATCCCAATTAGTCCATCATAATTATCACTGAAGTCAAATACATAGAATTTATGAATTTGTGGGTATGCATTGAATGTTAATAATGATGGTATATTAATTACGTATTCATGATGTGTAGTAGCATGTGCCGTTTGTACGGTGAAGGGTTCATATTTCAGAAAATCTGGAAATTGTTCCTCCATTTTTGCTGTACTAATCATGGATCGTGTTGCTCCAGTATCAATAAGAAATTTTGCATTTATTTCCGGAATTATTATGTGGGGTAATTTCATAGTAGATTGAATATTTAATTTAACATTTATTTGATTTTTCAGAGTCATTTCTCTTGGCGTTCCAAGGCTGTTTGCCGAAAATTTTGAGGTTCCAAGGCCGTTTGCCGAAAATTTAAATAATCATCTTCCTGCACTTCTTCTTCTTGATAGGGTTGTTCAGGATAAAATTGTTCAAGCTCTTCAGAGCATTCTATTGGTAAATAATCTGTGTTATCGTCATAATTTTCAGGTTCTTCCTCATAATTCTGGTAATTTAGATGGTTTACCTCCATAGGTTCTGGCCGCGGTAATCTATTCGCGGAGAATCTATTCGAATTTGGTTTTGGAAAATTCGGGTTGTAACTGGGTCTATTAAATTGATTTTGTCTTTGTGATTGTTGTTGTGGTCTCGTTTGGACAAATGGTTGATTAGCTTGAAACTGTGGAAGTTGGTTTTGATGTCTTGACTGATAGAATTGTTGATTATTCTGGAAATATTGTGGCTGTTGTTGCGGTCTAAATTGAAAATTTTGATTTTGATTTCTAAAGTTTTGAGGGTTATTTACACGAACTGGTGTTTGCTGTTTTATTGGTTTAAAATTAGAATTTTTATTAACGTTATGTTGACGTTTATTCAAATAATTAAAGTTTTCTTCTTCCATTACGTACGTCATTGCATCGTCTATGTTAATAGGGTTCCTGAATCTAACTCTATGACCAAATCCGCCCATAGTAACTATTCCCTTCAGATAAGTTTGCAAAGTAGTATGATTGTATAGACCGTTTTTAACTAATCGACTTTGCGGATCCGGATCTGTGATTTTAATTTTACTCAATAAAAGATTACGTACATTCTTACAACGCATACCAAAATTGTACGCCGTTTCATTATGATCTGGCGTTAAATTCATCAAGTCCTGTACTAGACAGTCTTCTGATCTTTGGTCGCTAAAATTTCGATACAATAATGTTCTTAATGTTAGCCAATCGTTTATTTCCTCTTGACAACCTAATAATTGTAGCGCCTTTCCACTCAATTTAGACTGAAATAATTTTAATAGATAAGTGTTAATTGGATCTTCCGGATCATTCTGATTCGCGAATGTGTTTATCAAATACTCACAACCACTAACATACAAGCTTAGAGTATTCGGATCCCCATCACAAGTAGGGATCACCGCTAAATGGTTTGATGTTATATCTCTAATCTGAGCCATATTATGATATTTTAATTCTTATTTTATGTATAGATAATTATATATATATATATAGTTAAAATGATATTTGGTGGATATTTTTGTAAGGTAATATTTGGCAATTAATTATTAATAATTTATTACTTACACCTGTGTGAGTAATAATCCAATCATGTGGTTTTTCGTGTGAACTTATTTTTCACTTTCACTTTCACTATTGGAGTCTCGCGATCAGCCGTTATAAGGGTTCGTCGGAGTTGTATCCAATGTGTAGGTTTCTTCTTCGGAGTCTTCGGAGTTCCACCAATGTGAGGTTTCTGTCCAGCACAAACTATTGAAATAGAACAAACCGGAAGAGTTTTATTCCGGAGTTGTTGCTGGATCCTACCGACTGCGCCAGTTTTGGTTCGTGGCCAAAACAATATGTTTTTAAAAAGATTTATTAAACTTTACAATTTTATATTATTATTCACTTTGGAATATATTGTTATACTTTAAACTTGATTATTTTACATATAAACTTAATTCTAACGAAAGTCTCTGGATGACGGCGAAGCGATGTGAGAATCTGTGCCAAACAGAATACTTTCGGAGTCAGTGCCGCGACGATGACTTGTCTCCCGTAGCGTGCGCGTGTATTGGTAACCACTGCTGAACTGCCTGCTGGGTGATGCGGCTTGGCTATATAGTCTGTCTTATCTTTGTTGGTGTCAGCGGTTTAGGGTTCGTAACTCGTGCGTGACTTAGTAGACAATGCGCGGCGAGTGCTAGACACGTGTGAATCAAAATCAATCATGAATTGGATAATACGATGAATATAAGGTAAACATTACTTCTATTAATATATTCAAACGCCATTATAAAGTTTTTTTACGGTTTATTTGTTACCAGAGGTCGCTTAGTATAAAAACCATTGATCGTAAAATGTTTGTTCGTTGTGAAGGTTAGGTTAACTTTTATTTTTGGTATTAACAATTAGTTTTTAGTTACTTAACATAAAACTACTTTATTTTTAACTTGCCGTTGCCTATGTCTGCCTAATTAGTCCGGTGATTACAACTGTTTATGTTGCTTTGTTGATTTACATCGGTTTTTAAGTATATTATTTAGTTTTTATATTGCTGCCCATGTCTGCCTAATTCATTGGATTATTTCAGCCATTAGATTTACTTTGTATTCGCGATTCAAATGTCGATAGTTTTCGTTTTCCTATTTCATCGAACTAGTGAGTAAACAGCTGATATATTTATGGTTTGATCAGCTGATTAGATAAAAATTACATGATTTTGGGTTTAAATGCGTGATTGTTAATACACTTTTAATAAATGTCGGAGCGAGTATAAGTATAAGCAGGGCGATGTATTAATCAGATGTATCACATATCGTGATGTTTTATTACTAATAACAATTAGTATGATTAGGTACTTAGTCCGGTAAATCCAGAGCTTGCTCTCTGGAGGATATTATTCAATGCACAATCAATAATAACTCCTTCGCCACAATCAACTAACACATTTTATTAACAACTGAGTAACTAACTTAAAGCACTGATTATACAATAATAATAAGAACTCATTGCACTTATACTAACGCACTTATAGCCAATAGTGAAGCTTTCTCGAGAGAAACGATCCAAGCCAACTTTCATATGCGTTCGTAAAGAACTACCCGCACCCTCGTTAGCTAGTTTCGCTCAAGGCAAGGTCACATTCCTTCAAATTGTCACTAATTGGCTGCTGCAGCACTAACCAAACGCTGCGTAAAGCACCCTTGTGCTGTTGTTATGGTTCAATTCCTCATCAAATCTTTTCAAAGCATCGAAATTGATCAGGCGCCGATATATCTATATATCTATATATCTATATATCTATATATCTATATATCTATATATCTATATATCTATATATCTATATATCTATATATCTATATATCTATATATCTATATATCTATATATCTATATATCTATATATCTATATATCTATATATCTATATATCTATATATCTATATATCTATATACTTATATATCCGCTGGCCTTTTCTACCACAGTGTGGTGTAAAGGTTTGAATTTTGAAGAACTGGCAATAAATACAATAGTATTTATTGCCAGTTCTTTTGCTTCCTTCCAGTTTTTTCCTTTCCTTCCTAATAGTTCCGATATAGCTTTATCCCATTTATTTCTTGGTCGTCCTTTTTTCTTTGTCTTCCTTTTTTCTTGGTCTTCCTTTTTTCTTGGTCTTCCTTTTTTCTTGGTCTTCCTTTTTTCTTGGTCTTCCTTTTTTCTTGGTCTTCCTTTTTTCTTGGTCTTCCTTTTTTCTTGGTCTTCCTTTTCTCTTGGTCTTCCTTTTTTCTTGGTCTTCCTTTTTTCTTGGTCTTCCTTTTTTCTTGGTCTTCCTTTTTTCTTGGTCTTCCTTTTTCTTGTTTTTGATTTTTGCTCTCCATATTCTTTTGGCTGGTGCTGTCTCTCCCATCCTAATTATGTTATTTTTATTTTGTCATTTCGATATTTTCTACTATATTTTGTACTATGAGGACGCGTTTTTCCAGTAATTACAGTATGTTTTTTTCGCGAATGTGTATAATTACACATTAATTACATTTTCATATTATTTTGTATATTGTTCTGTAAATGGATGTAATTCTGTAAAGCACTAAATCTATTAATAATAATAATAATAATAGATTTATTGCTTTACAATATGCATATATGCAATTATAAAATTGCATATATGCATATTGTTTTCGTTTTGCATACTTAAGCCAAGCCTGAGGGCGATAAACATTTACATACATTTCAAAAATATAACTTCAACACACACATACACATCATATTTACAAAACAACTCGATGTCACATCCCACCCCCCCACACCATCCATCACCCGACCAAGATTTGTGTATTCAAAGCAAATAAGTCCGCCACCGCCGACACCATCTTCCCGACTCGTTGCGAGGGTGCTACTCGCGCGTGTTTGCGATAGATTAGGGGCGGATTTGAATAACAATGTTGTTGTTTGTCAACTAGCATTAGCGGAGGATTTGCGGCTGTAGTAATCAAGCATTATATTGTGACGCGCTCATTACGGCGCACCCCGCGTGCCTTATAAATTTGGTGGAGATGCGAGTATGTTAATTATTAAATTGGAGGGGGGTGGAACTGAACGGGGCACCCTACGGGAATCGATGAGGCGACAGCCGCACTGAAATCAATCACATGAAATTCAACTGAAAGCGCTTACTGCGAGAGCAATGGGACGTTATTAGTTAGCTATAATAGGGTCGCATTAAAATGGAATCATATCTCGATATTTGAATTGCATTTAATGGGATAATGGGTATTTATAGTTGTTTACAGTAAATTTATAATATCGTTTTATGCGAGTTATTTTATTTTATTCGCCAACAGTATTACGAATACACCTGTTCCCCGATTTGCACGGGAGGTACGTTCGTGAGAAAATCGTGAAAATCTTGGATTTTGCTATGCAAATCCATGTAAAACGAAAATAAAAACTAGTAATTTATTTACATAAAACAAAAATATCTTTATAAACAAATTTCATTCATAAAATGATAAATATACAGTCAATACTGTCATGGACTATCAGTATTTTCTACCTGATTGGTAATTTCATCGTATATCACTCGATAGTTCTTGATGCGATTCTGATCAAATGGTTGGTGACAATCTCAGATGGACGAGAATGATAGATTACAGTAGTATAGGCTACTGTAATCCATAATTCTCATCTTTAATTACATCTGGCCTATAGCGTTCCAGCAGGCATTGATTGTTGATTGTTTAATCTGGGCATATGATACTGTAAGATCCTTAACACACTCTACTTTAAAGGGAAATTTCATTATATATATGTTTCACAATTTTTAACAATGTAAATAAATTGAATAAAAAGTAAAGTGGTGTACTTTGGCTTTAACCCATTTATTTAGTAGTTCAATTAATTAATAAAGAAAAAATATAAAAAGAAACGTCTCGGTGGGAATTCGAACCTGCAAGTCAGACTTTGTGTCAGATTTGAGTCAAGTCAATATTTCTACTACCTTTAATTAAAAGAAAGTTTCTCGGTGGGAATTGGAACCTGCGAGCCATACTTTTGAACTTACAGCATTAGCAGCACAAAAAAAACATACTGACAAGTCGGTTGGCTTCAAAACATTGTCTCCGTTTTTATATTATAGGGATATGTATGAAATATTTTATTTTTCGTGTCAAATCCATTTAAATCTCTATACGGTTTTTTTTGTGTTCACCGTATGTTTCTCCCCCAAATCCCACAATGTGTATTTGCACACGCACTGTTTGCAATTGTTTTCGAGCACGTCGGGTGCGATTCGGTCGATGCGCCGACCGCCCCCATACCGCGCTCACAATTATACATGCTGGCCGCTGCACGCGCGACCGTCCGGCCCTCTGAATTTGCATTCGTTTGTGTGCGGCGTGATTGAATCCGGGCGCGTCCTGCTTTGTGCCTGCGCCACCCCCTCGTACACACATACTCATACATAAACACGCTACAATCGCATTTGGGACAGTATTTTGTATAAGAGGGACGCAATAATGTTAATGCATGTACTCTACTAGAAATTTAATAACTTGAGCAAGTTTATAGTTATATTTTTTTAGTGATAAGTATCATAGAAAAAAAAACCTTTATTTGGCATTTCCCTCACAAAAAAATGCGCTTCAACATCAATAACCACAACAAAAATGCATAAAAATTCTAATACAAATAATTCTAATTATAATAAGTATCATAGAATTGAAAACTATATAGCTATGCGTCATCTAAAACTATTGAATATTCCAACAACGAAGAAAACAAATGTGAGAAAATGTGTGGAAATGTCAGAAAATATGAGAAAATGTGGAAAATATTAAATGACGAAATGACAAAATGTCAAAATGACAAAATGACAAAATGACAAAATTTCAAAATATCAAAATGTCAAAGTTATTAAAAAAGTAGAAAAAATATTGAAAATGTCAAAAATGTAAAAAAAAGTCATTTAATTTGGAAAGACATGTCTTTTATTCCAAGCATGGAATAAAAGACATGTCTTTCCGAATTAAATGACATTTTTGACATTTTCAATATTTTTTCTACTTTTTTAATATCTGTGACATTTTGAAATTTTGTCGATTGTCATTTTGACATTTGGTCATTTTGACATTTTGATATTTTGTCATTTTGACATTTTGTAATTTTTTGTCATTTTGTTATTTTGACATTTTGTCATTTTGACATTTAATATTTTCCACATTTTCTCATATTTTCTGACATTTCCACACATTTTCTCACATTTGTTTTCTTCGTTGTTAGTGGGCCGATTTTGCTGAATTGTCGCAATCTGTTCTGCCGTTTTCCTATCATCTAAACGTCGAAATAAATAAATATTTTTTTTTGCGATGTCTGCGTGTATGTATGTATGCCTGTATGTCTGTATGTCTGTATGTATGTATGTCTGTATGTATGTATATATGTATGTATCTATGTATGTATGTATGTATGTATGTCTGTATGTCTGTATGTCTGTATGTCTGTATGTCTGTATGTCTCTATGTCTGTATGTCTGTATGTCTGTATGTATGTATGTATGTATGTATGTATGTATATATGTATGTATGTATGTATGTATATATGTATGTATGTATGTATATATGTCTGTATGTATGTATGTCTATCTGTAAACAAAATTTCGGGAATGAGAACACTACTTGGGACGATCCAGTGAAAATTAGAGCAAAATCGATCCACTAACAGAGAAGAAATCTCAATAAAATCGATTTCCTGCGCACAATTGGCCGCGGTTGCAGCAAGAAAGGGACTCAATTTTTTACTGGATCGTCCCAAGTAGTGTTCTCATTCCCGAAATTTTGTTTACAGATTGACAGACATACATACATACATACATAATTAATTTAATTTCACCTAGTATTAAATAATTTATTTAACAATTATTTAATATATATAAATATATGTATATATATATATATATATATATATATATATATATATATATATATATATATATTATCTATTAGCCTTTTACCTTTCGATGTAAGCTATTACATTTACATTACTTAACATTATACTTTACAATTATTGTTATACTATTGTAAATTGTTTCCACTCTTATTTGTTTTTCGCCAGTTGCTTGCTTGATTGTCCTTCCTTTCTTGATTATTATTTCCTCTATTCTGTTGTCCCACTCTTTTCTTGGTCAACCTCTTCTTCTTTTATTTCCAGTTCTTACTTCCCATACCTGTTTTGTTTGATTATTTTTGTCCATCCTAATTAAATGTCCCCACCAGTTTTGTTGTTTCTTTTCTATATACTTGTCTATAGCTTCAATTCCTAGTTCTTCTCTGATGTCATCATTTCTTATTCTATACCCTCTATAATACTACAATCTATAATTATTTAATACTAAGTGAAATTACTGTCATATGATGAATAAACCATCTTGGAGCCTCTGTGTTTATTTGTGTGTACGACGAAAATAATTTAAACGTCTCAACTATATTACAACGAATAATCTAAAATTAAATTGGTAACCGTTTTCATTACAACGTATTACGGTTTTATTTTTCAAGTCGCTTCGTGCAACAGTCGCAACGCAATTAAGTTGGGAATCGTTTTACGCAAACGTGGCGGCGGTTTTAAGGGGGACGGGGGGCGGCAGACTGTGTAGGGGCGCGCGCGCAATTAAGACTTTCATTACGGCTCCGCGCCGGAAAAATTAAAGTCGCCGCGGGGTTTCATTTCGGACCGCGTTTATTAAATAATCTCTTTTCGCTGTGAGCGGAGAGAAATCAAATTGTACTGAAATTGATGATGGTTTATGTATATACTCGGCTATGCAGGAGTTTTAAGTGAAAACATATTATAATTATTGTATGTGGCGTCCACATTAAGGTCGTTTTACACGAGACAATTTCTTGATTCATAAGTTAAGGTCGTTGTAGACAAGACAATTTCTTGACTCAAAAGTTAGTCAAGATGCAAGACAATCTAAAACATATTCCATTGTAGATAGTACTAAGTAATAAATAAACTATATAATTGTTTTTAAAACTCAAATCCATGACGAGTGAATTTAATTTGGTGTGTGCACATTGTTGATACAGTTTCTTAAAAAAATAGTAATAGTAGTAGAACTAGAAATAAATAGTTGTTGTTGTGTATTTACATAATCGGTTGACGTCGCTAATGATACACCCATGAAGGAGACATCGCATATTTCTAACCCATTAGCGGACGGGCATTACGGAAACAACCTCATTACCAGACTTTCACCACAACGCATTATAGCCCTTGAATATATATATATATATATATATATATATATATATATATATATATATTAGAATATATATATATATATATATATATATATATATATATATATATATATATATATATATATATATATATTAGAATATATATATATATATATATATATTAGACCAGTTAGGTCAGGTAATATATATATATATTCAATTGTCATTCTTGCTACGAGCCCACAACGACTCTCCGAAGAGAACCAGCCAACATCACCGAGCTATAGTAGTTAGCTCTCACTTCAAATAGTTGATAAACATTATACAATAAACATATTTAAACTTGTACGAGTTTTCCTCAATCCTGAGGTGGTGGCAGCGAAACCCCGGTGTTCTACACATCATTGTGCATTTTTGCTACTGTATAGGAAATGCGAAAAGAAGTTGTTTTATATATTTTTTATAGAAACATGACAGCAAGTTAATGGGTTTATAGATCTTAATATCGTTATTGCCCCCCTTTTATTTATTAAAATTACCATGCAATTTTCCCAGACAGTAGGTTTTGGTTAGTATATTACAATATATAAGTAGTTTAACATTTCCAAACCCATTTATTTTCGAGTCTTCCGGGGTTAATCTGTATAGAACGCGCGGGGGGAATTGTTCAAGGTTTTGGGGACGGGTCCCGTGGGGCCGCCTGATGGCGGCGACGTGAGGGCGATGCGCGCATTGATTAACTCACCGGAACCCTTCACGATCTTCCGGGATTACGCAAATAGCTGGGTCACTGAGGGACGGACCCCAGACCATAATAATAACAGAGACAAAACTGCCGCATTACGGAGAATATAATTTGGGATTTTAAATCAACCCACATCACCTATATATAAGCTTTCAAGTAAATTAAACAGAATAATAATCATATGGAAAAGCCAAGCACGAATTAGTAAATAAAATTGTTTTATTTATGTCTCACTCTTCGTTTTTTTCTCTCTTATATTTCTTCTATATCGTACCTCCTGTCTCTCTAAAATTACATTACTTAAAATACTACCATTTTATTTAATTTTTTATTAGTATTAATTTATTTTTTATTTTATATTTTTTAATTTTAATTTTAATTTTAATTTTAATTTTAATTTTAATTTTAATTTTAATTTTAATTTTAATTTTAATTTTAATTTTAATTTTAATTTTAATTTTAATTTTAATTTTAATTTTAATTTTAATTTTAATTTTAATTTTAATTTTAATTTTAATTTTAATTTTAATTTTAATTTTAATTTTAATTTTAATTTTAATTTTAATTTTAATTTTAATTTTAATTTTAATTTTAATTTTAATTTTAATTTTATTTTATTTAATTTTATTTAATATTATTTTATTTAATTTTATTTAATTTTATTTTATTTTATTTTATTTTATTTTATTTTATTTTATTTTATTTTATTTTATTTTATTTTATTTTATTTTATTTTATTTTATTTTATTTTATTTTATTTTATTTTATTTTATTTTATTTTATTTTATTTTATTTTATTTTATTTTATATTTAACCTCTTCATGGTGCCTGTAAGCAGTACAAAAACTGATGCCCAGGACTTTACCGAAAATAATAATGATAAAGAAAAATAAATTACAAATTAAATTAAAATAAAATAACAGAGAAAACGTAAAATATATACAGAATCAGTAAATCATAAAATAAATCAGAATAAAAATAACCTAACAGAGAATCATGATACAAGAAAACTGAATATAAATTCAGGTGCCCGGCGCATTCACCATAAATAAATTTGTGCACCCTTAAATCTCTTTTTTTCCCGCAATGAAGATCATGCATGTCTTCATGAAAATTGTACTTCAAGAGTAGTGTTATATTTTTTATTCAATCTACCATACAATTCAATATTTCAAACTATTTACTATACAGGGTGTTCATAAAGAATAAATTCGAAAAAAAAATTCTTTGATTTTTGCAAAATTGCTTAATTTTAAATTGCCAATTTGATATATATATATATATATATATATATATATATATATAAATATATATATATATATATATATATATATATATATATATATATATAAATATATAAATATATATATATATATATATATATATATATATATATATATATATAATAAACAATACTCATAACAGAAACAACTAATTAAAAATAATACAAAATCATACCTTGACTAATTTTTTTTTGGTTCAAAATTTTTTTGTCTATAACGAGCTTTAACTCAATGTTAATATAAATGATTATTAATTAATATAACCTTATAGCACTCCCAATTTTATAAATTACACCTATTTACAGGGATTAACATGCCCAACTAGTAAGTAAGATTAGTAACATATTATTTACTGCATGAAAATTGCTTGTCCATAAGAAAGATATAAAAATAACAGAAAACTGTATCAATTCAATTCAATTACAAACATAAATTCAAAAGTGTTTCTTGATGCAATTGCATCACGCCCCTTGGATTCACAGCTTTGAGCTGACTTCGTTCCTTTTTGTAATTACTTTTTATGGCTCGCGTTATAAACCCTCGCCACTCGTCGCCGGTGTCGCACACTCCGGGGGCCGCTCATTAGCTTTTTTCCGGGCACTTCGGCAGCGCTTCGCAAATGGGTCAAGTGTCCCCCCACGTTCGATAGACGCTATGCTACTGTTTTTTAGGGGGAAACACCTCTGTAACCACACAAAAACTACTCTAGTGGCTTTGATGTGTGTGGTGGAACAAAAACGTAATTTGTGTTAAGGGATTGAAGGGTAATATTCGGAAGGTACTAAAAAATATATGGTCTGTGCATTTTAATGAGACAGTTTTTTTTAAGAAATAGTAATAGGAGTAGAGCTAGAAATAAATATCTTGTGGTGGGCACCACACTTTCCTAATTACATTAGCTTTTTCACTTCACAATTTTTGGACACATTTTGACAATTTTTTGATTTTACATTTTACATTTTACATTTTACATTTTACATTTTACATTTTACATTTTACATTTTACATTTTACATTTTACATTTTACATTTTACATTTTACATTTTACATTTTACATTTTACATTTTACATTTTACATTTTACATTTTACATTTTACATTTTACATTTTACATTTTACATTTTACATTTTACATTTTACATTTTACATTTTACATTTTACATTTTACATTTTACATTTTACATTTTACATTTTACATTTTACATTTTACATTTTACAGTTTATAATAAAAAATAAAGATTATAAAATTTCAAAGAAACAAATTCAATTTTTTCTCTCTCAACATATAGGGCAAATAAACATTTGTTTTACGCTGGTAATATATTAGGTGTTAAGTGTAAATTACATTAAACTAGATTTATCAAGAAACTTAAACTAACTTAACTTAAACTATATATATATATATATATATATATATATATATATATATAATTTACGCTTTAGGAAGCCACACATAAAATTCTATTTTATTTTCTTATAACGTTTTTTTTTTCATTACTTTGTTGAACGTATTTGTCTGTAACATATTTAATTGCATCCGGGTTCTCTCTCACATCCTTCTCTGTGCCTCTCTTTGTCTCTAGCAAAGCTGACATTTATTAATCTGCTCCAGTAGGGCCGGTCGAAGCCGCACATACATAAAACTGTGCTCGCAGCTTCCCGAATTAACCGGAATTGTCATTCCGCCGGCGCAAAAACGACGGGTCCTTAATAACCCCCCTCCACGTCCTATTCCCCAAAGGGACGAAGGCCGACTTGGGGTTAATTAAAACGCGATGGTGATGCGATTAGATTCGTAGCCTCCAAAGAGAAATTAACTAATGGATGTTAAAACAGAAGATAAGATTGCCACAAAAGGCGATATGTACTTGAATAATTCAGAATCAAGTCACAAATCTCTTTGATCATGAAAAGTTAGTAATAAAACAAAAACATGATAAAAATAAAATATTTAAAATTTTAAAAAGTTATTAAAAATTATATTTTGTATCTCAATTTTTTTTTATTACTGTAAAGATTTATAAATAAAACTAAAATAAGGAATGCAGTTGTTGAAATTGTAAGTACTCAAGCACTTACAATTGCAACAACTGCATTTCTTATTTTAGTAGATTTCTAAATATTTGCAGTAATACAAAAACTTGCTACTCCAAAAAAAAACATTCATGAATTCACCTCTAAACAATCTACAGATCTAGATTTCAATTTTATTAGATCTAATTAGTACAGCGTAGTTATTGAAGATGAAGTCACACCTGTTATCTGGCTTTTATTGAGATCAGACGGTTAGGTCTATTTACTCATATCTTGTATTGTTGCGTTTTGAGTTCTTATTGATTATTGGCTTTTTGGGCCCTCTTTGTGTGAAGTCACAATATCCTAAGTGGTTTACATACAAAATTACGTAATTTTCTCCCTATAGAGAAAGTTTAACGCCATCTGGCGGTAACCACATTCATTAATAATGCATACTCATATGGTAATAATCTTCAACCTACCATAATGCCATCAGAATTGCTGATTAGTGCCTATTGGACTAACATTCCAACTCGGTTATCCTAATGGCATGAGTATATTGACATTCCCAAATGCATCAATGACAGCTTCGTTCTGATAGTATGAGAATATACCAACCAAACTATACCCGTCCACAAATTCAAATAGCTTGAACTCTACATTACACTGTTATTCGTTACTTTTAATTAAATCACTAAATTCATTTGTCAATTTACGCCTATTTCGAAAAAATATGTGAGAAACAATGTAGTGCATAGTTCAAGCCGTTTGAAATAGTGGATAGGTATAGTTTGGTTGGTAGGGACCACCCACCCACCCCACCTTCGCTCGCATACTTTTTTCAATGGATGCAGACGTTTTATATTGTTTAAATAATTCCAAGAAGAGTGTTATCCTATGGAAATACTATACAATCACAGGTGGGGTGGGCGGGTGGCCCCTACCAACCCGACTATTCCCGTCTACTATTTCAAACGACTTGAACTATGCACTACATTGTTTCTCATATATTTTTACGAAATAAGCGTAAATTGACAAATGAATTTAATGGATTAATTAAAAGTAACGAATAACAGTGTAGTGTAGAGTTCAAGTCATTTGAAATTGTGGACGGGCACAGTTTGGTTGGTAGGGGTATATATAACCTGAAAGTTATTTGGATCTGAAGTGTTCCCTAGAAGAACTTTATTCTGAAAAAGTTTTTGTATTAAATTTGTTTTCAAATCTATTACCACAACTGGAACTGTTGAAATGAATTACATTCTTAGTTCAATCAAATCCACCATTAAAACCTTCTCTCTCATTAAACCTCCCCGACTGATGGGATTGTTCGTGGCAGATCTCAAAAGATCGTCCCATCCACACCACACCAGACACACACACACAGTCATCTCTCTATACAGTTCTCTCTGTGTATATGTGTGTGTCCATTGTGCGTCGAAAACTAATGAAAGGGCTTCCGAGGTGGAGAGCACCGCTTTAATGCCTGATGGAGACAGATAAAAAGGACCACTTACTTAAGCCCCCGGCTTTCAGAATGTTTACCGACGCGGCTAATTCCGGAACGAGTCGCGCCGCGGATTATGCCTCTGCTGGTGCACTCGTCCCGTGTCCGGGATGATGACGGCGACGGGGGCTTTGAAATAAAACCGCACACCGGTCACACACAGAAGTAAAAAGAGAGTTTAGTAAAACAAAACGAGCGAAAAGAATGTACGGGCGAGTTAAATCGGTGTTGGTTTTATTTAAATCCGAGACAGTTTTAGTAGGGAGTACGTTAAATAGGAAGCCTAATGCCCGTCTTACACTGAGCAACTGCAACACGCAATCGCAACTTGCAATATATCGCAGCAATAGATTTTTTAGTTAAAATTGCACGTACAATTATTTCCGTATTACATTCGACAACTTGCAAGAGCAATAAGAATAACAGCTGATATTAAGCCTATAGAGGTAAGACAAGACCGCATATTTTTCTAAATGCGGGTAACGAAAAACTTTCGACATCATCATCTAGTGAGGATGAATTCACACGTTTAACTTTCTTCCTACGGGGTTGTGTTTTCATTTCATGACTAATATAGTCGTAAAACTAGTTTTGAAAAATGTCTGCCTGTATTTATGTATGAATGTATGTATGTCTATGAACAAAATTGCGAGAAAACGGCTGAATGGATCGGCACAAAATTTGAAATTTGGCTGAAGAAGCGAGCTGGGGTAATCCCGTGATAATTTTCAAGAGAAAAATCGGACATTTAACAGTGACAAACCCATTTTCTAGTATTTACCAACACTACCAATTAAGGGTACATTAAGTACCCCTATTTGTTGCCATAACCGTTCAACTAATTTCACATTTACCACCCTTAATAACAACATAGTAGTCATTTCCCCATATTTTTTTTCCATAAAAATTCATATCTCATATCATTTTGGTTTTCACTCCACGCCCATCATCATCATCATCATCATCCCGTGTCGTTAAATTCCGATCGTCCTCCGGCAGTCGCGCGTCATCAGCCGCCCCCAATTCCACGTTTATCTGTCCCATCGTGTCGCGACGCGACGGCATTGGCATTAAAATGCGCGCATTTTTATGACCGCATACATAAATTGTGCCGGAGGGAAGGTCGCGAGCGACATGGGCGGCAGAGAGATAGAGAGAGAGAGAGAACGAATACGATGTTGTTTAATCGATAGGCGGCTCGAGGGGGGCGGTCGTCGATAAATTCAATTGCGCCGTTGGGATTTATGGCGTAATTCTAATATCATGCAAATGTATTGGAGTGTCGTCATCTTATAAAACTTCTGCAATTCGTAATCTTACTGAGATTGCTTATTGGTAATAAATTAATATATAGCTTTAATATTTACTCCCGTATTTGACAAAGTTGCAAAAAGGTTACCTTAAAGTTACCTTGATAAATATAAAAGCAAATACTGACAGTACTAGGAATGACAATATTATTGACGGTCTTTAGTTGTTTATGTACAAATTAAGTGAAACTTTGTCTTCTCTATAGAGACAGTTTAACGCCATCTAGCGATCTAATTTATCAGAACAATTACATTTATTTGGGACAAGAAATATACCTTGATGAAGAAAATAAACATTTAGTAAACAACCTGTATATATATAAACAATATATTAAAATTTGATAAAAAAAAATCTGCAGTAGAGTATAAAACAACATCAAACATCTGTAGTTAATTTCTACTAAATCATAATTTATATACCAACTTTTCCCATTCCGTTTCTATAATAATTTAAATGCGAGTTAAATGTTGAGTCCAATTTAAAGACTTTTTAAAAAGTAACTTTATTTCACAAACGGAGTATTTCTACACTGTGTATTATTCTATACTGTGTATTCTGTACTGAATAAATGTTTACAATTATTTCTTTATATATTAAAAATTATGCATTAATTTATTTATCTAATGCGACACATCTATTTATTTATTACGTAAATTAGAATGTTCTAGAAACATATTTATTTGATGCGTAAGATATCATATTTCCTATTGTTAGAGGACATATAACTTGCGCATCAGTGAGTAAGGCTATACAAACAATTTATTATTGTTCACTAAAAATAAATCCGATGTTCTGATTGGTGAATGTACATGTCATCATGTATTTTTGGCGATTTTACGAGCTGGTTTATCAGTCCGAGTGCATGAATCATGCGACCGGTCGTGACCAGTTGAGTGCGCGTTTGCAGCGGGACCGCTACGCGTTTTACGGACAGAACAAAGAAATATGCAAAATGTGTTTTAAACAATGTTAGTTACAATTAAATAGTGTTTGTGATGAGATGTACTCGTGGGCCCATTATGAGATACGCCGCGCCGCGGATATAATTATGTAAGCAGTTTTATTTTGGATTAAAAATATAATCATGGTGATGTTTTTATTAATAATGCGTTCATATTTCTTTCTTGATCTTTATCATCTTGTACCCATGTTAGTTGTCGCGAGTTTATAATGAATTTATTTAAGGAAAGAGTATTTGATTATAGTATGGTTTGATTAGCGAGCGATTTATCTACAATGTGGCGGATTATATAATTGTATATTACTACAAATTATTTCATAAACCTATTACCAATAGCATGACACTGTACAAAGAGAATACTTCTGATATTATTCTAAACAAAACAAAATTAAATTCCTATAACATTCTCGGGTATTAATCTTACATGACAAGTATTATTTAAATCACCTGACTAAAGACATGTATATGACTCATGTAATAGCCGCAAACATTTATAGATCTACAGCTGAAGCCGTATCGCTTTTCCGGGCAGATTTCTACCAAATCGTATATACCTATATACGTGTGAATCCACCTCTTAGCAATCTACATATCTAGAATTCGATCTTATTAGATCTCATCAATGTAGCTCAGTTAGTGAGATGTTTTCACACAATATCTCGAGTGATTATATACAAAATGTAGAATATGTATTTTGACACAAATAGTAAAAAAAGTTACATTCATATACTTTTGTTTCCTGAACATTCCAAAGACCTAGATTAACATTATATTATTATTGTATCATTCCATGGTATTGATAGATACTAATGTAATTAAATCTTAGAAAATTAGACTCGAACCCTCATCTCTCTGGTTTTCGCTGCCATTGATAGTAATATTTATTTTGTACTTACTGTTTCCTTCTTTTTCAGTGTCTGCAGGATGCTAATCTTAACGGAGGCGCCGTATCGCACTTCGAGCCGCAAGTCGCTTTGCTGTGCGACAGTGGCGTCCACGGTCAGGAGGCCTACCACCCCCAGTTCATGACGGAACAGGGCAGGTGGCAGACCGACCTCACCTCCAAAGCCACCTGTTTGAAGGACAAAATGGACATTTTGGACTACTGCAAAAAGGTAATTTATATAATTATATCTATATCTAATATGTACATTCGATTAGCGATCGCTATAGGGGTGGTAGAATGTTGGCAAAGGTATTATTTGAAAGATTCATCGTTCTAGACGTCAGGGCAACTAGGTCGTAGCGCTACAGAGTGGAGTATATCACGATAAAAGTTTTCCAAAATTATTTTAATATCTGTTTTAAGCCAATGGATTAAAAACCGTTAAACATTTTATATAAACTGTTTTTTGATCTGCTAATCTTTTGTTGCAAACAGCACATTACAGCTGATAGATAAAAGGTGACAGATAATAGATGAGAAATGACAGATAACAGTTGGTAGCTAACAGATAAAACAGATGACAGGCAGCAGTTGACAATCTGTTATTTGCTAGCTATCGTATGTCATCTATAATCTGTCACCCATTACGTAACAGTTGTCATCTGCCATTTATCAAGTGCTATCTGTCATCTACTAACTGTTATCTGTCTTTTGTCATCTGTCATCTGATAGGTAAGATGTCATTTGTCATCTATCAGGTTTTATCTGTCAATTGCTGCCTGTCATCTGTTTTATCTGTTATCTACTAACTGTCATCTACCAACTGTTATCTGTCTTTTGTCATCTGTCATATAATAGGCAAGATGTCATCTGTCACCTATCAGTTGTTATCTGTCAACTGCTGCCTGCCATTTGTCACCTATCAGGTTTTATCTGTCAACTGATGCTTGGCATCTGTTTTATCTGTTATATACTAACTGTCATCTACCAACTGTTATCTGTCATCTGATAGGCAAGATGTCATCTGTCACCTATCAGGTGTTATCTGCCAACTGTTGCCTGTCATCTGTTTCATCTGTTATATACCAACTGTCACCTACCAACTATTATCTGTATTTTGTCATCTGTCATCTGATAGGTAAGATGTCATCTGTCACCTATCAGGTGTTATCTGTTAACTGCTCCCTGTCATTTGTCACCTATCAGGTTTTATCTGTCAACTCTGCCTGTCATGTTTTATCTGTTATCTACCAACTGTCATCTATTAACTGTTATTTGCCATTTGTCCTCTATCATCTGTCACTTTTTACCTATCAGCTGTCATCTACTGTTTGGAACAAAAGATTAACAGATTAAAAACAGTTTATATACAATTTTTAACGGTTTTTAATCCATTGGCTTAAAACAGATATTGACAACGTTGTTTTTTTTTAGAAAACAATTGTAACACCATTGTTACGCTATTCTTGCTCCAAAATCAGTAAAAATGTTAAAACTACACTTCATTGCGTCGAAATTGGAGTTGCCTCAGAAAGACCCATTCTGGGGCGACTCCAATGTTGACACAAAGAAGCAATCTAGACGTGTTATCTGTCAATTATTGTCATTTGTCATTTGTCATCTGTCATTGTCATTGCCATCTGTCCTCTGTCATCTATCATCTGTCATTTGTCATTTGTTATCTGTCATCTGTCACCTTTTACCTATTATATGTCATCTGTTATTTAGAACAAAAGATGACCAGAATAAAAACAACTTTTACAATGTATGTACAATTTTTTAATCTATTGGCTTGAAACAAATGCTGATATTGTTTTTTTTTTGGAAACATTTACACCATTTTTACGCTATTTTGTTACAAATAAGATTACTCGAACGAGCTCTCAACGCACGCTTTTTAATTATAATATTTCTGGATGTTGTTACAAACAACAGTTAATAAGAGACTATGTGAAACTTCTTCAAAGGCTCCCAACGCACTTTGTGATAATGATCAAATTGATTTACCTTGCAAAATTAACCTTATTATTTATTTTAACGCTATTAACTCGCTGTTGCTCGTATCAGAATTTGATCGAGAAATCATCGGTTCGCACCATTTAGTTTTGGGAGAGAGATCCCGCTTTGATCGGCTCACCGTTCGCGATCGATAGCCCGAGCAATTTCATTAGGAATTTAACCCAATTCCGGCCGACTCGGCGCTTTTTCCGCACCGGCGGCGGCATCCGATCCGCCGAAATGCGAAACTTGGGGAGGAAAAGCCTGCTGCGGCGCGAGTAATCCCGCAATTAAGGCCGAAAAAGTCAAACTTTGGATGATAATAATGCGGTTGATTAATTTTGCACAATAATGGGAAAAAAGAGAGGAGAGAATTAAATACTTCTGTAAATAAATTGTATTACATGATTTTTATTGCATTATCTGCAGAAAATAAAAACGAATACAATATTTTAAAAAATACAATTGTATTTTTATTTTTATTTTTGTTTTTGTATATTTTTGTTGAGGTTTGTGATGTGGAGGGGCAGTGAGGGAAATGCCAATAAATGTCCTGTCATTTAAGTATTTTGTGTTGTCAGTGCTGTAAGATCAAAATTTGTGTTTGCGGGTTCAAATAGCCATCGAGACAAGTTTTTTATATTTTCTATTCATTATTTAATTAAAGTATTTACCCCCCCCCCCCCTATTCACCAATATTTCATAAATTGATTAACAGCTATTGAATCCATACATTTTAATGCATTTGGTCTCATAGAATATTTCAGAATTACACAGTGGGAACTGCAATTTGATCTGCATTTTTTTTTATAGATCCCATCTGTTGTAATCAGACTCATTGTGACAGAAATTGCCAAAACAAATGTCAAACATCTTGAATATAGCGCTAGTGATTTGAGCTTTGATAACACCTTTTGTTTAATTATTCAGTGTTTCCAATAGAGCGAATCTGAAGTAACTACATTCCCTAGATAATGTATTTATTGTTGCTATATCAACGAATACTTATTGGTTCAATAGCTATTGATACATTTATGGAACGTTGGTGAATACGAGAATTAGTCCCTTCCAGGACCTACAGCATTGCGCCCTCTGTAGAATGTCTTCTGGCTCTTGTGAGAACTATTTCTATACGTTTAATAGAAATAGTTCTCACACGAACTAGAAGAATTGGCGAGATAATTAATTCATTATGCCCCGTCGTACAATGAGTATTTCATCTAGTATGAAATGTAGGTGCCTCTTCCAATCTAGTCGGATTACAACAGATGGGATCACATTTAACATTTCTTATGTGCAAATTGTGATTGATTTTTGTGCTTTTCATTGAAATTTGGATGATTTCTGTTTGTTGTTGTTTGTTATTGAAGATTATGTATTCTATTTTCGTTTCATTTATTGTCAGTAAGTTGTTGTAGTACCAGTATTCTAATAATTTCACATTTGTATTTATATTTTCATGTGTTTCTTCGTAGATTTTGTATACATACAACTAACACCTTCATATAGGTACAGTAACCCTTTCATTCCTAGTGGTTTTACAAAGAAACCACATAGTTATTATATTAAATTATTTCTAGATCCAGTGGTAGTTTGTGCAAAAATCATATACGCCAAATTGTAAATGTGGTGCCATTTGTAGGATCCTAACTGTAAATTACGTGAATTTTTGGCGGTAAAAAATATTTCTTGATAATATTTGGAAATTTGAATATTATTATTATTATTATTTTCTTGATAATATTCGGAAATTTGAATATTATTATTATTATTTTCTTGATAATAGTCGGAAATATTAATATTAATATTATTATTTTCTTAATATTATTCGGAAATTTGAATATTATTATTTTCCTGATAATATTCTGAAATTTGAATATTATTATTATTATTTTCTTGATAATATTCGGAAATTTGAATATTATTATTATTATTTTCTTGATAATAGTCGGAAATATTAATATTAATATTATTATTTTCTTAATAATATTCGGAAATTTGAATATTATTATTATTATTTTCTTGATAATAGTCGGAAATATTAATATTAATATTATTATTTTCTTAATAATATTCGGAAATTTGAATATTATTATTTTCCTGATAATATTCTGAAATTTTAATATTATTATTATTATTTTCTTGATATTATTCGGAAATATGAATATTAATATTATTATTTTCTTAATAATATTCGGAAATTTGAATATTATTATTATTATTTTCTTGATAATATTCGGAAAGTTGAATATTATTATTATTTTCCTGATAATATTCGGAAATTTGAATATTATTATTATTATTTTCTTGATAATATTCGGGAATATTAATATTAATATTATTATTTTCTTGATAATATTCGGAAATTTTAATATTATTATTATTTTCCTGATAATATTCGGAAATTTGAATAACATTATTATTATTTTCTTGATAATATATATTTTGGGCCTGAAAAGGTTAAAGGTTATTACATTTGCATTTGTAAATTTTAATAATTATTTGAATGATATTATAAATTAAATGATTATTTTTTATATTATGAATATTAATGACCGTACATATGTTATTTGACATGAAATTCACATGTATAACTTTTAATGTATACTTTAATAATTGTGGATATAAAATACCTATTATATTTTCATGAATAAATTTATTTAATTTAATTATTATTGAATTAACATATCATATATAAACTGCCTGTAGTTAAACAACATAATATAATTACCCCACCAATCTCGCTACATTAACCAAATGTTAAACATAGCACACTAATTTCCCGATTTAAATTTTTCATTAAACTCTCAGCAAAAACTTTTTTCATGCAAAGTTAACCCGGGAATTTTATGCACCGCGGGCGGAGCTTTATTAAAAAGGCGTCAAAATCACTCTCTGCCAACTTTGCCAATTACGAGGGCATGCCGGCCACTTCTCTTTTTTTTTTGGTGGAGCGGTCTGTCATCGTTTTCCTCTCTACCGTTTGTGTGTGTGTGTGTGTGTGTGTGTGTGTGTGTGTGTGTGTGTGTGTTGAGGATTGGCCAAATCGTTCGATTTCCGGGGCGGCTGTTTTAATACGCGAATTATCGATTATCGTGAAGCCCTGGCGCACATCGCGCCGCCCCCTCCCGGCTATTATTAAGCCTGGCATTTAAAAGGATACCGACGTGACCTAACATTTAAAGAGCAAATGGTGACAATTAATGCGGATAGTGCATTATAACAAGATTAGTTAGGTAATCAATATTTAGAAAATATACAAAGTTTAGGTGAAATTATTTTATTAATATCTAGGCTCGATTGTATAAAGGCAAGGTAACTATTAAGCCGTGATTATATTGTTAGATGTATGATAATTCAAATAATCAAAAATATTGGCAAATATTAACGAAAATAAGCTTCTATCTTTATATCAGCCATGAGAATTTTCCGCCGGCCCAGGGAGAAGCTCAGAGGAGTTTAATCACTCTGTATTAACCTTAGTCTCGGGTTTATAAAGGCTAGGTAACTATAAGCTGTTATTATATTGTTAGACGTTGCGTACATTGTTTTTTACTTTCCATTTCATAGCCTCCTGTACCTCTGTTTCTATATGGCAACGTCGCATTATCTGTCAAAGTTGTCAAAAGTGAGGTTAGTATAACGGATTGGAGATTAACTCGAGAGTTATCTGCTTTATACATCTGAGCTTTATAACCTTAGGCTCAGATGTATAAAGCAGATAACTCTCGAGTTAATCTCCAATCCGTTATACTAACCTCACTTTTGACAACTTTGACAGATAATGCGACGTTGCCATATAGAAACATAGGTATAGGAGACTATGAAATAAAATAAATAGATGCCTAAATAAATGAAATATAACGTTCAAAATAATACTTCAAACATACATAATGTGAAACAGGAATCATCCAAATCCGAATTGTGTATGGCTACCTTTAAACGTATTGAAAAGGTTTTTTATATTAAGATACAACTTAAATGTAACAGATATTTGTAATTCTTGTTAATCGTATTGATATTGATTTTAACATAAACTTCCAAATAAGTGTTTCTTTACGTTTATTACCACTGTTATAAGTCAGATTTTGCCTTTTTACAATTAAAAATGTATTTAATAATGCAACTTTCCCTCCAAAGAGAAATTAATACAATACCAATACCAATACCAATACCAGAAATTATTTAAGACACGCCAGAAACCACAAACATTCTACAGAGGGCGCAATGCTGTAGGTCCTGGAAGGGATTAATTCTCGTATTCACCAACGTTCATAAATGTATCAATAGCTATTGAACCCATAAGTATTCGTTGTTATAACAACAATAAATACATTATCTAAGAAATGTAGTTACTTTAGATTCTCTCTATTGGAAACACTGAATGATTAAACAAAAGGTGTCATAAAAGCTCCAATCACAAGTGCTATTCAAGGTGTTTGACATTTGTTTTGGCATATTCTGTCACAATGACGTTTACAATGTATCCATTCAATAGGTTATGGGGCCTATAAAATGTATGGTACGTTGGTGAATACGGGCATTAATCTGATTTAATCTAATACAATGTAAATTCTGAAATAAGTACGAAATAAAATGAGCAGCAGAGCCATCTGTAAGTCACTACCACAAACTTTCATATGGGTGAACATCTAGAGAGTTATTCATCAAATTACTAGGGTTTTAAGTAATATTTACGTTATACGTAGCGTTTTTTTGAAATTAAGTTTTATGCAATCGACACATGACCATTGCACTTACAAGTCATGCTATGAGAAGTATTATTAACTGTTGAGTTGATACGAGGACAGAGAGAAATATTTCATATTGAATATCGCACTAATATATTGTAAAGACTGTGTTACACTTATAGTAAAGCAAATATCGTTGCAAGTCTTACCAACCAAACTATGCACATTCACTATCTCAAGTGATTTGAACTCTTAGAGGTGTTAGATTGGTTCATTAACTTGAAAAAGTGTGTTATCCCATGAGAAAAAAAAACTATGTGATCAAAGGTAGGGTAGGCATAAGTATAGGGTATAGGTATCGGGTATAAGTAATCAATGCAATCAAATGTGGAGCTTTAGGCGAGTCAAGACCAACCAAACTATACATTTGAACATTTAATGTATAGTTTGGTTGGTCTTGACTCGCCTAAAGCTCCACATTTGATTGCATTGATTACTTATATGGATAAAGAGGTGTTAGATTGGTTAAACTACTCGAATAAGAGTGTAATCCTATGAAAAAATTATGCAAGCAGAGGTGGGGTGGGCGGGTGTCCCCTACCAACCAATCTATGCACATTCATATTATCAAGTGACTTGAACTCTACACTACATTGTTCCCTATATTTTTTTAAAATTAAGTTTAAATTAATAAATGAAATTGATTGAATCATAGAAAGTATCATAAGGGTAATAGTGTAGTGCAGAGTTCTAGCCATTTGAAATAGTGAATGGGCACAGTTTGGTTGGTAGGGGCCGCCCGCCCACCCCACCTTTGCTTGCATAGTTTTTTCATAGAATTAGACACTTTTTCGAGTAGATAATCCAACCTAACACCTTTGTATTCATATAAGAAATCAACGCAATTAAATGTGGAGGTTTAGGTGAGACCAACCAAACTATGTAGTTGAACACCTGCTCACCCTATCTTTGTTCAAATAGTTTTTTTTTCATGGGATAACGTACTTGTTCTAATTGATGAACCTGTATCAAAAAAAAAACAAGGGTTATTGTAATATATAATTTCATATTATTTTTAAAATGCAAGTAATTTCTAATAATTTTTTAATATTTTATATATTAAACTTTTGACAGTGACAGTGACAATGTCAATGACAGTAAAAAAATAATTTGGTGAATTACCATCTAGATGTTCACCCATATGGGCAATTTAAGCTTGTCGGTACTCTATCTGGTGGCAGAAAATGAACTAAAATCTAGTGGGTAATGTCTACACATAAAATGTATTTTCTCATCATATATGTGATAATATATGTAAGGTTTGTCTAGTTATATTTTAAAAGTTTATTAACCACGCATTACAGTCCAAATGATCAAAATCGTGTAATTTTTATCTAATCAGCTGATCAAACAATAACAAAGAGCAGCTGTTTGCCCACTAGCTCAATAAAAACCGTTGACATTTGAATCGCCAATAGAATAAGGAATATGCTCGCATTAACGTAAATTAGCGTCAAAAACAACGTATAACGTAATAATTATCTGTAATACCAATATATTATATACCACAATTCCTCTCTTTTATTATCTTGTAGTATTTGACTTGTTTTTTTTTTAGCTTGACTTGGGGTTGAACTCAATTCAATTCGTCGCGGCGCGTCGCAAGGGGGGGCCAATTAAAAAGCATATTAAAATGTAAATATTTCAACTCAACTCGCCGCCCCGCGATTCTGCATAAATGTGCCGTGTCGTGTCGTCACGACAAAAAAAAAACCCTTTTGGCGAGCGCTAAATTAATTAAAAATTTAAAGTTCGAAACCCACGAGCAATTACCGCAGTCTATGCAATTAGTGTTGTGTTACGAAAACACGGAACGGATGAAATTAACAGATTTGTGTCAGTTTCGAAAAAAAAAGTTTGTTGCGAGATTTTTTAGAGCAATTAAAATTATGTATGTATACAGAATGATTTCGATTTTCTCTCTTTTGTTTTTATGTATGTAAGAATTATTAACAAAATTTCGTAGAAAGGAGTGTAGACTATATCTACCATTGCGACCTAGAAGATGCTGCTATAATCTTCTAGGTCGCAATGGTAGATATTTTGTGACAATATTTGTGTGGAATTTTCTTTGGATTTGATAAACCTACAAAATGCAGAGACCCACAAATTAATTCTTAAAAGTTAAATATAGTTTAGAATTACCGTGAAGAGGATACATTTTTGTGTATAAAGTTCAGGTTGGTGTATATACAGATATCCGATTATCTACACATTCCGTTTCCGGTTTCTCGAAAAGGGAACTATTCATCTCTCGCGCCGTGCGTTTTACGACGTGAGAAGTTTGCCGATGTCAGATTTGCGAGCTATGGGCTTGGTGCAAAAGGGAGGCGGAGGGTTTAGTATATATATACCCGGCGCCTTCGCCAAATTATACATGCGGGCGACGTGCGGGCGAAATGTAATTACGACATTCTGGTAGCAGGCGTGCGATCACAGAAAACCGAGGGTGTTAGAAATGAGTACGGAAGGGGCGGGGGGAGGTACATAGGGGCATCTACGTGCTTATACCAAAATTAAAATATATTAACAATTTAATAGTAAAATTCAAATACATTCTGTCTGACCACATATACAGATAAAGGAGATGAATAAAACTACTATGTTTTTTACTTGTTTAATTGTTTAAAACAACTAGTTTCGCCTAAGTTCTAGGGAAACTAGTTGTTTTAAACAATTAAACAAGTGGTAAAAAACATAGTAGTTTTATTGGTCTCCTTTATTGAAAATGAATTACCACGTAGTAGACACAAAAACCATTCAATTTCTCACATATACAGATTCTGGTATCATAACAATACAAGTATAAATATAACAATTGTAAGATTCGTTTTTTTTTTGTTTGTTTGTTTGTTTTCCATATTAACATTTCTGATAAGTTACGCCCTGAGAAAGGTCATAAAGGCAGTACATGCCTACTGGTTGACATTTTCTAATATTTTTTCCCCCGATTGTTACTTGCCTCTTTAGCGCGCACAAACTGACAGTTGAAGTTTTTCTCTACAATCAGCTTTTCCCACACGGCCCGATCTATTTTTCCCAGCGTCTAGAAGGATGAAGCTTTCCAACGATACCTTTCCACACCCACTACTCGCCCCCTAGCTCCCTCTAATCCAATGCAATGGACCCCTTAGTTAATTATATATATAGATATTAATAATATGTTCTGAGAAAAGTCATAAAGGGAAGAAAGTGCCAATAGCCCTTTGTCTCGCATGTATATTTTATAATAATTTTTATTTTATTATGCACAAATGACCAATAAACTACTATTATTATCAATTTTCTAATTGCTAGTTTTTATAGCAAGTTATATAGTTGTCCAAATTTATGATTAAGTTGAATTAAAGCCATAGTTTATCAACTGAAATCCTCCTAAACTTTATAAAATACAAAATCTGTTTCTCTTTGTGTTGGTTATTTTGTGTGTATGTGTGTGTCTCGGTTCGTTGGTTTTTTTCCGCGCCGCCGGCCGCATTAAGGAAAAATACTAGCGAGCGCCCGCCGGTAATCCCGCGCCGCATTAATTTAATCCCACCGACGCGCCTCCACGTAATTTCATCCGGTGTTCTTTTGCACCTCCTGTTGCAGATGTACCCCAAGCGAGACATCACGAACATCGTGGAAAGCAGCCACTATCTGAAAATTGGCTCGTGGTGCCGATCCGGCTCCAGTGCCGGCTCGCAGGCCCGCGGCAAGTGCAAGACAGCTCGCTGGGTCAAACCATTTAGATGCTTAGGTAAGTTACAACATTCATATATTATTAGAAAATTTCAGTAAATTTGAAGATTCTAAAAACATGTGTGTGTGTGTGTGTGTGTGTGTGTGTGTGTGTGTGTGTTTATAGTGAAATTTTAATCGTAATCAAACATCACTATGTCATTTATAGTATATTTTAGTCGTAATTGCAAGCGAAAAATCTGCCTAAAGTCGTCCTGGTTTCTTAAGAAAGCGGTGGCTTAAAAGCGTCCGCTTTGAACGTCATTTTTACGTCACAAAAATAATTTTACATATTTATAAACGAATATAGTTTCATATATAAGTGTGAATCCACCTCTTAGCAATCTACATCTCCTTTGTTGCAACAGGATTTGTTATTGCAAGTGCAACAAATATCATCGTATACAAGTTACAATATAAAAATCATAAAAACGCACCTTTCTAGAAAAATTGTTTTATTATTATTACTCTCTCTTTTAAAAGTATGGGTATGAATATATAAAGAGTTTGAAACAACAACAAAAAAAACGGCGAAACAACTGCCGTACGATTATAAACCCCACTTTATGGGACGGCGTAAAAAAGCCATAATTTTTGAATTAGCGTGGGTGTTGTGTTTGGATGATAATCCGGCAAACTAGGAATCGTCCCGCACGTAAAAAGTCGATTTCTCCGCTTTTTTTTATAACCCGATCTGCAGTAATAAAATGTGTGCGTGCGCGCCGAAAGGTCGAGAGTCACAAAAAAATAAATACAAAAAGCAAATATATCCGCAATAACTGTAGGCTTATCATATAATCTCAACAAATATCATTTTGTTCCAATTGGTATAGAAAATAGGCTTTTGCCATCGCGATCAAACATAAAGAATGGACGTTAGTGTTGCAAAAATAAACTTCTACTCTTAGGCTCGGTTGTATACGATTGAGAACTAATGTGGAATGGTGGAAACTACTACTAGAGCTTGTACCCAGAAGAGTGCAAGATTATTTTGCTGGATGTTTTTAATGTTTTACGAAGCTCTGTGAAAGCCTTAAAAAAACAAAAATTTAAAAATTCTTTTTATACTACCAATCAATACTCCTTTGGGGTACTAATTAAAAATCCTAAAACCGTTTGCCGCGAAAACCGAGATTAGCGTCACAGCTCTTCAAAGTTCGTCAAAATTGCTTGAAATTACCATTTCAAAATCGCCCTTTTCGAGCTGTATCTCAGTAAGTGTTTGTCGTACCGACTTCTAGTTTGTGTTTTTGGATTCAGGGTGTGGATTTCCACACGAGAACTCTATTATTTCCAATCTGCTTGGTTTAGTTTTTTCGTGACATGCGAAAAACTGAGTAATGACACTAGAGATTATAATCACACTTTCTTAAATTTTATAATTATTCACTCGTCATACAGTGTTGACACCATAGCATTCCTGCACATATAGTAAAGAAAATAGTACCACTCCTTCCCATTTATGTCCTGCCTGTTAAATCCATCGTGAAATTCGCTCATCAAACCCGTCCGATGCAATAAAAGTTCCGTTGCGCGTCTTTTCTAATTCGCGTTTTGTTTTATTCCACTCGCCGCTCGCGCTACTCACGACTCGTTTAACGTTTTAACGCTTTAATTAATAAATTCCCGCGCGCCTCGTCCAAGGCGGGAATTAATTCGCTCCTCTTCCTCCAGTTCCTTTGTCGACGTTGCCGGCTCCGCCGATAAGCTCCGTGACGAACCGCGTACAATTACGAAAAGACGGGAGCGATTTATGAGAGGGGCTGCATGTCATAAATAATAGCACGAGTTGGTAGAATGTGATGATAGGCAAAGGGGCGGCTGCTGGGTAAACTACTGAATTTTGTTATAAATCTAAATTCTAATAAATATTAAATTATTACTACTACAGGATGCATGCTTTAAAAAAAAAACAATAACTCAATAGCTTTCTGATATAATTAATATTTAATTATAGAAAAATAGTACAATAGCTACATTAAACACGTTTGGGGGGACGGGGAATTCTAAAAAAATGTGGAATGGGCAGTAGTAATAATAATAATAATAGTAACGTTTATTGCCCAACAATTCTCCACTTAGAGGATAACAATATATCATACAAATAACAATAACAAAAAAATATATAATAAAAAATAACATTAATAACAGAATTAAATAAACAAAGCATTATTTGAATAGAAATTAAATTAACTTAAATTAGGTAATATAAAACACAGCAAACTATATAATCACATAAATTAATAACATAATAAGAACAATAAAAAATAAAATATAATCTAAAATAGTGCATATTATTAAAAATATATAAAGTTAAATATTAAAATATTGGATTGTTAAGGCGTCTACTTTGTGATAATTCATTTTAGGAGGATAAATAAAACGATTTTTTATTTTGTTTTTTATCACACTTCAGTTACACTTTGCAACTAGTTTCGGCTAAGCTCTAGCTATTTTCTAGGAGCCATTGGAGGAGCTCGAAAATGGCTAGAGCTTAGCCGAAACTAGTTGCAAAATGTAACTGAAGTGTGATAAAAAACAAAGTAAAAAATCGTTTTATTTATCCTTTAAATATTAAAAGTTACATTAATAGTTACATTAAAAGTTAGATTAAAAGTTAGATTAATAGTTACATTAAAAGTTAGATTAAAAGTTATATTAATAGTTACATTAAAAGTTATATTAAAATTGTTAATTAAACACTTTTGAATTAAAATAATCACTTATGGAATATGGTTTAAGCAGGAATTTTTAAATTCACAAAGATATGTAGATAGAGGTGCAAGTCGCTTACAATGAATTACATTTTGCAATATTCAATGATTCAAGTAACTTCATTGATTAATTAATTATGTTTGATTTATAATTGAAACACTACACTGTTGGCGAATATTTGCAACTTTTCTGCGAATTATAAAGGTTTGTGAAGAGATAAGTGTTATAGACTCTATTATTGTTACATATTCTGTGCCTGTAGTAGAGCCTGTAACAGTAATCATAACCATTCCAAGCACTTCAATAATATCTTCTAACTTCCCAAACTTATAAGTAAAACATATTTAAGAATACAATCCACCACAAATTCTTACACAGTCGAAACTTTCCTCGCGCTCATTCCATCATGCATTCCCTGTCGAGAACCCTTCTAAATTCAGCGCTGGTAACTTCTGTTTGTTCGCACGTCAAGCATTTTAAAAGTTTCGCCGTAAAGTAGCAAACGCTGCTGAATAAATACCGGTTGGAATGCGCGAAACGGCCGAATTATCCAAAGATTCCGCGCGGGTAAACACTCGGCTAATTGCATGCTGGCAGCATTAAGAACAATAGTTGCCAAGCTAATTTCCGTTCGCGATTACTGTACGAAAACGGCGTCGGAAATTGAGAGGTTGGACTTGGCGACGGGGGCACTAATTGTCTCATTAGTAACGAGTAATTGTGCGGGCATTACGATGCAGAACTAAACGATTAAAGTAAGAATTATGTTTGCAAACACTGAAGAGTTGTGGGAACTAAATGTTAAAACCATGAAATTTGAATATATAATTTATTACAAGTTCAGAACTAATTGTGCTACAAAGACTATATTATATACTAATAAAACACTCGCGGGGCATATACAATGATGAGTGATATTTAGAGACTATTAAGGTAGTTTTAGACAAGACAATTTCTTAGCTCAAAAGTTGTTCAAGAAATGAATTCATATATTTTCCTCCCATACAATTTTCCTTGACAAATAGAACGCGTTATATTCTTCCATTCGATCTACCATCCAATTCAATATTTCAAATAATTTGCTGTATGATGCGAGAAAATTTAGATTGTCTTGCATCTTGACTAACTTTTGAGTCAAGAAATTGTCTTGTCTAAAACGACCTTTAGATAGCTCTGTTGGTACAAATTTGCTATTTCGTTTTCTTTTTTCGGACTTTATGCTGAAAAGTTCATACAGTGGAGATATATGTACTCAATAAAATAACGTTGTAAATATCAACAGTTTTATTAATTTTGTCATTTAAGATTGAAATATGTGGCACCACACGACTTTTCAAATTACATTGACATGTTGGTGCAATTTCCTTCACAGACAGACAGACAGACAGACAGACAGGCAGAGAGACAGACAGACAGAGAGACAGACAGAGAGACAGACAGACAGAGAGACAGACAGACAGACATACAGATAGACATACAGATAGACATACAGACAGTCATACAGACATACAGACATACAGACATACAGACATACAGACATACAGACATACAGACATACAAACATACAGACATACATACATACATACAGACAGACATACAGACATACAGACATACAAACATACATACAGACAGACATACAGACATACATACAGACAGACATACAGACAGACATACAGACAGACATACATACAGACAGACATACAGACATACAGACAGACATACAGACAGACATACAGACAGACATACAGACAGACATCCAGACAGACATACAGACAGACATACATACAGACAGACATACAGACAGACAGACATATAGACAGATATACAGACAGACATACATACAGACAGACATACATACAGACAGACATACATACAGACAGACAGACAGACAGACAGACAGACAGACAGACAGACAGACAGACATACATACATACATTTTTGTTTTCTAAATTGTTCACGACAACAATAACTTCATTATAATATATATTTTTCCCGGAAAGTGATCTCATATTTCCATAATCTTACTTAGAAAACGTAAAGAGGTTTTCGGTAAAACAATAACTTCTTTTACATCTACATCATCGATATATATTCGGAAAATAAAAATGGAATAAATAGTAGTTTAAGTCTTTTTGAAATAGTGTACGGGAATACAGAGTTGATTGCCACTGTTTTTATTTTATTATTATAATATCCTCCACCGTCACTGTTGTTGGATGATAAGCTTAAAATTCGATTTCAGACCATACAGCTCGAAAACAATGCGATCCGAGATAGAATTCCGTGGTCCAATTAATATTCAGAGAGGCGGCGCATAATGAAGCGCGTTATTGCCTCGCGCCCGGGCACCGCCGCCTCGCAGTGTACGGGAAACTCGGCTACAAAAGAGACCCCGCTATTTAAACGCGCCGGTGATTTATATTCATTAATTAATCGCCATATTCCGCAGACGAAAACAAAATGTTGGCTGTAATCGAATTATTAATGTGATACAGAATGAAGGGAATAATTTAATATTCTATACAAATGTACACGGAATATTAAATGGATAGAGATGTAAAATAGTTTTGCTGATGGTAATGAATAGGTAACTCATATCATGATCAACTTGTCTTATTATTATGGTTGTATTAGAGTACATGTATAATATGTAAATTATCCTATATATGGCAACGTCGCATAACGTGTCAAAGTTAGTAAAAGTGAGGCTAAAATCACGGATGTCAAATTAATTTGAGAGTTGCAGAGTTATTGACTTTATGCAACCTAGGCACGGTTGCATATAGTATGATTGATTAATTACTGCATTTTTTATAATTTTTATAGGATTATCCAGAATGCAGTAATCAATCAAATTAAAAATAAAATAGTTGCCTACATTTTGATGATACCCCACCTTCGCTCGCATAGTTTTTTTATTGGATATAGATGTTTTATATTGTTACAACCATCCAGAAACAGTGTTACCCTATGGAAAAACTATACGAACAAAAGTGGGGTGGGCGGGCGGCCCCTACCAACCAAACAAAGCCCGTCCACTATTTCAAACGACTTGAACTATGCATTACATAATTTTTCACATATATATTTTTTAGTTATTCTGAAATTAATAAATAACATTCATTTAATCATAAAAAATAAAGGATAATAGTGGAGTGCATAGTTCAAGTCGTTTGAGATAGTGGACGGACATAGTTTGATTGGTAGGGGCCGCCCGCCCACCCCACCTTTGTTCGTATAATTTTTCATCGGATAACACTCTTCTTGAAATAGTTTAAACAATATAAAACATCTATATCCAATGAAAAATCTATGTAAACGAAGGTGGGGTGAGCGGGTGGTCCCTACCAACCAAACAATGCCCGTGCACTATTTCAAATGACTTGAACTCTGCACTACACTATTATCCATTACTTTCTATGATTCAATTATTTTCATTTATTTACACTTAATTCATATAAATATATGAGAAACAATGTAGTGCATAGTTCAAGTCGTTAACTTAACTATGCCTGTCTAATATTTCAAACTACTTGAACCATGAACTACATTGTTACTTACTTATTTTTACGAATTAGGCGTAAATTAACAAATAGAAAACAAAACTTCCAATGGCTCGTTTGTCGGGCTTGAAATTCTCTACAACTTTGCAATTTGAATCATCTTTGTAGCATCAAATATAAAAAAGTTATGCCCGAAAAACCGGTATTTGGCACCAAAATTACGTCTTTTGATCAGTTTTTTGTATTTTCCGGGAAAACGATAAGAGTTAGTGGAAAACTTCCAATGGGCCGTTTGTCGGGCTTGAAATTCTCTACAACTTTGCAATTTGAATCATCTTTGTAGCATCAAATATAAAAAAGTTATGCCCGAAAAACCGGTATTTGGCACCAAAATTACGTCTTTTGATCAGTTTTTTGTATTTTCCGGGAAAACGATAAGAGTTAGTGGAAAACTTCCAATGGGCCGTTTGTCGGGCTTGAAATTCTCTACAACTTTGCAATTTGAATCATCTTTGTAGCATCAAATATAAAAAAGTTATGCCCGAAAAACCGGTATTTGGCACCAAAATTACGTCTTTTGATCAGTTTTTTGTATTTTCCGGGAAAACGATAAGAGTTAGTGGAAAACTTCCAATGGGCCGTTTGTCGGGCTTGAAATTCTCTACAACTTTGCAATTTGAATCATCTTTGTAGCATCAAGTATAAAAAAGTTATGCCCGAAAAACCGGTATTTGGCACCAAAATCATGTCGTTTGATCAGTTTTTTGTATTTTCCGAGAAAACGATAAGAGCTAGTGGAAAACTTCCAATGGCCCGTTTGTCGGGCTTGAAATTCTCTACAACTTTGCAATTTGAATCATCTTTGTAGCATCAAATATAAAAAAGTTATGCCCGAAAAACCGGTATTTGGCACCAAAATCATGTCTTTTGATCAGTTTTTTGTATTTTCCGAGAAAACGATAAGAGCTAGTGGAAAACTTCCAATGGGCCGTTTGTTGGGCTTGAAATTCTCTACAACTTTGCAATTTGAATCATCTTTGTAGCATCAAATATAAAAAAGTTATGCCCGAAAAACCGGTATTTGGCACCAAAATCATGTCTTTTGATCAGTTTTTTGTATTTTCCAGGAAAACGATAAGAGCTAGTGGAAAACTTCCAATGGCCCGTTTGTCGGGCTTGAAATTATCTACAACTTTGCAATTTGAATCATCTTTGTAGCATCAAATATAAAAAAGTTATGCCCGAAAAACCGGTATTTGGCACCAAAATCATGTCTTTTGATCAGTTTTTTGTATTTTCCGAGAAAACGATAAGAGCTAGTGGAAAACTTCCAATGGGCCGTTTGTTGGGCTTGAAATTCTCTACAACTTTGCAATTTGAATCATCTTTGTAGCATCAAATATAAAAAAGTTATGCCCGAAAAACCGGTATTTGGCACCAAAATCATGTCTTTTGATCAGTTTTTTGTATTTTCCGGGAAAACGATAAGAGCTAGTGGAAAACTTCCAATGGGCCGTTTGTCGGGCTTGAAATTCTCTACAACTTTGCAATTTGAATCATCTTTGTAGCATCAAATATAAAAAAGTTATGCCCGAAAAACCGGTATTTGGCACCAAAATTACGTCTTTTGATCAGTTTTTTGTATTTTCCGGGAAAACGATAAGAGCTAGTGGAAAACTTCCAATGGCCCGTTTGTCGGGCTTGAAATTCTCTACAACTTTGCAATTTGAATCATCTTTGTAGCATCAAATATAAAAAAGTTATGCCCGAAAAACCAGTATTTGGCACTAAAATTACGTCTTTTGATCAGTTTTTTGTATTTTCCGGGAAAACGATAAGAGCTAGTGGAAAACTTCCAATGGCTCGTTTGTCGGGCTTGAAATTCTCTACAACTTTGCAATTTGAATCATCTTTGTAGCATCAAATATAAAAAAGTTATGCCCGAAAAACCGGTATTTGGCACCAAAATTACGTCTTTTGATCAATTTTCTGTATTTTCCGGGAAAACGATAAGAGTTAGTGGAAAACTTCCAATGGGCCGTTTGTCGGGCTTGAAATTCTCTACAACTTTGCAATTTGAATCATCTTTGTAGCATCAAATATAAAAAAGTTATGCCCGAAAAACCGGTATTTGGCACCAAAATTACGTCTTTTGATCAGTTTTTTGTATTTTCCGGGAAAACGATAAGAGCTAGTGGAAAACTTCCAATGGCTCCTTTGTCGGGCTTGAAATTCTCTACAACTTTGCAATTTGAATCATCTTTGTAGCATCAAATATAAAAAAGTTATGCCCGAAAAACCGGTATTTGGCACCAAAATTACGTCTTTTGATCAATTTTCTGTATTTTCCGGGAAAACGATAAGAGTTAGTGGAAAACTTCCAATGGGCCGTTTGTCGGGCTTGAAATTCTCTACAACTTTGCAATTTGAATCATCTTTGTAGCATCAAATATAAAAAAGTTATGCCCGAAAAACCGGTATTTGGCACCAAAATCATGTCTTTTGATCAGTTTTTTGTATTTTCCGGGAAAACGATAAGAGCTAGTGGAAAACTTCCAATGGGCTGTTTGTCGGGCTTGAAATTCTCTACAACTTTGCAATTTGAATCATCTTTGTAGCATCAAATATAAAAAAGTTATGCCCGAAAAACCGGTATTTGGCACCAAAATCATGTCTTTTGATCAGTTTTTTGTATTTTCCGAGAAAACGATAAGAGCTAGTGGAAAACTTCCAATGGGCCGTTTGTTGGGCTTGAAATTCTCTACAACTTTGCAATTTGAATCATCTTTGTAGCATCAAATATAAAAAAGTTATGCCCGAAAAACCGGTATTTGGCACCAAAATCATGTCTTTTGATCAGTTTTTTGTATTTTCCAGGAAAACGATAAGAGCTAGTGGAAAACTTCCAATGGCCCGTTTGTCGGGCTTGAAATTATCTACAACTTTGCAATTTGAATCATCTTTGTAGCATCAAATATAAAAAAGTTATGCCCGAAAAACCGGTATTTGGCACCAAAATCATGTCTTTTGATCAGTTTTTTGTATTTTCCGAGAAAACGATAAGAGCTAGTGGAAAACTTCCAATGGGCCGTTTGTTGGGCTTGAAATTCTCTACAACTTTGCAATTTGAATCATCTTTGTAGCATCAAATATAAAAAAGTTATGCCCGAAAAACCGGTATTTGGCACCAAAATTACGTCTTTTGATCAGTTTTTTGTATTTTCCGGGAAAACGATAAGAGTTAGTAGAAAACTTCCAATGGGCCATTTGTCGGGCTTGAAATTCTCTACAACTTTGCAATTTGAATCATCTTTGTAGCATCAAATATAAAAAGGTTATGCCCGAAAAACCGGTATTTGGCACCAAAATTACGTCTTTTGATCAGTTTTTTGTATTTTCCGGGAAAACGATAAGAGCTAGTGGAAAACTTCCAATGGCCCGTTTGTCGGGCTTGAAATTCTCTACAACTTTGCAATTTGAATCATCTTTGTAGCATCAAATATAAAAAAGTTATGCCCGAAAAACCGGTATTTGGCACCAAAATCATGTCTTTTGATCAGTTTTTTGTATTTTCCGAGAAAACGATAAGAGCTAGTGGAAAACTTCCAATGGCTCGTTTGTCGGGCTTGAAATTCTCTACAACTTTGCAATTTGAATCATCTTTGTAGCATCAAATATAAAAAAGTTATGCCCGAAAAACCGGTATTTGGCACCAAAATTACGTCTTTTGATCAGTTTTTTGTATTTTCCGGGAAAACGATAAGAGCTAGTGGAAAACTTCCAATGGCTCGTTTGTCGGGCTTGAAATTCTCTACAACTTTGCAATTTGAATCATCTTTGTAGCATCAAATATAAAAAAGTTATGCCCGAAAAACCGGTATTTGGCACCAAAATTACGTCTTTTGATCAGTTTTTTGTATTTTCCGGGAAAACGATAAGAGCTAGTGGAAAACTTCCAATGGCTCGTTTGTCGGGCTTGAAATTCTCTACAACTTTGCAATTTGAATCATCTTTGTAGCATCAAATATAAAAAAGTTATGCCCGAAAAACCGGTATTTGGCACCAAAATTACGTCTTTTGATCAGTTTTTTGTATTTTCCGGGAAAACGATAAGAGCTAGTGGAAAACTTCCAATGGCTCGTTTGTCGGGCTTGAAATTCTCTACAACTTTGCAATTTGAATCATCTTTGTAGCATCAAATATAAAAAAGTTATGCCCGAAAAACCGGTATTTGGCACCAAAATCATGTCTTTTGATCAGTTTTTTGTATTTTCCGAGAAAACGATAAGAGCTAGTGGAAAACTTCCAATGGCTCGTTTGTCGGGCTTGAAATTCTCTACAACTTTGCAATTTGAATCATCTTTGTAGCATCAAATATAAAAAAGTTATGCCCGAAAAACCGGTATTTGGCACCAAAATTACGTCTTTTGATCAGTTTTTTGTATTTTCCGGGAAAACGATAAGAGCTAGTGGAAAACTTCCAATGGCTCGTTTGTCGGGCTTGAAATTCTCTACAACTTTGCAATTTGAATCATCTTTGTAGCATCAAATATAAAAAAGTTATGCCCGAAAAACCGGTATTTGGCACCAAAATCATGTCTTTTGATCAGTTTTTTGTATTTTCCGGGAAAACGATAAGAGCTAGTGGAAAACTTCCAATGGCTCGTTTGTCGGGCTTGAAATTCTCTACAACTTTGCAATTTGAATCATCTTTGTAGCATCAAATATAAACAAGTTATGCCCGAAAAACCGGTATTTGGCACCAAAATTACGTCTTTTGATCAGTTTTTTGTATTTTCCGGGAAAACGATAAGAGCTAGTGGAAAACTTCCAATGGCCCGTTTGTCGGGCTTGAAATTCTCTACAACTTTGCAATTTGAATCATCTTTGTAGCATCAAATATAAAAAAGTTATGCCCGAAAAACCGGTATTTGGCACCAAAATTACGTCTTTTGATCAGTTTTTTGTATTTTCCGGGAAAACGATAAGAGCTAGTGGAAAACTTCCAATGGCTCGTTTGTCGGGCTTGAAATTCTCTACAACTTTGCAATTTGAATCATCTTTGTAGCATCAAATATAAAAAAGTTATGCCCGAAAAACCGGTATTTGGCACCAAAATCATGTCTTTTGATCAGTTTTTTGTATTTTCCGAGAAAACGATAAGAGCTAGTGGAAAACTTCCAATGGCTCGTTTGTCGGGCTTGAAATTCTCTACAACTTTGCAATTTGAATCATCTTTGTAGCATCAAATATAAAAAAGTTATGCCCGAAAAACCGGTATTTGGCACCAAAATTACGTCTTTTGATCAGTTTTTTGTATTTTCCGGGAAAACGATAAGAGCTAGTGGAAAACTTCCAATGGCCCGTTTGTCGGGCTTGAAATTCTCTACAACTTTGCAATTTGAATCATCTTTGTAGCATCAAATATAAAAAGGTTATGCCCGAAAAACCGGTATTTGGCACCAAAATTACGTCTTTTGATCAGTTTTTTGTATTTTCCGGGAAAACGATAAGAGCTAGTGGAAAACTTCCAATGGCCCGTTTGTCGGGCTTGAAATTCTCTACAACTTTGCAATTTGAATCATCTTTGTAGCATCAAATATAAAAAAGTTATGCCCGAAAAACCGGTATTTGGCACCAAAATTACGTCTTTTGATCAGTTTTTTGTATTTTCCGGGAAAACGATAAGAGTTAGTGGAAAACTTCCAATGGGCCGTTTGTCGGGCTTGAAATTCTCTACAACTTTGCAATTTGAATCATCTTTGTAGCATCAAATATAAAAAAGTTATGCCCGAAAAACCGGTATTTGGCACCAAAATTACGTCTTTTGATCAGTTTTTTGTATTTTCCGGGAAAACGATAAGAGTTAGTGGAAAACTTCCAATGGGCCGTTTGTCGGGCTTGAAATTCTCTACAACTTTGCAATTTGAATCATCTTTGTAGCATCAAATATAAAAAAGTTATGCCCGAAAAACCGGTATTTGGCACCAAAATCATGTCTTTTGATCAGTTTTATGTATTTTTCAGGAAAACGATAAGAGCTAGTGGAAAACTTCCAATGGCCCGTTTGTCGGGCTTGAAATTCTCTACAACTTTGCAATTTGAATTATCTTTGTAGCATCAAATATAAAAAAGTTATGCCCGAAAAACCGGTATTTGGCACCAAAATTACGTCTTTTGATCAGTTTTTTGTATTTTCCGGGAAAACGATAAGAGTTAGTGGAAAACTTCCAATGGGCCGTTTGTCGGGCTTGAAATTCTCTACAACTTTGCAATTTGAATCATCTTTGTAGCATCAAATATAAAAAAGTTATGCCCGAAAAACCGGTATTTGGCACCAAAATTACGTCTTTTGATCAGTTTTTTGTATTTTCCGGGAAAACGATAACAGTTAGTGGAAAACTTCCAATGGGCCGTTTGTCGGGCTTGAAATTCTCTACAACTTTGCAATTTGAATCATCTTTGTAGCATCAAATATAAAAAAGTTATGCCCGAAAAACCGGTATTTGGCACCAAAATTACGTCTTTTGATCAGTTTTTTGTATTTTCCGGGAAAACGATAAGAGTTAGTGGAAAACTTCCAATGGGCCGTTTGTCGGGCTTGAAATTCTCTACAACTTTGCAATTTGAATCATCTTTGTAGCATCAAATATAAAAAAGTTATGCCCGAAAAACCGGTATTTGGCACCAAAATTACGTCTTTTGATCAGTTTTTTGTATTTTCCGGGAAAACGATAAGAGCTAGTGGAAAACTTCCAATGGCCCGTTTGTCGGGCTTGAAATTCTCTACAACTTTGCAATTTGAATTATCTTTGTAGCATCAAATATAAAAAAGTTATACCCGAAAAACCGGTATTTGGCACCAAAATCATGTCTTTTGATCAGTTTTTTGTATTTTCCGAGAAAACGATAAGAGCTAGTGGAAAACTTCCAATGGGCCGTTTGTCGGGCTTGAAATTCTCTACAACTTTGCAATTTGAATCATCTTTGTAGCATCAAATATAAAAAAGTTATGCCCGAAAAACCGGTATTTGGCACCAAAATCATGTCTTTTGATCAGTTTTTTGTATTTTCCGAGAAAACGATAAGAGCTAGTGGAAAACTTCCAATGGCCCGTTTGTCGGGCTTGAAATTCTCTACAACTTTGCAATTTGAATCATCTTTGTAGCATCAAATATAAAAAAGTTATGCCCGAAAAACCGGTATTTGGCACCAAAATCATGTCTTTTGATCAGTTTTTTGTATTTTCCGAGAAAACGATAAGAGCTAGTGGAAAACTTCCAATGGGCCGTTTGTCGGGCTTGAAATTCTCTACAACTTTGCAATTTGAATCATCTTTGTAGCATCAAATATAAAAAAGTTATGCCCAAAAAACCGGTATTTGGCACCAAAATCATGTCTTTTGATCAGTTTTTTGTATTTTCCGAGAAAACGATAAGAGCTAGTGGAAAACTTCCAATGGCCCGTTTGTCGGGCTTGAAATTCTCTACAATTTTGCAATTTAAATCATCTTTGTAGCATCAAATATAAAGAAGTTATGCCCGAAAAACCGGTATTTGGCACCAAAATCACGTCTTTTGATCAGTTTTTCGTTATTTCCGGGAAAACGATAAGAGCTAGTGGAAAACTTCCAATGGCCCGTTTATCGGGCTTGAAATTCTCTACAACTTTGCAATTTGAATCATCTTTGTAGCATCAAATATAAAAAGGTTATGCCCGAAAAACCGGTATTTGGCACCAAAATTACGTCTTTTGATCAGTTTTTTGTATTTTCCGGGAAAACGATAAGAGCTAGTGGAAAACTTCCAATGGCCCGTTTGTCGGGCTTGAAATTCTCTACAACTTTGCAATTTGAATCATCTTTGTAGCATCAAATATAAAAAAGTTATGCCCGAAAAACCGGTATTTGGCACCAAAATCATGTCTTTTGATCAGTTTTTTGTATTTTCCGAGAAAACGATAAGAGCTAGTGGAAAACTTCCAATGGCTCGTTTGTCGGGCTTGAAATTCTCTACAACTTTGCAATTTGAATCATCTTTGTAGCATCAAATATAAAAAAGTTATGCCCGAAAAACCGGTATTTGGCACCAAAATTACGTCTTTTGATCAGTTTTTTGTATTTTCCGGGAAAACGATAAGAGCTAGTGGAAAACTTCCAATGGCTCGTTTGTCGGGCTTGAAATTCTCTACAACTTTGCAATTTGAATCATCTTTGTAGCATCAAATATAAAAAAGTTATGCCCGAAAAACCGGTATTTGGCACCAAAATTACGTCTTTTGATCAGTTTTTTGTATTTTCCGGGAAAACGATAAGAGCTAGTGGAAAACTTCCAATGGCTCGTTTGTCGGGCTTGAAATTCTCTACAACTTTGCAATTTGAATCATCTTTGTAGCATCAAATATAAAAAAGTTATGCCCGAAAAACCGGTATTTGGCACCAAAATTACGTCTTTTGATCAGTTTTTTGTATTTTCCGGGAAAACGATAAGAGCTAGTGGAAAACTTCCAATGGCTCGTTTGTCGGGCTTGAAATTCTCTACAACTTTGCAATTTGAATCATCTTTGTAGCATCAAATATAAAAAAGTTATGCCCGAAAAACCGGTATTTGGCACCAAAATCATGTCTTTTGATCAGTTTTTTGTATTTTCCGAGAAAACGATAAGAGCTAGTGGAAAACTTCCAATGGCTCGTTTGTCGGGCTTGAAATTCTCTACTACTTTGCAATTTGAATCATCTTTGTAGCATCAAATATAAAAAAGTTATGCCCGAAAAACCGGTATTTGGCACCAAAATTACGTCTTTTGATCAGTTTTTTGTATTTTCCGGGAAAACGATAAGAGCTAGTGGAAAACTTCCAATGGCTCGTTTGTCGGGCTTGAAATTCTCTACAACTTTGCAATTTGAATCATCTTTGTAGCATCAAATATAAAAAAGTTATGCCCGAAAAACCGGTATTTGGCACCAAAATCATGTCTTTTGATCAGTTTTTTGTATTTTCCGAGAAAACGATAAGAGCTAGTGGAAAACTTCCAATGGCTCGTTTGTCGGGCTTGAAATTCTCTACAACTTTGCAATTTGAATCATCTTTGTAGCATCAAATATAAAAAAGTTATGCCCGAAAAACCGGTATTTGGCACCAAAATTACGTCTTTTGATCAGTTTTTTGTATTTTCCGGGAAAACGATAAGAGCTAGTGGAAAACTTCCAATGGCCCGTTTGTCGGGCTTGAAATTCTCTACAACTTTGCAATTTGAATCATCTTTGTAGCATCAAATATAAAAAAGTTATGCCCGAAAAACCGGTATTTGGCACCAAAATTACGTCTTTTGATCAGTTTTTTGTATTTTCCGAGAAAACGATAAGAGCTAGTGGAAAACTTCCAATGGCTCGTTTGTCGGGCTTGAAATTCTCTACAACTTTGCAATTTGAATCATCTTTGTAGCATCAAATATAAAAAAGTTATGCCCGAAAAACCGGTATTTGGCACCAAAATCATGTCTTTTGATTAGTTTTTTGTATTTTCCGGGAAAACGATAAGAGCTAGTGGAAAACTTCCAATGGCCCGTTTGTCGGGCTTGAAATTCTCTACAACTTTGCAATTTGAATCATCTTTGTAGCATCAAATATAAAAAAGTTATGCCCGAAAAACCGGTATTTGGCACCAAAATTACGTCTTTTGATCAGTTTTTTGTATTTTCCGAGAAAACGATAAGAGCTAGTGGAAAACTTCCAATGGCTCGTTTGTCGGGCTTGAAATTCTCTACAACTTTGCAATTTGAATCATCTTTGTAGCATCAAATATAAAAAAGTTATGCCCGAAAAACCGGTATTTGGCACCAAAATCATGTCTTTTGATTAGTTTTTTGTATTTTCCGGCAAAACGATAAGAGCTAGTGGAAAACTTCCAATGGCCCGTTTGTCGGGCTTGAAATTCTCTACAACTTTGCAATTTGAATCATCTTTGTAGCATCAAATATAAAAAAGTTATGCCCGAAAAACCGGTATTTGGCACCAAAATCATGTCTTTTGATTAGTTTTTTGTATTTTCCGGGAAAACGATAAGAGCTAGTGGAAAACTTCCAATGGCTCGTTTGTCGGGCTTGAAATTCTCTACAACTTTGCAATTTGAATCATCTTTGTAGCATCAAATATAAAAAAGTTATGCCCGAAAAACCGGTATTTGGCACCAAAATCATGTCTTTTGATTAGTTTTTTGTATTTTCCGGGAAAACGATAAGAGCTAGTGGAAAACTTCCAATGGCCCGTTTGTCGGGCTTGAAATTCTCTACAACTTTGCAATTTGAATCATCTTTGTAGCATCAAATATAAAAAAGTTATGCCCGAAAAACCGGTATTTGGCACCAAAATCATGTCTTTTGATTAGTTTTTTGTATTTTCCGGGAAAACGATAAGAGCTAGTGGAAAACTTCCAATGGCTCGTTTGTCGGGCTTGAAATTCTCTACAACTTTGCAATTTGAATCATCTTTGTAGCATCAAATATAAAAAAGTTATGCCCGAAAAACCGGTATTTGGCACCAAAATCATGTCTTTTGATCAGTTTTTTGTATTTTCCGGGAAAACGATAAGAGCTAGTGGAAAACTTCCAATGGCTCGTTTGTCGGGCTTGAAATTCTCTACAACTTTGCAATTTGAATCATCTTTGTAGCATCAAATATAAACAAGTTATGCCCGAAAAACCGGTATTTGGCACCAAAATTACGTCTTTTGATCAGTTTTTTGTATTTTCCGGGAAAACGATAAGAGCTAGTGGAAAACTTCCAATGGCTCGTTTGTCGGGCTTGAAATTCTCTACAACTTTGCAATTTGAATCATCTTTGTAGCATCAAATATAAACAAGTTATGCCCGAAAAACCGGTATTTGGCACCAAAATTACGTCTTTTGATCAGTTTTTTGTATTTTCCGGGAAAACGATAAGAGCTAGTGGAAAACTTCCAATGGCCCGTTTGTCGGACTTGAAATTCTCTACAACTTTGCAATTTGAATCATCTTTGTAGCATCAAATATAAAAAAGTTATGCCCGAAAAACCGGTATTTGGCACCAAAATTACGTCTTTTGATCAGTTTTTTGTATTTTCCGGGAAAACGATAAGAGCTAGTGGAAAACTTCCAATGGCCCGTTTGTCGGGCTTGAAATTCTCTACAACTTTGCAATTTGAATCATCTTTGTAGCATCAAATATAAAAAAGTTATGCCCGAAAAACCGGTATTTGGCACCAAAATTACGTCTTTTGATCAGTTTTTTGTATTTTCCGAGAAAACGATAAGAGCTAGTGGAAAACTTCCAATGGCCCGTTTGTCGGGCTTGAAATTCTCTACAACTTTGCAATTTGAATCATCTTTGTAGCATCAAATATAAAAAAGTTATGCCCGAAAAACCGGTATTTGGCACCAAAATTACGTCTTTTGATCAGTTTTTTGTATTTTCCGAGAAAACGATAAGAGCTAGTGGAAAACTTCCAATGGCTCGTTTGTCGGGCTTGAAATTCTCTACAACTTTGCAATTTGAATCATCTTTGTAGCATCAAATATAAAAAAGTTATGCCCGAAAAACCGGTATTTGGCACCAAAATCATGTCTTTTGATCAGTTTTTTGTATTTTCCGGGAAAACGATAAGAGCTAGTGGAAAACTTCCAATGGCCCGTTTGTCGGGCTTGAAATTCTCTACAACTTTGCAATTTGAATCATCTTTGTAGCATCAAATATAAAAAAGTTATGCCCGAAAAACCGGTATTTGGCACCAAAATCATGTCTTTTGATTAGTTTTTTGTATTTTCCGGGAAAACGATAAGAGCTAGTGGAAAACTTCCAATGGCTCGTTTGTCGGGCTTGAAATTCTCTACAACTTTGCAATTTGAATCATCTTTGTAGCATCAAATATAAAAAAGTTATGCCCGAAAAACCGGTATTTGGCACCAAAATCATGTCTTTTGATTAGTTTTTTGTATTTTCCGGGAAAACGATAAGAGCTAGTGGAAAACTTCCAATGGCCCGTTTGTCGGGCTTGAAATTCTCTACAACTTTGCAATTTGAATCATCTTTGTAGCATCAAATATAAAAAAGTTATGCCCGAAAAACCGGTATTTGGCACCAAAATCATGTCTTTTGATTAGTTTTTTGTATTTTCCGGGAAAACGATAAGAGCTAGTGGAAAACTTCCAATGGCTCGTTTGTCGGGCTTGAAATTCTCTACAACTTTGCAATTTGAATCATCTTTGTAGCATCAAATATAAAAAAGTTATGCCCGAAAAACCGGTATTTGGCACCAAAATCATGTCTTTTGATCAGTTTTTTGTATTTTCCGGGAAAACGATAAGAGCTAGTGGAAAACTTCCAATGGCTCGTTTGTCGGGCTTGAAATTCTCTACAACTTTGCAATTTGAATCATCTTTGTAGCATCAAATATAAACAAGTTATGCCCGAAAAACCGGTATTTGGCACCAAAATTACGTCTTTTGATCAGTTTTTTGTATTTTCCGGGAAAACGATAAGAGCTAGTGGAAAACTTCCAATGGCTCGTTTGTCGGGCTTGAAATTCTCTACAACTTTGCAATTTGAATCATCTTTGTAGCATCAAATATAAAAAAGTTATGCCCGAAAAACCGGTATTTGGCACCAAAATTACGTCTTTTGATCAGTTTTTTGTATTTTCCGGGAAAACGATAAGAGCTAGTGGAAAACTTCCAATGGCCCGTTTGTCGGACTTGAAATTCTCTACAACTTTGCAATTTGAATCATCTTTGTAGCATCAAATATAAAAAAGTTATGCCCGAAAAACCGGTATTTGGCACCAAAATTACGTCTTTTGATCAGTTTTTTGTATTTTCCGAGAAAACGATAAGAGCTAGTGGAAAACTTCCAATGGCTCGTTTGTCGGGCTTGAAATTCTCTACAACTTTGCAATTTGAATCATCTTTGTAGCATCAAATATAAAAAAGTTATGCCCGAAAAACCGGTATTTGGCACCAAAATCATGTCTTTTGATTAGTTTTTTGTATTTTCCGGGAAAACGATAAGAGCTAGTGGAAAACTTCCAATGGCCCGTTTGTCGGGCTTGAAATTCTCTACAACTTTGCAATTTGAATCATCTTTGTAGCATCAAATATAAAAAAGTTATGCCCGAAAAACCGGTATTTGGCACCAAAATCATGTCTTTTGATCAGTTTTTTGTATTTTCCGGGAAAACGATAAGAGCTAGTGGAAAACTTCCAATGGCCCGTTTGTCGGGCTTGAAATTCTCTACAACTTTGCAATTTGAATCATCTTTGTAGCATCAAATATAAAAAAGTTATGCCCGAAAAACCGGTATTTGGCACCAAAATCATGTCTTTTGATTAGTTTTTTGTATTTTCCGGGAAAACGATAAGAGCTAGTGGAAAACTTCCAATGGCTCGTTTGTCGGGCTTGAAATTCTCTACAACTTTGCAATTTGAAACATCTTTGTAGCATCAAATATAAAAAAGTTATGCCCGAAAAACCGGTATTTGGCACCAAAATCATGTCTTTTGATCAGTTTTTTGTATTTTCCGGGAAAACGATAAGAGCTAGTGGAAAACTTCCAATGGCCCGTTTGTCGGGCTTGAAATTCTCTACAACTTTGCAATTTGAATCATCTTTGTAGCATCAAATATAAAAAAGTTATGCCCGAAAAACCGGTATTTGGCACCAAAATTACGTCTTTTGATCAGTTTTTTGTATTTTCCGGGAAAACGATAAGAGCTAGTGGAAAACTTCCAATGGCTCGTTTGTCGGGCTTGAAATTCTCTACAACTTTGCAATTTGAATCATCTTTGTAGCATCAAATATAAAAAAGTTATGCCCGAAAAACCGGTATTTGGCACCAAAATTACGTCTTTTGATCAGTTTTTTGTATTTTCCGGGAAAACGATAAGAGCTAGTGGAAAACTTCCAATGGCCCGTTTGTCGGGCTTGAAATTCTCTACAACTTTGCAATTTGAATCATCTTTGTAGCATCAAATATAAAAAAGTTATGCCCGAAAAACCGGTATTTGGCACCAAAATTACGTCTTTTGATCAGTTTTTTGTATTTTCCGAGAAAACGATAAGAGCTAGTGGAAAACTTCCAATGGCTCGTTTGTCGGGCTTGAAATTCTCTACAACTTTGCAATTTGAATCATCTTTGTAGCATCAAATATAAAAAAGTTATGCCCGAAAAACCGGTATTTGGCACCAAAATCATGTCTTTTGATTAGTTTTTTGTATTTTCCGGGAAAACGATAAGAGCTAGTGGAAAACTTCCAATGGCTCGTTTGTCGGGCTTGAAATTCTCTACAACTTTGCAATTTGAAACATCTTTGTAGCATCAAATATAAAAAAGTTATGCCCGAAAAACCGGTATTTGGCACCAAAATCATGTCTTTTGATCAGTTTTTTGTATTTTCCGGGAAAACGATAAGAGCTAGTGGAAAACTTCCAATGGCTCGTTTGTCGGGCTTGAAATTCTCTACAACTTTGCAATTTGAATCATCTTTGTAGCATCAAATATAAAAAAGTTATGCCCGAAAAACCGGTATTTGGCACCAAAATCATGTCTTTTGATCAGTTTTTTGTATTTTCCGGGAAAACGATAAGAGCTAGTGGAAAACTTCCAATGGCTCGTTTGTCGGGCTTGAAATTCTCTACAACTTTGCAATTTGAATCATCTTTGTAGCATCAAATATAAAAAAGTTATGCCCGAAAAACCGGTATTTGGCACCAAAATTACGTCTTTTGATCAGTTTTTTGTATTTTCCGGGAAAACGATAAGAGTTAGTGGAAAACTTCCAATGGGCCGTTTGTCGGGCTTGAAATTATCTACAACTTTGCAATTTGAATCATCTTTGTAGCATCAAATATAAAAAAGTTATGCCCGAAAAACCGGTATTTGGCACCAAAATCATGTCTTTTGATCAGTTTTTTGTATTTTCCGGGAAAACGATAAGAGCTAGTGGAAAACTTCCAATGGCTCGTTTGTCGGGCTTGAAATTATCTACAACTTTGCAATTTGAATCATCTTTGTAGCATCAAATATAAAAAAGTTATGCCCGAAAAACCGGTATTTGGCACCAAAATCATGTCTTTTGATCAGTTTTTTGTATTTTCCGGGAAAACGATAAGAGTTAGTGGAAAACTTCCAATGGGCCGTTTGTCGGGCTTGAAATTATCTACAACTTTGCAATTTGAATCATCTTTGTAGCATCAAATATAAAAAAGTTATGCCCGAAAAACCGGTATTTGGCACCAAAATCATGTCTTTTGATCAGTTTTTTGTATTTTCCGGGAAAACGATAAGAGCTAGTGGAAAACTTCCAATGGCTCGTTTGTCGGGCTTGAAATTCTCTACAACTTTGCAATTTGAATCATCTTTGTAGCATCAAATATAAAAAAGTTATGCCCGAAAAACCGGTATTTGGCACCAAAATTACGTCTTTTGATCAGTTTTTTGTATTTTCCGGGAAAACGATAAGAGTTAGTGGAAAACTTCCAATGGGCCGTTTGTCGGGCTTAAAATTCTCTACAGCTTTGCAATTTGAATCATCTTTGTAGCATCAAATATAAAAAAGTTATGCCCGAAAAACCGGTATTTGGCACCAAAATTACGTCTTTTGATCAGTTTTTTGTATTTTCCGGGAAAACGATAAGAGCTAGTGGAAAACTTCCAATGGCCCGTTTGTCGGGCTTGAAATTCTCTACAACTTTGCAATTTGAATCATCTTTGTAGCATCAAATATAAAAAAGTTATGCCCGAAAAACCGGTATTTGGCACCAAAATTACGTCTTTTGATCAGTTTTTTGTATTTTCCGGGAAAACGATAAGAGTTAGTGGAAAACTTCCAATGGCTCGTTTGTCGGGCTTGAAATTCTCTACAACTTTGCAATTTGAATCATCTTTGTAGCATCAAATATAAAAAAGTTATGCCCGAAAAACCGGTATTTGGCACCAAAATTACGTCTTTTGATCAGTTTTTTGTATTTTCCGGGAAAACGATAAGAGTTAGTGGAAAACTTCCAATGGCTCGTTTGTCGGGCTTGAAATTCTCTACAACTTTGCAATTTGAATCATCTTTGTAGCATCAAATATAAAAAAGTTATGCCCGAAAAACCGGTATTTGGCACCAAAATTACGTCTTTAAAAAAGCTAAATAAAATAACAAAAAAATATCAAAAATGTCAAAAAATATCAAAAATATTAAAAATGTCAAAAAAGTTAAAAATTTCAAGAAAAGTAAAAAATCTCATAAAAATCTCAACCAAGTCCAAAAGTTGAAAATGTCGAAAATGTTATATAAAATTAAATAGGTCATTTAATTCGGAAAGTCGTGTGGTGCCCATACCAGATATTTTATTATGCGATAAAACATATTTTGTTTCAAATGCCTATAACTTGCGATTAAATAATTTAACACGTGTGTTAATTTATTTCCTTATTACATACTATATTAGGTATACTCGTAGCAAATTTCAGGATTGTAGCTACAAAATTACGTACTTTACTTTACTTTTACTCTGGTGCGAAACGTTCGGGACAGTTAGAAACGATAAACGAAAACGGCTATGGTAACCCATGGAACAGTATAAACTCAATTTATTGGGAAAAGGTTATGAATTACAGTGGTTTATAGTGAGTGAACAGTATACATATACTTAAAACGTATCTTGTGATATATAAATGACGTCAATAACGGTCGCTTAAGAAAGCGGTGTCGACTTTCTAAAAAAAAACAGAACAATATACAATATAAATTTATTGAAAACTTACAGTATTATTAATTAATCAATGGTATTACTGCAAACACCTCCACTAGTATAATAAAAAAAACAGCTTGGTATTGTGCTACAATATTTCTGAAATATAATACACCGTCTCAAGCCACTTTATTACTGAAGACTGTATCAATCACAGCTAACAGGCATTGCCATATTACATTTCAAATCACACACGATCCAGAAATCGGATCGTCAAAGCTCTTTGATACTTGTCGCCCGGATTTCGCGCAACTTCCGACGTTTAGTCTGTTCAAATTTGCACAATTACAGCGCGAAAGATACGGCGGCCGGTCATTTGTCAAACGCGATATTTAACCCGAGCAAACATAATTTGTCAGCTTCAGCAACCGCCACACCAGCCGCTCAATCTCTTCGCTCGCAGCAAAATAGGTTCTGCGATGTTACAGTTTTCCGTGTTTTTATTCCTGCGGGCGGTGCTTTGCGTGCATTTCAATAAAGCGGACAAGGCGGCTGTCGTCACTGGGGGGCGGCGCCGCGGGGCTCACGTTTGACGGATTTGAATCGAGGGGGATGTACTATGGTGCAGGTCGCATCAGGGACAAAGGGAATCGGTTTTGAGACGCTTAGCAAGATTGCCGCGAACAATGACAAAGTATCGAAACTCGAGATGAAGGAGCTTTGGTTATTATGCGGCGATTTGTAGCAGGATGTAAGGATTGTAAATCACCAACAAGTTAATATACATGAGTAAAAGCACCAACTGGGGAGAATTCTGAGAAAAAAATCGTACCTTATGTAAATTTAAGTGCGATTTTTGAGCTATAATTATACATTTTAAACTTTTCGATACATTACTCGTGATGTACATGTTTTGTCGAAGTGATATTTGACGAGTCTGGCTCGTCATTCGAATAAAACTTGCTATAAATAGCTTATACTTCAATTTTATGGAAAGTAATTGGTACAGTATTAACAGTTAGAGAATGACCGGTGGCGCTTACAGCGGTGATTTGTGAACTACCAAAATTTCACATATTGTAAATAAATCTGGATAAATCAAACCAAATATCGTTGAATTCGCGTTCAAAACATAGGCCAAGTTACATATAAGAATTCAATAAATGTTCACTAAAAAGGGCTAAAACACAATCGAATAGAAACATAAACAAAGAACAATATATAAGATTCCAGTTCACATGTGGCGCTGCAGGACGCCCTTTACTTAACATTAACGCTCAAGTCTTGCCAGAGTCTAACTGAGTTATTTGAATTGGAGCAGCGATTTATTGGTGTATGCATTGGTTAACTCCAATTAACAATAGTTTATATATATATATATATATATATATATATATATATATATATATATATATATATATCACTGTAATCAATAAATTTTTACATAAAAGCTATTGCTTTTACGTGCTATACTACACATCAACAAATAAAATATGTTTTATTGGCAAAGAAATCTTAAACAAATGTGTACCCAATGGGTTAATAATAGAAATATCTACTATGTATAGTTCCAACCACTTCCTCGCCACTCCTGACTATGGGTCTCTTTCTTAGCCTATAGTGCTGACAAATGGCACTACAAGTGGACTTACAGTCAGAGGCAGGCAGGGCACATGCCCTGGGCGTCACTGAAGGGAAGCTCGAAAAAGCGTTTTTTACAAAATAATACGTAAGAACCCAGCTCAGTGGCCGAGTGGTCCGTCTCGTACTGAGCATCGAACTCAGGCTGTTCGATCCCCAGCGGGGAGCGAATTTTAGCCTTTCGCAGTTTTTCAGAGGTTTGCTGTGAAGTTAAGGTAAATACCGGGTGATTAAGCTCCTCTGAGCTTCTCCCTTGACCGGCGGAAAAGCCTCACGGCTGATAGCCCTATAAAGATAGAAGTTTTTTTTTAACTTAAGCAACCTATCGTCGGACGATCAGACAGGAACGCAAGATCGATGTTTCCTATAGGCGCCATTTACCCTAGGTACGCCTCTGCCTACAGTTTAACTTGGATTCTGAACCACTGGAGTGTTTTTTAGATGAGAATATCATCTACTCCGGACCAGAGAAAGGTATTTAGACATGAAACTTTATGCTGGGCAGCAATGTCAGACCTAGGAAATTTCTCAGGAGGTGCAAGTCAGCTCCATGCCGCCCTTGTAGTTGTTTTCATATGAAGTTATTAAAAATTATCAATTGTTCAATCCCATTTGCCGCCTGGGGTAGTTGCCACGGTTCCCCCCCTTCCGTTTTTCAAATGATTATATAATTTTTTAATGTTTTAATATTATTACGGTTAATTCTCTTTACGATCGTATAAAAATGTTATATGGTTATATAAACAAATTTTCGAGGAAATTATATTTAAAGATTTAGCAAAAAAGTATATAGTGCCGCCAGATGGCGTTTAACTTTCCTCCTAGGGGTTAGTAGTATCATTTTTGTACATAGTGTCATTTAAAAACTACTTTGACTACTATTTAAAAAAATATTACCCGTGTTTTCGCCAATCGTGAATTAAAGAAGTTACAGAGTGCTCCCTCTTATTTGGATAACACTGTGGAAGAAATTGTCTACTTATAATTGTTATAACTTCTGTCAGATCATCTATTACACAATCTGAATCTTAGTTGAAAGCGACAGCTAGCTGATTACAACGTAAAATATAAACATAAACTCATTTAAAAAAGGATTGCGATATTTTACACTCCAGCTGTACAGTTAATGGCATGTGTGGTTGCGCCGATGGGATGGGGTGGGTGTTTGCGGGATAAAGAGAACTGAACGCGCGGCCCGGAAAAATGGGAAATAAATAAAACGGTGCCGCTGACGGGCGGCAGATAAATTTTAAAGCGTTCGGCGGCGGAGGAAATTACGTGCACGTCCCGGCGTTTATTTTCATAAATACTGCGGCGCTGCTCGACGGTTTCGTTTTAATAAATAAAACCGGTGTTATGCAGAAAAAAATATATATGTTGAGTAAATACGCAGTGCACAAACAAAGCGTAATGTACACACCATGCAAAACAAAAACAAACTAAAATGTGGTGTCTAAATAGAGTGGGTTTTAATATTTTCATCAAAAATATATACGTTTATAATGCAGGTCTTTAGATGCATTTCAACCCAATCAATAATATGTAATGTACAAAATTAATACATTTTTTTTTCACGATTTCTAAGGGACTATGAACATTCTCACCTAGATTACAAAATACGTGCAACATTATTCTTTTGTATTTTCAAATATTACAATACTTATGGATGTATAGGTCCTGGTTATCTTGAATTTTCGATATATGATTATTTAATATATATGGGAGTGATTAAACTATTAGATTGCTACCTTCTATACAGTCGATTCTTTAACATGCTATAACTACCAATTTTGGTTATCAATTCTTGCAAACTAAGTTTCAATACCAAGGAGGAAGTGTTTTTATTAACTTGCATAAATTGTATGCTATTCTATGGCGTAGTTTTGCCTAAAAGCTGAAAACCATTACACAATGTTCGCCATAAGGAAAGTATAGGCTAAATCCCAGCCTTAAGCAACTAATTTACACAATATACTAATATATACAAACAAAACTATGGCCATTTCACTATTTCAAACGACTTGAACTATGTACTATATTGTTTATGATATTTTTTTACGAATCAGGCGTCATTAAATAAATGAAATTCATTGAATCATAGAAAGTGAAGCATAACAGTGTTGTGCAGAGTTCAAGTCATTTGAAATAGTGGAAAGGTATAGTTAGGTTGGCAGGGAGCGCCCGCCCACCCCGCCTTTGCTCGCATAGTTTTTTTAATGGATACAAACGTTTTATATTGTTTAAACTATTCCAAGAAGAGTGTTATCCTATGGAAAAACTATTCGAGCAGAGGTGGGGTGGGCGGGCGGCCCCTACCAACCAAACTATGCCCGTCCACTATTTCAAATGACTTGAACTCTACACTACACTGTTATGCGTTGTTTTCTATGATTCAATAAATTTCATTTATCAATTTACGACTGATTCGTAAAAAAATATGAAAAACAATGTTATGCATTGTTCAAGTCGTTTGAAATAGTGGGCAGGCATAGTTTGGTTGGTAGGGGCCGCCCGCCCACCCCACCTTTGTTCGAATAGTTTTTTCATAGGATAAAACTCTTCTTGAAATAGTTTAAACAATATAAAACGTTGGTATCCATTGAAAAAACAATGCGAACAAAGGTGGGGTGGGCGGGCGGTCCCTACTAACCAAACTATGCCCGCCCACTATTTCAAATGACTTGAACTCCTTCCCACCACATCAATTAGCAATGCACACCTATATGGTAATAGTTTGGTTGGTAGGAGCCGCCCGCCCAGCCCACCTTTGCTGGCATAGTTTTTTTAATTGATACAAACGTTTTATATTATTTAAACTATTCCAAGAAGAGTGTTATCCTATGAAGAAACTATTCGAACCAAGGTGGGGTGGGCGGGCGGCCCCTATCAACCAAACTATGCCCGTCCACTATTTTAAACAACTTGAACTACGCATTACATTATTTATAACATATATTTTTTTTCGAATTAGGCGTAAATTAATAAATGAAATTCATTGAATAATAGAAAGTAACATATAACAGTGTAGTACATAGTTCAAGTCGTTTGAAATAGTGGACGGGCATAGTTTGGTTGGTAGGGGCCGCCCGCCCACCCCACCTTTGCTCGAATAGTTTTTCCATGAGGATAACACTCTTCTTGGAATAGTTTAAACAATATAAAGCCTTTGTATCTATTAAAAAAATCTATGCGAGCAAAGCTGGGGTGGGCGGGTGGTCCTACCTACCAAACTATGCCCGTCCACTATTTCAAACGACTTGAACTATGTACTACACTGTTATGTGTTACTTTCTATGATTCAATGAATTTCATTTATTAATTTACGCCTAATTCGAAAAAAAATATATGTTATAAATAATGTAATGCGTAGTTCAAGTCGTTTGAAATAGTGGACGGGCATAGTCTGGTTGGTAGGGACCGCCCAACCACCCCACCTCTACTCGCATAGTTTTTTTAAATGGATCCACACGTTTTCATTGTTTAGACGATTCCAGGAAGAGTTTTATCCTATGGAAAAAAACTATAGAATAGTTTTTAACGGATAACAGTGTAGTGCAGAGTTCAAGTCGTTTGAAATAGTGGACGGGTATAGTTAGGTATTTCGTTTTCATTTCGTGATGTAAATGCAAGATGTTAAAAGTTCAATTCATCCATATTATTCTTAAATTATGAATTAAACAAAATTAACGCAGGACAGTAACAATAAATACTGACACAGACCCACTGGCTCAATCGTGAAGGGGGCCTATTTTTAGACTTGAGCTAAATGGACTCCAACCAAATGTAATCTAGCCGTTTGGATATCTCGTGTATAGGGGCCTTAACATTGCACAATTGTCCATGAAAATGATACACCATATACTAGGCAATATTATACATTAACATTGGAACCAAAAATCTTGTATTATATTAATTACTTCTCTGATATTTAACTACAAACCATGCATATAACAAATAAAACACTGAAAACACTCGTAACACCCCAAGGCTTACAATCTGCCAGACAAACTCATGTATCGAATTAATCGGAACAAACCCCCCACACAGCGTAGTACTAAGAAAACTACTAAACCCCACATAACTAAGAAAACACCCATCCAACGCATCCGTTAACATCGCATCAGCCACTTTCTGCGCTTCATAAAGTCCTCCCATGTTGCACAACAACTTTGTTACTTTTGGCCTGATTTTATCCTCCTCTTCAAAACCAGCCGTCAGTGTATCCGGTGGTAACGCCAACGTAACGCTCACATTAAAACCACTCAACTCCATTCGAATACTCTCCGCAAAACCTTTAAGCGCGAACTTCGAAGCCGAATAAATCCCATAACCATACAACCCCAGCAATGAAGCCTGCGAGCCAGTAATAATAATAACACCCTCTCGCCGCGCCTTCATACGCCCCACCAACGCCTTTACCGGTAAAACCGTCCCAAAGACATTCGTTTCAAAAACTTTATGCATATCACTAACCGAAACATCCTCCAACCTACCAACCGTAGCCATCCCAGCACAATTCACCAACATGTACACCGGCGAAAGATCATCCAAATCGGTCAGTAATTTACGCACAGAATTAGCCTCGACGCAATCCAATGAAACGTACCGGAAATCCTGTCCCTCCATCACAGCCTCTTTCTGCAACACCTCAACCGTTTCTAGCAATCGCGGTACGTTTCTAGCGACCACAGTTACATTGGCTCCATTCCGCGCTGCCTGTACAGCTAGGGCTCGGCCTATTCCACTCGAACCACCCGTTACCACCACGTGCCGACCTATAAGACGTTGCGTCCATGTGTTGCTGCTGCGACGCATTACGTACAATAAGATGTAGCCAGCAAATGAAATTATAACGACGTGTAGAACTATGTACGGGATCATTTTTGTAGGAATACTGATGTGACGTTTAGTAACGGTATTAGACTACTTTGATATTTAATGTTGAAAGTTAGAACATATATAAGTGTGAATCCACCTCTTAGCAATCTACATATCTAGATTTTGATCTTATTAAATGTTATCAGTGTAGCTCAGCTAGTGAGGCTAAATTCACACAATATCTCACCACATCAATTAGCAATGCACACCGTCAACATGCTCATGCCATCAGAATCACCGGGTAGTGTTCTTTATGGAATAATATTCCAATAGAGTGCTTGAGATAGCAACACAAAGCCAATTTTGTAAAACATATATAAGTGTGAATCCACCTCTGAGCAATCTACATATCTAGATTTCAATCTTATTAGATCGCGTCAGTGTAGCTTAGCACCCAATTTAGTGGTCTAGTGGTTCTGTTTCGTTGTATCAAATGTAAAGAAGGTTACCGAAACAAAGAAGCAAGAATCATATCTCTAGTGCTTTTAATTAACTAATCCTTATTTCTTTGTGATATTGGGCATAACAACGCGAAATACTTCTACTTATTAGCACTAACCGAATTGATATAAATGATATGTAATATGGGAATTAATTAAGATAATAACATTACCTTTATACCTTTCTCCTGCTGGGAACCGCTTTGTAGGGGACCCTTGTCTTGTCTTTTGCACAATCATTTGGGATGGTTGGGAGTATTGATAATTATAAGTTTGTATATCGCATCTTGAGACGACAACTGTCGTAACTTCCAAAACAGTTTTTTTTTTATAAATGCATTTTTAAGATTGCAATAGTCCCAGTAGTTTTTCTATTGACTGTAAAGCTATCTATTTTTCGTTTGAACAATAATTTGGATTATTCTAACGTTAACAATCGGTGGATTGATTCCTTTCTGCAAAAAGGCATCTAATTACTTTTATTCATGATTTACTCCGTCAAAAGCTTTTTAATAGTCAACAAAACAGGTAGACATCTATAATCACACATAACCCGATGGTTTCTCTGCTCGGATATTTCCAAAATCACTAAAATCTCGAAACCTATAAGCTCGTTAACAAACTTGTATATAAATAAAATTCATCTAAAGTCATTTTTGTTTGCAAAACCGGTGATATAAACACTCGTTCAGATCAGAAAAGTAAAGAGAGTCAGATAAATAAAATTGTAGAAATCGCCCACTATTTATTTGCCATTTGTAATAAATCATCAATTTCCCGCGTTTGATTCCGGTTTTGATTAGCGTCCATTTCGTCCGCAATTTATTTTCATTTTCACCTAGCGCCCAAATTGATATTGATAATTCGGCTGCCAGTGCGCACTACTCCCCGCCCGCCAAATAACAGGTTTCCATTACACGCGAATCGATTCCGGCGTTCGGCAAAACGGGAGCAGGAGTGCCGCCCCCGCGGCGCGAGCGCACACCGTCGATGTGTGTGTGTGTACGAGGAAGGGCACGATAATAAATCGGAAACGATTCTTGGCTAATGAGAAAATATCAAAGCGAAACCGGATATGGCTAAAGAGTTTTACTGCTGGATTGAAGTTTAATTTATCACGCGTTGAGTTGAAACAGAGAGAGGGGTGGAGATGGTGAAAAGTAGGAAGGATTTGAATTAATTATCATACTGGTGTTAGTTTTAAGGTCTTTGTTTGTTGGAAGATAAACGGGAGATTCAGAATGATTCAGTTCAGAGGGGTTTTGTTTCAATTATTATTGTACGGGAACATTTGGGAAATGAAGAATGAATATAATAACTCAAACAAAATCAGCTTTTTAGCTTATTAAATTCATTTTATATTCACGAAATATTCGAGAGCAAACTATGCCACCAACATCAATCAATCAATCAATCATTTATTGATGTACTACGGACAGTTTTATACAACTCAATTCACATACATAAATTATTATATTTAAAATATTTACATAACGAAAAAATATAAGTAAAACACATACATATATTTATAATATGCAAATAATTCCTATAATATAAAAATAATTACTGATTTAATTGATATAATTTAATAAATAATACCCCTTTTATCTATAATAGGTGTGAAGTATACGGAAAGTAAGAATTGTGGTAATTTTTGCATGATTGCACACCTAGGTTTAAATGAATTAAGTTTCTTGATCTTTTCTGATTTGTAGCCTCACTAATTGATATAATTTAGTAAATAAAACCCCCTTTAATATATTAGTATCAAGAAAATATGTATTATATTTACAGAATTCAAAAATCTGAATTTATAACTTTATACCTTTTTTGAACTTTTTGTAGCCTTACTAGTTGATTGAAATTAATAAATAATATTTTATTTCACAACCTAATATATTATTATCTAAAAAATATCTTTTATTTGGAGTGAATTCAAAAATCTATTCATTACGAAATTTAGCTTTGCACATGCAGTTTATTTTCTTGTAACTTTCTTTAATGTTAATTGTTGTTTTTATTTCAGAGGGTCCATTCCAATCAGACGCCCTCCTCGTCCCCGAGAACTGCCTGTTCGACCATATCCACAACCAGAGCAACTGCTGGACGTTCGGCCGATGGAACGCAACCGCCGCCACCGCCTGTCAAGATCGCGGCCTCCAGCTCCGCTCCTTCGCCATGCTTCTACCCTGTGGCATCTCCCTCTTCAGCGGTGTCGAGTTTGTCTGCTGTCCGAAACACTTCAAGGGTGAGTTATCCAATTTGCGCATAGTTGTTGCTGTTGACAAGTTGCAGCTCGTTTCGTATGCAAGCCCCGACACCCGGTGAGGCTTGTCCGCATGAAAAAAGAGGGAGGTGGGGGGCCGCAAAACACGGTTTGAATAATGAAAAGAGTTTTGCAACGGATGGGGGTAATTAGTGGGAGGTCGAATTTATTAAACTGTTTTGTGTGTTGGGGGTATGCAAATTACAGTAGGGTTGTAAAGGAATTTAAAGAATGAATAATTTGAAACGAAAAGAATTTATGGACAAGCGATTCGATTATTTATTTTGTACATACATGTACTATTGGCGATTCAAACCGGCCAAAATTGTACCTGGTAGAAAAAAATTAACTACATTTAGTATAGAATTTGTTGTGCATAACATTTGTTTCTTCATAATTTACAATACTATATCGCACCTTGAGACAACTATCGTAACTTCCAAAACAGTTTTTGATAAATGCATCTTAAAGATTGCAACAGTTCCAGTACTTTTACCATTGAGTTATAAAGTAATGTATTTTTTGTTTAAATCAATATGTTTTCAATGAAGGAAATGATAAAAATTACAATATTTTTTACCACTTTACAACAGAAATTGAATGGTTTTGGCGTCTACTACGTGGAAATACATTTTCAATGAAGGAGCTGAATAAAACTACTTAGTTTTTTACCACTTTACAACAAGTGGTAAAAAACAATAGTAGTGGTTTAGTCAGCTCCTTCATTGAAAATTAATTACCACGTAGTAGACGCCAAAATCATTCAATTTCTGAAAAAGGCCAATACGACAGAACAGGCGAAATTATATTATCGACTTTCTATTTTGTGTCCTGCCTGTCTGTATTATGCTTTTGCAAAATGCAGTCCCTTAAAAAAAATTAGAACGATGTGATTCACATGAATAGTGCTCGGAGCATAAAAAATGTAATAAGGCACAATTTTTTTAATGTTCGCACTCAACCACACTCGAGCACGTTCTGCATAAATTCCACATCGCGTCGCATGGTGGCCTTATTTCCCAAGAAACGAGCGCCCATTACATTTGCTAATTGCGCAGCGGCTTCTTCGTGGCACCCCCGTGCTTCATTTTAATCTAGGGGAATGCGTCGCGCTCTATTCGGGGCGGCCGCGACGCGCAGAGAACTAATTAAATTCTAGAGCGTTGTGGGGGGGCGGTAGCGGGAGGTACACAGTGACGCAATATTTATATATTTTAATTAGTGGTTTCAAACGACAAAAATTAATTGAATGTCAATATTTATTGTTATAATTTAATTTAAAAAATTAAATATTTAAAAGCGTTGTCCTTCAATTATCAACGCACTAGGAACTAATGCTACAGCTCTGGTATAGATTATTCAAAATTAACCATCAAAAAATACCCTAAAAACATAATTCAGTTGAAATTTATCAAATTTTAATTACACCTATATTATCGCCATTAATATTTATCCCGCTGTCCTGTACCGATTGCGCTAGTATTTTCCGGAAACCAGCCCCCAAGCGTTAATAAATCGCCCTCCCCCATCCTCCACACCCCCAGTTAAAATACAATAACGTCCGATTCGCGTTATTAAAGCGCCCAACTGATGAATCCGCATTGTTCTCCGGGGATTAATTAATTAAAGCGCGCGCGCAAAACCGCCCTTATTATAAACATGTCGACCCTCTAGTCGAATTCGCGACAATGCCCTGCTGCTGACGCGTGTAAATGAGCGAGTCGTGGTTGATTTAGGACGGCCCCACACACCCCCATCGTTTCAATTACACGATGTTTGACCGCTCCTTTGACCTTAGACGACGGGCGCGCGTTTTAGCTCGTAGTTTTTTTTTATTAAACAACACCGACCGCATTGAAATTCGGTGAAGCGAAGTCGTTTTCATTTATAAATAAAAATCGCAATTATGGAATCGCTACATCAAACGCCGGGTTGATGTTATGGATGAAAGCTTTGAGTGGTCACTGTGGGTTAATTCTGTTCACGGCGTATTGATCAATATTGACGGTTGTAATCGGTGAACTGTTTTCTGCGATTATTGCTTGATAACTTCAATTAGCGTATGCTTTATGAAGGGGACGGGAAACTCGTGGTATGCGTGACATAAATTTGCACGTCAAGATTCAAAATGTAGTATAATAGAGTTGAAATGATTGATTTTTAAATACAGCTAAAAACGAATCATTTCAACTCTAGAAAACCATTTAGAATTCAGTGGATGGCTTTCTATGAGGGAACAATATTAAACCGCAATCTACGTATATTAGTTTTAACGTGGGATTTTCTTACTTTTTGCTTACGAGTATATATTTTGTTTATGAATGAAGTGTTTAGTATGTAATACAAACAGCAATCACTCTAAACAGTGTAAACCATAACAATGCACCACAATTATCACTTATTGCACCTAATAACAAATTAATCCCGCGATAATAGTCTCTCCAAAATATGCAAATCGCATTGCTCGTTGCTGTTGTGTCCCAACACAATTCAAATCTTCATGACGCTCAATTACAACTGTTGTTGATCTCTGCGCGCATTAACTCTGGCAATTACAATAATGCGCGCTCGGCGGCCGCGAAAACTCATCCAAAATGTGTGCGCGATTTATGGCGTGCGTGCGTGGGGAATTATCGCTCCGAAATTGGCGCGTTTAAATATTGCAAAATATGGCCAGGTAATTCGTAATTAACCCCCTGGGTGTGTTGTGTTTGCCCGTGGAATACACTCGTGTGCAATTTAATACACGCCCGGTTTTAAATAATAATATTTTTTATGGACTGTAATACGACAGAAAGCGCGTTTTAAAAGTGAATCACATATGCTATGTAATTAAATCAACGTAAATAATATGTTATTATATTTTTATAGACGTTTACATAACTACCATTTTTTAGGCACTTCTCTAGCTCTTACCGTTTTCGCGCTACAGGTCTGAGCAAATCTCAAAACTATGAATTTTCATGCATTTTCTCGGTTTCAACTCGGTAGCGTCTTTATTTAAAATGTTAGAGGGATGGTTTATATATCAAAATGTAGAGTATTTCTGGCCCTACAAATTGAGGCTTAGGCACTTTTCTCTAGCTCTTACCGTTTTCGCGCTACAGGTCTGAGCAAATCTGAAAACTATGAATTTTCATGCATTTTCTCGGTTTAAACTCGGTAGCGTCTCTATTTAAAATGCTAGCGGGATAGTTTATATATCAAAATGTAGAGTATTTCTTGCCCTACAAATTGAGGCTTAGGCACTTTTCTCTAGCTCTTACCGTTTTCGCGCTACAGGTCTGAGCAAATCTGAAAACTATGAATTTTCATGCATTTTCTCGGTTTAAACTCGGTAGCGTCTCTATTTAAAATGCTAGCGGGATAGTTTATATATCAAAATGTAGAGTATTTCTGGCCCTACAAATTGAGGCTTAGGCACTTTTCTCTAGCTCGTACCGTTTTCGCGCTACAGGTCTGAGCAAATCTGAAAACTATGAATTTTCATGCATTTTCTCGGTTTAAACTCGGTACCGTCTCTATTTAAAATGCTAGCGGGATGGTTTATATATCAAAATGTAGAGTATTTCTAGCTCCACAAATTGAGGCTTAGGCACTTTTCTCTAGCTCTTACAGTTTTCGCGCTACAGGTCGGAGCAAATCTGAAAACTATGAATTTTCATGCATTTTCTCGGTTTAAACTCGGTAGCGTCTCTATTTAAAATGCTAGCGGGATAGTTTATATATCAAAATGTAGAGTATTTCTGGCCCTACAAATTGAGGCTTAGGCACTTTTCTCTAGCTCTTACAGTTTTCGCGCTACAGGTCGGAGCAAATCTGAAAACTATGAATTTTCATGCATTTTCTCGGTTTAAACTCGGTAGCGTCTCTATTTAAAATGCTAGCGGGATAGTTTATATATCAAAATGTAGAGTATTTCTGGCCCTACAAATTGAGGCTTAGGCACTTTTCTCTAGCTCGTACCGTTTTCGCGCTACAGGTCTGAGCAAATCTGAAAACTATGAATTTTCATGCATTTTCTCGGTTTAAACTCGGTACCGTCTCTATTTAAAATGCTAGCGGGATGGTTTATATATCAAAATGTAGAGTATTTCTAGCTCCACAAATTGAGGCTTAGGCACTTTTCTCTAGCTCTTACAGTTTTCGCGCTACAGGTCGGAGCAAATCTGAAAACTATGAATTTTCATGCATTTTCTCGGTTTAAACTCGGTAGCGTCTCTATTTAAAATGCTAGCGGGATAGTTTATATATCAAAATGTAGAGTATTTCTGGCCCTACAAATTGAGGCTTAGGCACTTTTCTCTAGCTCTTACAGTTTTCGCGCTACAGGTCGGAGCAAATCTGAAAACTATAAATTTTCATGCATTTTCTCGGTTTAAACTCGGTAGCGTTTCTATTTAAAATGTTAGAGGGATGATTTATATATCAAAATGTAGAGTATTTCTATCTCCACAAATTGAGGCTTAGGCACTTTTCTCTAGCTCTTACCGTTTTCGCGCTACAGGTCTGAGCAAATCTGAAAACTATGAATTTTCATGCATTTTCTCGGTTTAAACTCGGTAGCGTTTCTATTTAAAATGTTACAGGGATGATTTATATATCAAAATGTAGAGTATTTCTAGCTCCACAAATTGAGGCTTAGGCACTTTTCTCTAGCTCTTACCGTTTTCGCGCTACAGGTCTGAGCAAATATGAAAACTATGAATTTTCATGCATTTTCTCGGTTTAAACTCGGTAGCGTTTCTATTTAAAATGTTAGAGGGATGATTTATATATCAAAATGTAGAGTATTTCTAGCTCCACAAATTGAGGCTTAGGCACTTTTCTCTAGCTCTTACCGTTTTCGCGCTACAGGTCTGAGCAAATATGAAAACTATGAATTTTCATGCATTTTCTCGGTTTAAACTCGGTAGCGTTTCTATTTAAAATGTTACAGGGATGATTTATATATCAAAATGTAGAGTATTTCTAGCTCCACAAATTGAGGCTTAGGCACTTTTCTCTAGCTCTTACCGTTTTCGCGCTACAGGTCTGAGCAAATATGAAAACTATGAATTTTCATGCATTTTCTCGGTTTAAACTCGGTAGCGTTTCTATTTAAAATGTTAGAGGGATGATTTATATATCAAAATGTAGAGTATTTCTAGCTCCACAAATTGAGGCTTAGGCACTTTTCTCTAGCTCTTACCGTTTTCGCGCTACAGGTCTGAGCAAATATGAAAACTATGAATTTTCATGCATTTTCTCGGTTTAAACTCGGTAGCGTCTCTATTTAAAATGCTAGCGGGATGGTTTATATATCAAAATATAGAGTATTTCTAGCTCCACAAATTGAGGCTTAGGCACTTTTCTCTAGCTCTTACCGTTTTCGCGCTACAGGTCTGAGAAAATCTGAAAACAATGAATTTTCATGCATTTTCTCGGTTTAAACTCGGTAGCGTTTCTATTTAAAATGTTAGAGGGATGATTTATATATCAAAATGTAGAGTATTTCTAGCTCCACAAATTGAGGCTTAGGCACTTTTCTCTAGCTCTTACCGTTTTCGCGCTACAGGTCTGAGCAAATATGAAAACTATGAATTTTCATGCATTTTCTCGGTTTAAACTCGGTAGCGTTTCTATTTAAAATGTTAGAAGGATGATTTATATATCAAAATGTAGAGTATTTCTAGCTCCACAAATTGAGGCTTAGGCACTTTTCTCTAGCTCTTACCGTTTTCGCGCTACAGGTCTGAGCAAATCTGAAAACTATGAATTTTCATGCATTTTCTCGGTTTAAACTCGGTAGCGTCTCTATTTAAAATGCTAGCGGGATAGTTTATATATCAAAATGTAGAGTATTTCTGGCCCTACAAATTGAGGCTTAGGCACTTTTCTCTAGCTCTTACCGTTTTCGCGCTACAGGTCTGAGAAAATCTGAAAACAATGAATTTTCATGCATTTTCTCGGTTTAAACTCGGTAGCGTTTCTATTTAAAATGTTAGAGGGATGATTTATATATCAAAATGTAGAGTATTTCTAGCTCCACAAATTGAGGCTTAGGCACTTTTCTCTAGCTCTTACCGTTTTCGCGCTACAGGTCTGAGCAAATCTCAAAACTATGAATTTTCATGCATTTTCTCGGTTTAAACTCGGTAGCGTCTTTATTTAAAATGTTAGAGGGATGGTTTATATATCAAAATGTAGAGTATTTCTGGCCCTACAAATTGAGGCTTAGGCACTTTTCTCTATCTCTTACCGTTTTCGCGCTACAGGTCTGAGCAAATCTCAAAACTATGAATTTTCATGCATTTTCTCGGTTTAAACTCGGTAGCGTCTTTGTTTAAAATGCTACAGGGATGGTTTATATATCAAAATGTAGAGTATTTCTGGCTCCACAAATTGAGGCTTAGGCACTTTTCTCTAGCTCTTACCGTTTTCGCGCTGCAGGTCTGAGCAAATCTCGAAACTATGAATTTTCATGCATTTTCTCGGTTTAAACTCGGTAGCGTCTTTGTTTAAAATGCTACAGGGATGGTTTATATATCAAAATGTAGAGTATTTCTGGCTCCACAAATTGAGGCTTAGGCACTTTTCTCTAGCTCTTACCGTTTCCGCGCTACAGGTCTGAGCAAATCTGAAAACTATGAATTTTCATGCATTTTCTCGGTTTAAACTCGGTAGCGTCTTTGTTTAAAATGCTAGCGGGATGGTTTATATATCAAAATGTAGAGTATTTCTGGCCCTACAAATTGAGGCTTAGGCACTTTTCTCTAGCTCTTACCGTTTTCGCGCTACAGGTCTGAGCAAATCTCAAAACTATGAATTTTCATGCATTTTCTCGGTTTAAACTCGGTAGCGTCTTTATTTAAAATGTTAGAGGGATGGTTTATATATCAAAATGTAGAGTATTTGTGGCCCTACAAATTGAGGCTTAGGCACTTTTCTCTAGCTCTTACCGTTTTCGCGCTACAGGTCTGAGCAAATCTCAAAACTATGAATTTTCATGCATTTTCTCGGTTTAAACTCGGTAGCGTCTTTATTTAAAATGTTAGAGGGATGGTTTATATATCAAAATGTAGAGTATTTCTGGCCCTACAAATTGAGGCTTAGGCACTTTTCTCTAGCTCTTACCGTTTTCGCGCAACAGGTCTGAGCAAATCAGAAAACTATGAATTTTCATGCATTTTCTCGGTTTAAACTCGGTAGCGTCTTTATTTAAAATGTTAGAGGGATGGTTTATATATCAAAATGTAGAGTATTTCTGGCCCTACAAATTGAGGCTTAGGCACTTTTCTCTAGCTCTTACCGTTTTCGCGCTACAGGTCTGAGCAAATCAGAAAACTATGAATTTTCATGCATTTTCTCGGTTTAAACTCGGTAGTGTCTCTATTTAAAATGCTAGCGGGGTGGTTTATATATCAAGTATTCCAGGGAGTAATATATAATTAAAGTCTTTCTTTTTGTATAGATAACATGAAGCCTTCCAAAAAGCCCGTCGATCTAGCCATCCTTAAAGGCGATCAAGATCTTCTGGATGTGGACGACGAAGACTCTCTCGATTCAGATGAGGAAGATGATAAAGACGATTTAGATGATCTAGCGGATGATACTGAATTAGCTGACGATCCTACTGTTGATGATGCTGATGAAGAGGACGATGATGATTACGACGGTGATGATCAAGATTGGGATGTTACGCCTGCGAGCACTACGTCTACCGCTAAACCTACTACTCCACAACCCTCTACCACGACCACCACTGCTAGCACCACGTCCGTACCCACACCCGATCCGTACTTTACGCATTTCGATCCCAGGAACGAGCATCAGAGTTACAAAGAGGCACAGGTGAGTTACACACACACAAAATAGTAGTCTCCGTATCCCGTAACTGTAAAAGAAATCGGTAAAAGACACCAAAATCACGTTGTTGGGGATTTTTTTTTTATTCTCCGGGGAAACGGGTAGAGATAACATACCATAGGGCGATTATCGGGCTCGAAATTCTCTATAATTTTCACCGGGGTACTACATTTGAAAATTAAACATGAGCCGGACTTAAATACGTTTTATAATATTTGTAAGAAAATAAATAAATAATCAACATTGTTCAAGGAGCGTTTGGAGGAGACTCATCGCGAAAAAGTTACCCATGTCATGAAAGACTGGTCTGACTTGGAAGAACGCTACCAAGACATGCGTGCAACTGATCCTCGTGGTGCAGACGCGTTTAAACAAAGAATGACCCAGCGATTCCAACAAACCGTACAAGCTCTTGAGGAGGAAGGCGATGCTGAGAAACACCAATTAGCCGCGATGCACCAACAACGCGTGCTCGCCCATATTAACCAACGCAAAAAAGAGGCGATGTCGTGCTACACTCAAGCGTTGAACGATCAACCACCAAATGTAAGTAAATTTTGCATGCAGTAAGCATAACAAAGTTTAATATATTTCTTCCAGACTCACAGGGTACAGAAATGTCTACAAAAACTACTTCGTTCACTCCACAAAGACCGCGCCCACGCCATCACCCACTACCGTCATCTGCTCTCGAGTAGTCTGGAGGCGGCAGCTCGTGAACAGCCGCGCACTCTTGAACGCCTTACCGACATCGACCGCACCGTCAACCAGAGCATGCAAATGCTGAAACGCTTCCCGGAACTGTCTGCGAAAATCGGGCAATTGATGGATGACTATATCCAGGCATTGCGATCCAAGGATGAAACTCCTGGCGCATTACTTGCGATGACTTCCGACGCTGAACAGTCTATACTTGATAAGTACCGGGATGATGTTGTTAACAAACAACAGGAACGCGAGAGGCAGCGGTTACAAGAGAAGGCACGCAAAGAGCAACGCAAGAAGGAGCGTACGGAGTTGCGGGAGGAGAAGAAACGAGTGGAAGCTGTGCTTGGAAAGAAGATTAGTAATTTCGATGCAGAGGATATGGAGGATGAATCACTTCCAACAGATGACAAGGTACTATTAATTTCTTATAAAAAATGGAAGGACCCGATGATGGATAGTTGTAACAATTACAGTAACTACTACTACTATTAGGCGCGTAAATTTAATTCAGATTTATTTTTATTCAGACGACAATGTCTTCAACATTTGGAAGCAGTACCGTTTCCGACATCATGAGCAACTCGATATCCACCGTTTTCGATGAGCCTGCACCGTCCCATAGGGAAGTAGATGATGCGGCCGTACAGCAAGCCGTTGAAGACGTCGCCGCTGTAGCACACCAGCAGGATGTCATTAGAATTGCGCATGCGATGACCCACGATTTCGGGCATGGTGAACCGGTAGGTTTAAAAAACATAACACGATACACATACACACACACCCATAACCGAGCAATTTTCTTATTGTATTTGGGAGTAATAACAATTTAGATCTCACAGGCCCTTTTGCAAATTACTTGGGACATTTCGTGCGTTGAAAACTGACTGAATTTTTCTAGACTTATTCTGTTCGTCGGGAGGTGTATGGAAGGAAGGACGGACGCAGCGTGTACTTCACTCTGGCGTTCGCGGGGATGGCGTTGATGGCGGCCGTTGTGGTGGGCATTGCGGTAGCCCGTCGTCGCTCCGCGCGCTCCCCCCAAAGTCAGGGTTTCATTGAGGTGGACCAAGCAGCCACCCCCGAGGAGCGGCACGTCGCTAACATGCAGATCAACGGCTACGAGAATCCCACGTACAAATATTTCGAAGTGAAAGAATAAAAGAGTTGCAACACCAACCACGGGGAATAAATTGAATATATTTAGGGGGATAAAACTAGGCTTTATTTTCCGAAACGATATTTTCTCATAGCGGGCAGCATTTATTACTATTAAAAACTAATCCACCCTTGATTAAAAAGAATCATTCCATTATTTCGTGTGTACTTAAAATATCTGTAAGCGGGCCCGGGAATTTACCTTCCCACACCCCACAAGTAACTTTGATAATAATTATAATTCATATGCAAAAAAGAATTAATTTCGCATATGTCAGTCCATGTTTTACAAAAAAAAATGATATGTAATCATAATAATTTTTAGTCAAAAGTGATCGTGGCGGGAAGCTACGTTTGTTTAGCACCCGCTACAATCTCGCCATTTAAAAAATCGTGTAGCTATATTAGATGTAAACGGTATTTATAGACCCTCCATAACTTTAAAAAGGAACAAACAACTGATATTGCATGTTCATATAGCAGCCAATGAACAATTGTTTTTTTGCAGCTATATAAACGCAGCATTGGTCTCAACTCGAGCTTTTTGTAAACAACACAAAAAACTCTAGTTGCAGATGTCGCTGCCAACAAAAAAACATTCCGATTTTTTTCGATACCTATTTTTCGGGGCGCTGTGAATACTTGTATATTATTTCGACGCGTGGGATTATTACGTTAAATTTAAATGAGTCATGGGGGAAAAGATAACAAGTATTCCAAATTTAAATACGGGAAAATCAAACAAATAATTATAATAATAAAAAAAGCTAAACCGTAAATGTAGATAACACGAGGAATTTAGCGTTTGTAATATTTAACAATTGCCGCGCGCCCGTTCGGTGTGTTGTTTCCGCTACTGTTTCAATTATTTCTCCACGGTGCGCGACAATTTAGATAAGGCTTTCAACGGCTTCAATGTACAGTATATTAAAACAAAAACAAAAAAAATCACTCCGATTCTTTGACTATTTTTCTTCACTCTTCTGCCGGATGTTATTTGGGGCGAGCCGAGGGTGTGTTTGATGTGAAAAATAGGATTTAGATTTGCGTTCGGCTGTTTTCTGAGATTAATGCGTGCGGATATATCTTATCTCAACAACCAAAAGAAGAAATTAACTAAAAATATCTCAAGTATATGTTTGATGTTTTCAAATCTCCTTCAAAGACACGTTCTTATCCACAAATTGACTATACTCTTTAGTGATAGTCTATTAGGTATTAGTATTATATGTTTTGTGGCCATGTAATTTTAAATTTAATGTAATAAAGAAGTAAATTATTTTAAATCTTTTCTAAGCTTTCCATCCTTTCCCAGTTATTAATTCCTAAATGTTGGCTCAAATCGCTTGAAATTTCAAACCAGAATGCGAAAAATGTCACGAATTTTTAAGATTTATGGTCACCGTACTCCACCCTTTGGGTCAATAAATCTTAAAAATTCTTAAATTTTGGTCAAAATCGCTTGAAATTTCGGTCCAGAAATCAAGAAGTTGAGCCGGGATACGAAAAATGTCACGAATTTCACGGAATTTGGGCCAAAATTTAAGAATTTTTAAGATTTATGGTCACCGTACTCCCCCCTTTGGGTCAATAAATCTTAAAAATTCTTAAATTTTGGTCAAAATCGCTTGAAATTTCGGTCCAGAAATCAAGAAGTTGAGCCGGGATACGAAAAATGTCACGAATTTCACGGAATTTGGGCCAAAATTTAAGAATTTTTAAGATTTATGGTCACCGTACTCCCCCCTTTGGGTCAATAAATCTTAAAAATTCTTAAATTTTGGCAAAATCGCTTGAAATTTCGGTCCAGAAATCAAGAAGTTGAGCCGGGATACGAAAAATGTCACGAATTTCATGGAATTTGGGCTAAAATTTAAGAATTTTTAAGATTTATGGTCACCGTACTCCCCCCTTTGGGTCAATAAATCTTAAAAATCCTTAAATTTTGATCAAAATCGCTTGAAATTTCGGTCCAGAAATCAAGAAGTTGAGCCGGGATACGAAAAATGTCACGAATTTCACGGAATTTGGGCTAAAATTTAAGAATTTTTAAGATTTATGGTCACCGTACTCCCCCCTTTGGGTCAATAAATCTTAAAAATCCTTAAATTTTGATCAAAATCGCGTGAAATTTCAGCCCAGAAACCAAGAACTTGAGCCGAGATGTGAAAAATGTCACGAATTTCACGAAATTTGGGCCAAAATTTAAGTATTTTTAAGATTTATGGTCACCGTACTCCCCCCTTTGGGTCAATAAATCTTAAAAATTCTTAAATTTTGGTCAAAATCGCTTGAAATTTCGGTCCAGAAATCAAGAAGTTGAGCCGGGATACGAAAAATGTCACGAATTTCACGGAATTTGGGCCAAAATTTAAGAATTTTTAAGATTTATGGTCACCGTACTCCCCCTTTTGGTCAATAAATCTTAAAAATCCTTAAATTTTGATCAAAATCGCGTGAAATTTCAGCCCAGAAATCAAGAAGTTGAGCCGGGATACGAAAAATGTCACGAATTTCACGGAATTTGGGCCAAAATTTAAGAATTTTTAAGATTTATGGTCACCGTACTCCCCCCTTTGGGTCAATAAATCTTAAAAATTCTTAAATTTTGGTCGAAATCGCTTAAAATTTCGGTCCAGAAATCAAGAAGTTGAGAAGGGATACGAAAAATGTCACGAATTTGAGCCGGGATGCAGAAATGTCACGAATTTCACGGAATTTGGGCTAAAATTTAAGAATTTTTAAGATTTATGGTCACCGTACTCCCCCCTTTCGGTCAATAAATCTTAAAAATTCTTAAATTTTGGTCAAAATCGCTTGAAATTTCGGTCCAGAAATCAAGAAGTTGAGCCGGGATGCGAAAAATGTCACGAATTTCACGGAATTTGGGCTAAAATTTAAGAATTTTTAAGATTTATGGTCACCGTACTCCCCCCTTTGGGTCAATAAATCTTAAAAATCCTTAAATTTAGATCAAAATCGCGTGAAATTTCAGCCCAGAAACCAAGAACTTGAGCCGAGATGCGAAAAATGTCACGAATTTCACGAAATTTGGGCTAAAATTTAAGAATTTTTAAGATTTATGGACACTGTACTCCCCCTTTGGAGGATAAATCTTAAACATTCGTAAATTTAAGGTAAATATAAGTAAAAAAAAGGTATTTAATGCGGTAAAATGGTCCGTTTATTATAAATATATAATTTTATAACTGTTATAATACAAATATAAGCTTAATAAATACAAAAAAAAAACAAAGACAAAACTACAGCCTGTAAAATGGTAACAACACTATGTCAAGCTGACAGCAATGAAAACAAATATAAATATGGCTTTAGAAAAATATATAACACCACTCAATCATATATAAAAAAGAATAGTAAATTTCTATAAAATCACACCCAAATAAAATACTAATAGTAGTAGTAACTGAAGAAAAATACACAGTAAATTTATATGGGCTTATAGAGAAGTGTTGTCACATATTTCTTTCTGTAGCGATGTGTAGCACTTAAAACCATTACGCCATCCTTAATGGAGAGTGCATAGAGGTGATTCAGCATCACATGGTTGGGTTCAGGCAACAATGTGGGTTCACACTGAAAAAAGAAAAAAATTTAGTTAATATAAAATGTTATTTGGATCTGATATCAATTTTACAGCAATTCATGAATTTTGGTATTTTACATATTATTTATACTAACATCAGTGACACTTGCGTATGAAATAAAATATCTGGTAATGAATGACTTAAGTTAATATTAAATCAAAATTTAAGATATTTTAGTTGACTGGGTTTGATTAACATTTTCATGTTTTCACCTTTTTTAACGTTTCCCTAATTTTTTCACGTTTTCTTAATTTTTCTCACATTTTCCTTATATTTTCTTGCATTTTCACACATCTTTCCGATATTTCCCAACATTTTCATACATTTCTCCACATTTTCCAACCATTTACCCACAAATTCTCCATTTTTCTCAAATTTTCCCACTTTTTCTCACATTTCCTCACATTTTCCCACATTTTCCCACGTTTTCTCCCATTTTACATATAATAGAGACATTTGATCCAGAAGGTGAACTATCAGTATATTGATATGAATGTTTCAGATAATGTATTATAATAATTAATGTAATTAGTTGTAATAAATAGTAATGCACAGTAAATGTTACATAAAAGACAACTCACCGATAAAGGGGTGTCCTTATTTAATATAACCTGCAGCAAATGTGGAGGTAGAATTGGTGGCCCAGTCACCTTCTCCCATGGTTTATTTGCAGGTATCTCCTGCGAGTACTCCTTCTGCATCTCATTCAAACTATTCTCACTGTCTTTATCAAGTGCTTCAAAGACTTCAAAGTCAGACTTTCGCACACGTATTTGGTTGTTCTTTGCACCAATATTATTCTCAACCATTTTGGTACCAGGGTCATTCTTCCACTCGCCATCTACATAAAATTTATACTCATGCTCTCCTTCAGCAAGGTCTATGATAGTCACAAAATCACCATGGCTTTTCACCATAGGAATTGTCTTCCATTCATTAAAAGTGCCACTGATGTACACCTCCTTTCCACCACCTTCCCATCGGAATACAGTTGGAGTTTTATTGCTGACATTTATATCTGTACCTTTGGAGAAAATTAACAGTATTATATTTACTCTCTTATTTCTTTATATGAGCCTGTGAGAATATAAGTGGCATAAGTCACTTTTAAATTGTTTTAAAAATGAGAAGAGTTTGCATTTAGAATTTATGTAATTGATGTGTGCAATAACATTTTTATTTATTAATAAATTGATTTCAAGTCTGTAATTACACACATTGATTAAATAAAAACCAAAGACAAACTGTTCTCATTTTCGAAACAATTTAAAAGTGATTTACAGTACTTTCATTCTCACAGGCTCATATGCTTTACTAACTCAACCATGGTATTATTTTGTTCTAGTTTTAAATTAAATTTCAGAAAAATGTTGCATGTAGATAAATAAATTCTAATAAAGAATAAACACCCTAAATGTAGGAAATATATTTCATGTAAGTAAACTCTAATAATAAATAACATCTAGAACAGCTAAGAGCAACTTTTTGTGGTAACAGACCATCTATAAATTCAAAATTTTTGTGTGGGCTAGATGTAAGAAACTTGTAATGAAATTGAGTTAATATGTCTAGGGTACAATGAGGCAAAACGGTAAAGGAATTCAGTCTTAATGTAAAATCGTTGAAGGGAACATTAAAATGTTTGAAAGGCTGTATGGGGGTTGCTCATCCTCTAGAGTCTACAATTCCCTGTGCATGATAATGTCCTATCACAAATTATAATGTGCAAAAAATACTCAAACCTATAAATACATAATTTATAAATAAAATTAACTATCTACCTTCGGAGACTGTATTTGCCCTGGGTCGTCCATGCTCAAACTGTGCATCCCTGGCAACGGGTTTCATAATATACGGCTCCTCATCTTCCTGCGAGCCCTGCAACACCAACTTGTTCTCGGGCTTTTTGTCGAAGGTGAACGCCTGGTTCTCATCTTTGCAAGGCGACGACGGCACTGTCTCGTACGCTTTCTGGCGGTCCCTGGCGACGCTGCCACTGCCCGCGTTCCCCATGTCCACCCAGCGATTCTTCTACAGATGCGAAATTACAACTTTTCCACACACAAAATTCCTCACTATTTACATACTGCAAGCAATAATAAATAACCTTGGCGTAACAATAGGATCAGCTGTCAGAACAATCATTGCCAACTTAATGCGAACGTCGACACTTGCGCTAAAATGCTTGAACTACAAGTTTCACGAAATTCCTGTCAGATGTCGCTGCCACGAAACCGACGCCAGCGCTCAAAAAAACAGCGCTAAAAAGCCTGAACTACAAGCTTCATGAAACTACTGTTAGATGGCGCCGGTGTCGATGCGGGATGACCCCAGCGCCATCTAACAGCAGTTTCATGGAGCTTGTAGTTCAAGCTTCTTGTAGTAGATGGCGCTGGTATTCTTGCGCAGCGTCATCCATCCGTAACTCGGCGAAGCTTGCAGTTCAGGCTTTTTAGCGCTGGCGTCGGTTCTGCACCCGGTAAATTTTAAATATTTTGGCGCTCAACATTTATGATATGTATATAATAAATAACAAAAGAACCATAATAGATAAATAATAAAAATGGTCATTTGAACTGTGATTTATAAACGCGCGTTTAAATTCTACATATATTATGAAAGTACAATGGCAAAATCGTGCTCGCGCCAAAAGAAGAAAATTCAATGGATGAGATTTTCAAAAAAATGAAATCTGTGTAATGATACTGAAATTTCATATCCATCTCCTAAAAGGTGACAATTCAGGTTCCCCATTAAATTAAACAATAAATTTGTCCATTTCTCACATTAGTAACAACAGAAAAATAGATTTACTAGCAATTATCCAATTATTTTAATAACTAAACACAAAACGGGGCTGTAAGTACAAAACTTGAAGTGGCAAAAAAATCTGGTTTGAAAATTCAGATTCCCTATTTGAAACAAGTGTAAACTTGTTCAATTTCTCAGATTAGTAACGACATAAACAATTGAATTACTAGCCATTGTCATATGTATTTCAAAACAAAACAAGTGCTGTAAGTATAAAACCTGAGTTGGTAAATAATTGTGGAAAAACAATTCAGTTTCTACATTAAATTCATTTAGGGAGAGACATAAACTTGTTCAATTTCTCACATTAGTATTGACAGAAAAATGAATTTAATTGCAACTGTCAATTCAGTAATAACACAAATATATGGTGCAGGCACCACACAGGACTCTCCAAATTAATTAATTATTCTTAAATTTAATTTAAGATATTTTGGCTCGATTAATGTTTTAGATTACATATAGGTTTGTTTATACCATAGTAGTAACATATTTAAACATCGAAAACAATTAGAATCACAAAAGCACAGAAATTTGTAGGATACACAGGATCAGGTTAAATCAAAATCACTTCGACACACAATGTTGAAGCAATTTATAAATCATTTAATAATAAACTCAATAAAGCAAATACAATAGCTATTATAAAAGTATGCAACAATAACTTAAATATATTCTCAATATGTTTCCCTCAATAAAAAAAAAATTCAGAACATAAAATATTAAAAATCGTCACCTAAAAATACAACAATTATTCTTATAGTTTCATTTAGAATGATTAGTGGCGTTTATTTCTCTCAAACAAAACAAGAAACACACACACACATAAAGAAGCGTCAGGTCGCTGAAAAAACTTTACAAACTAGACTTACTCTGTTGTTTTTATTTATTTAATAATAATTATATTGGTCTTAATTACTCTGATATAATATTTCTCATGTGTAACAAAGACATTTAACACTGAAACCGGGAGGGAGATGAGTTTAGTGAGTCAACCCCCGCCCCCGGGTGTAGTAGATACTTTTCCACAGTACGGCTCTTACTCTTATATTAAAAGGCCGCTCCGCCTTTTAATGAACATGGAAATTATAAAAAAAACTACAAGCTACGTTTTTTTTGTAAAAAAAATTATCAGTCTAAACGTAACGAGAACTTTTTAGTGACAATTAAACCTTTTTGCAGTATTATATGTTGCAATTAGATGCTGTAAGTTGTAACATCAATTTTGATTCGTAGTTTTTTGTGGTCACGTTTGTGTGCACACATTTCAAGTGAGGAATAGTTTTTAATACATACATATTAATCTGCTTCTCTCAATTTTAAAGGCAAATATTAGTTAATTCCAAGATAGTGCCGTTTGAAAACTATCTTCCATGACAACAGAATACAGAAAATGATTGCTAGATAAAATTGATTGCTATATTGTTTTAGCAATCAAATTTACTACGCATCAAATTGTTTTTTAGTAGTTTATTCTGTTTCCGTGTTGGTGTATGCGAAATTTTAGGCACCTTCAACGTGAGGAATAGTTTTGAATGCAGATAAATTGAGGCATTCAGAGCAAAAGTGGACGAAACCTTAAATATTAAAAATCTGGTTTTATGTGTGATTTGTTTCGCGTTATCCAGCTATTGTTGGAAAAAAATTCATTTATCCTGAAGCATTATGGCCAACAGGATGAAACTTTGATGTAGGGTGGTTTTATGACCATTATTATTAGTAGTAACACACAAATAGTTTTTTTTTTATTTGAGGATTAGTCCATTTTTTGCCCATTCATATGTTTATCCCAATTATAAATCACAAAAAGGTTTAATTATTTATATTTATAATATATATTATTATTAACAATAATATACTGGGATGATGAAATATAGTCGCGTGCACACACAAATACATTAGCTCTCGGGGGGTGTGACCGATTGAAAGAAATCAAAATAATAATAAAAATAAATAAAAACAAAATAAAATCGTATAATATATATTTTTTAAATTGTTATAAATAGATTTATCATATAATATATATTATAGTTTTACAGGCGTCGCAAACAACCCCCGTTCGATTCTAAAAGGGCGATAAAATCAAATGTATGTACAAAATGTTTATTATTATTTAACACATGAAAAAGGATGTAGGGATTTTTCATAAAATGGTGTAATGGATAAAAAAAAGTATGGAACCGGTCCGTTCATTACAGAGTTGTTCAAAATAAAACAATTTGCGGGCGCGTGCGGTATTGGTGTTTGGGTTCCATTATTTTTTAAATTTATATTTTTTATGAACATGCACTTGTTTATTCCTTCTTCTCCTCGGTCTTTTTGCCAATCGGCACTGCAGCCTTTACTCTGTTGATGGAAAAATAAATGTAACATATTTATTATAGAGAATTGGATTCTTTCAACAAGTTTCTGCATTATTTAATAACTTAATAAGCAATCATACATGTGAAATTATTTGTTCGCGTATACGAGATATATCAAAAAATCATAAAACGGCTTAAGAGTAATTTATTTCTTAAGATATCTGAAAATGCTATTGGAAATAGTTTACTGTTAAGCCATTTTTTAGTTATACCTCGTATGCGCAAGCAGATAAGATGTAGAGAGGGAAGATTATAATATACTAAGTGAAGAGGGAATATATTGTTAATTTTTGGATAGTATTATGGATATGGTGTTTCTTATGATGGGAATGCCTAATAGGATTTTTCTTAGTGGCGATTACTTACTTGGAGGTGATCTCCGCTAGCTTGGACTTCACAATGTCGAGGTTGGCATCAATTTGGGTTTTGTTGGTTTCATACACTTTCGGGAGTGAGAACAGAGCGACCCAGGCTGTAAAAAAATGTGTTAAGGCAACATAAAATATTTGCTAATATTTATAACCTGATATTAGTTATTTGCCGAATTATTTTATGCTGAAAACATTGATGTTAGTGCTTTTAAAAGAAGTAAACACATTTTTCATAAAGTTTTTCAACTAGACATTTTGATAATAAATAATTTAGATAAAAATATAATTTTGATAAAAAAAAAAAATTTACCAAGGATGATCAGAGTAATTCCGTTGAACCAGGCTCCCAAGTATGTGAAACACCAGAGGAGTACTGCGAATTTAATGGAGTCGACGAGGTCTTCCACCAAGAACAGTCTGCGCAGCTCGACGAGGGCGGCGTTCAGGTGAGCGACGGCCACCTTGGTCAGCTCTTCAACCTTTTGCTGAGGCAGGGCGACATCTGTTTCTAAATATTCTCTGTGGAACAAGACAAAAATTAATTCCCTGCATGCTTATAATTACGTGATATAACTAGAAATAGAATTAAATATGATATAACAACAGTAGCGATTTGTATCTAGCTAAATATCTAATTGCCTGTTTGTATGACTTGTAAGTCTGTACATTCAAACTAGATTAGCTTTTAAACAAATTATAGATTATATGTAATTACTAATTATTAATATTTTAATTATGAATTTAGAGGCTCGGTCGATAAAAGAATTATGCAATGTATTTTGTTTAATTTTTTTACTGGTCCCAGTTCAAAATATATCAGTGTGTCAGATGTTCGAAGGAAATTGGAAAATTTTGATTAAAACCATTTTTTCTAGGCGACCAAGTCGAGCGTATTTCATTTTATTTTTACCTGTTTCAATATCGATATTATTTTGAAAAAAATACAATGTTTATAACAATGACAATTTTTATTTTCACCTGTTTCAATATCGATATTAATTTGAAAAAAATACAATGGTTATAACAATATAACAATTTTTATTTTCCATTGTCATATTTTTATAACACACCCCAATTGGTCAGTATAGACCCTCAAACAATCTGCCTAACGCGGGGATTTAGAGGCGGCTTCGACCTTAGAGGATTAACTACACACTGGTAAAAAACGCTCCGTATAGTATAATATCTAGTAGCTGGTAGAGTAAAGTACTATACCGTATGCAGAAGTGGACTCTAATTACCACCATACTCGCCTGTTTACTATACCCGCCGTGCAAACTAGGCTTAAGTATAGGATCATAATTAATATATTAATAATTATTAATTACTTATAATGTACAATTTATTTAAAAGCTTAACGGTCCCGTGGAGATTTAAAACCACTGATGGCGTTATAAAAATACAGGTAATGGTTTTAAAGCAGCGTCTGTTACACCATAAGCTTCTCATAGATGCATATAAAATGTATGCAAATTTTAATGAAGCTTATTTTATGACTGCCACACATAGACATTCAGTTCATTAAAATTAGCCACTGTACTAAACATGAATAATTATACCGCGACGAGTGCTTGTCGATGTCAGCATCTACAGGAAGCCATACAAATTTACCGCACAATGCATTTCACTAACGCCACTGCCGCATTAAGCAAGCAGAATATGTGTGTAGTATGCAATTAAATTCAAAGCCGCATTTCGTGATGATACAAATGGATTTTTTGTCGACACGTATCTTCAAAACTTATAGGGATCATAACGCTTTCCGATAAAATATAAAATAATTTGGTGTGGGCATGAATTTCCCAATAATTTATTTATTTAAATGTTCTCCATATAGAAACCCCCGAACATTTAAAGCGAAAAATTATAATCATAAAACAATTTCATATAACTCGAAATATCAATTTACTACATAACATACCGGTCTTTATTATTTGCCTTGAATAATTATAAAACAAAATAGATTTATTTTGAGACTATTTAAATTTATTAAATGTAGTTCTTCAGCTAAAACTGATCTAGATATATAGCTACTTACTTGAATGGATGTCCATCACCAGTCTTTTGCACGGCCTGTACAATGTTTTTGTAGATGCGGAAGGAAATGGTGGCAGCGAGGGCGAGGAGCGACACATAGGCCACCACGCTAATCAGAGAGAAGAACTTGAGACTGAGAAGGATCAAGAGCACTGCTCCGAACACTGGACCGGACTTCTTAGGGTCCCTCCAGTAGATAAGGCTTTCCACTGTAACCAGAAAAAAAAAATGGTTAAATTATAGACGAGTCATGATTAAGATGTTAAAAATAGACAGTATGATGCAATTATATGTGTGTGGGTGGTCAAGAGTATAATAGGAAACCTTAAAGGTTATAATCGATTTAATTTACAATATCTTTGCTTTATTTCTTACAGTAAGTTTATGGCGATATAAAATAATAATTAATTAGCATTGTGGTGTTAGGACAGTCCGTCTCGTATTGAGTTCCCCAATGGTCAATACGTTCAAACGTGTGAGTTATTCATTTACTTAAAACGATTTTTGTGATGTGTAAATGACGTCCGCTTTTAAGCAACCGCCCTCCTAGGAAATCAGGACTTCCTAGGAGAGCGGTCACTTTAAAGCGACCGCTTTTGACGTCATTTACACATCAATCTCAAAATCAAAATCGTTTAAAGTATATGTAATTAAATAACGCACAAGTTTCATTGTAATTCATTGCGTTTTTGCAGTACGTTGAGGTATTACTTTTTATGAAAAGCCATATTCGTTTATATACACGTAAAATTATGTTTGTGACGTAAAAATTACGTCAAAACCGACTGCTCTTCTACGAAATCAGGGCTTTACCGAAGCCAAAATAAATCAGTAGCGCGATCCCTACTTGGTTGGGTGACCACTGCCTGGAGGTAGTCGTGGCCAATTTTTATGGTAGAACAGAATAATGCGACGTTATGTATGTTATTATAAATAAAATAATTGATTAAATAAAATTTGAGATATTAGTTTTTCAATTATGCACCCAAACTTATACGAACATAGATATGAATTGTTAATTAAATAATTTAAGTCATTTGGTGTTCACACTAGTTATTTTTAATTGAATTCTGTTCAACAAAAACTCTTAATATAATGAGTAATTTGGTCGAATGGATTTTACGAATATTTTTAAATAGATAGATTATTAATGTTAATATACTACATAAACATTTACATAAGTCACTTTATACTGGACATAGTCGTTACAGTACTCATACATACGTAATAAATACATATATAATGATAAGACGGTCTCAAAATACATAATGCAATATTTGTACATACATTTTAGCATTGTTATAAATTTTGTACTCTAATATCTAAAACTAACTATTAATTACTCACTCTGTACATATAACAAACAAATCAAAGCCACCACAAAACAACTAAATATATCCTCAAACATCTTAACTCGCAAATAATTGCACACAGACCACTCGCAGAGTCCGAATTGCACTGCTGGTATGCCGGTGCAGCAGCGCAGGATGGACGAGAATAAAAGCGTGAATCACGGTCGCCGAAAGGAGAAGTAAATAAATATATGCACGCGGATCGACACACACACCGCAGGGTTCAATTAATGCCGTGTGGGTGTCACACGATCCGCGTCTTTGTATGTGCTGCTCGATATAAATTACAATATTTTATTACACAAAACGGTGGCTGGTGCACGAACGCTGTCACCGTGAATGGAATGATGTTAGAAGAGATCACCACAACAAAAATTCATACATAATTCTGTTTAGCGACTATGAAGTTTGAAATTCGTACCTTAACTGTTTGTAAACTTTTTGAGGTATCAAACTTGAAAATTACATAATTCAACGATAGTAGGGTTACAAAAAGTTCTGTAACTCCCTATAATATTTTCAAAATGTTATGAAATTATCTTCAATGTATTTATAAATAATCCTATTTAGTGACTACGAAGTTTGAAATTTGAACCTCAACTGTAAAATTTTTGAGGTGTTTACATAATTCAGCGATAGTAGGGTTACAAAAACTGCTGTAATTCTCATTAATATTTTCAAAATATTATATAATGGAAATGAATCTATTCATAAATAGCCCTATTTAGTGACTACGACGTTTGAAATTCGTATCTCAACTCTTTGTAAACCTTTTGGGGTGTTAAACTCGAAAAATACAAAATATATCGATGGTTAAAGTTACAAAAGTGCTGTAATTCCTTTTAATATTTTGAAAATGTTATAAAATTGATTTAAATATATATATATACATAATCCTGTTTAGTGACTATGAAGTTTGAAATTCGTACCTCAACTGTTTGTAAACTTTTTGAGGTATCAAACTTGAAAATTACATAATTCAGCGCTAGTAGGGTTACAAAAAGTGCTGTAACTCCCTTTAATATTTTCAACATGTTATGAAATTGTCTTAAATGTATTTATAAATAATCCTATTTAGTGATTACGAAGTTTGAAATTTGTACCTCAACTGTTTGTAAACTTTTTGAGGTGTTAAATTTGAAAATTACATGATTCAAGGAGTACGGTTATAAAAACTGGCTGCATATAATCATAAAACTAAATAATCCCATTATTATTTTTAATAAGGGACAAGTAAAATTAAAATGTTTTCTAAATTAGTTTTTAAGTATCGAAGAAATTCTAAAAACAAAGTGTTATTGCATATTGTATCTGAATAGTATTACAACAGTTAATTTTTATTATAGTCCGCATTGATTTTTCGTTCGTTCCTTCACCCTGCGACCTTAATATCATCACGCAGACGCGTGGATTTTACTATTCTTAAACAAAAACCTAAATAAATAATAAAAGAAACTGTTTGTAATTTTTTCAAGCTGTTTTTTTTTATTATGATTCATTGCAATTCTACGTGGAACAGAATATCACGCAAATACTCATTGTGTACTCTTTTTGTTCATTCAGTAACAAAAATCAAATAATTTAACTAATTTCTCTTAATTATATAACATAAAATACTGTGTTATCATTGTCATTAACTCAATATATATTACACATAAATATAGATATTTTTATATGAATTATAATTTGATTACACAATGATATATTTAATTATCAAATAATGTTTCTTTATTGCACATTTATATGTATATCAGTTATACATACAATAGTAGCAGTAAAGTAATTGATATTGCCCATCTTCGACACCTAAACAAGCAGAACACTTTATCTAGGCTCTAATGTGTGCTAGTAACTATTAAACATATTGACATAATATGGTTTTATACTGACATACCATTAAAATAAATAAAAAATAAATATATTTAGAGTGACAGAAAGACATACATACATACATACATACATACACTACATTATTTTTTGTAACGATATTAGTACAAAAAACTAATTGGTATTTTTCATAGCACAGAGCAATGCCAGATGAATTATCCATAAAAATACCCGATAGACACTACAAATAATACATGAAAGTACCTTCAACAGTTTCTAATTATTTATTATTGGCATTGTTATAGTTTTAAATTATGAATTTCTTTCCTATATGCTACTTATTTTTATTCCTTTTCATTTTATTAAATGTAAGGAGGAATATTAGTTTTATTTCATACTTTGAATGGCCGACAGCCTAATAAAGATATGGTTTATACAACAATAATTGTAAAATATAGTTTAAAGTGAATTCATCCTCACTAGCTGAGCTACACTGATGATATCTAATAAGATCGAAATATAGATATGTAGATTGCTAAGAGGTGAATTCACACATATATAATATAATATATATATATATATATATATATATATATATATATATATATATATATATATAAACAGTAGCCATTTTGAACATTTGATTTATTTCCTCCATATTTCAGTTTTTTTTAAATTTATTTCGTGCTCATGAACATCCTTAATGTCCTAATATAGTGCAATACAAATTTGAAACACGATGTATATATAATATTATTTATTGGTGTCCTGTAATTATAATTAGTCTTGTTGGGCAAAAAATAAAATCATCAGAATACAGAGAGCATAGTACTATTATATTTGTGTAACGGTTAACATATGCTTTTATAATAGTGAACATAAGTAAAATACCTAGTATATTATCAGAAATTACTTTATTGACAATTTCCACCATCAAAACAAACATAAAATATAATTTTAAAAAAATGGAAAGCCAAACTTTCTAAACTAGTTATTCTATTAACAATCACCCCGTTATATTATCGTGTTTTTTTTAAATATATGATTGTTATATAAACCAGAACCCGGCGTTTTTAATTGTGCAAGCTCATTGATTCATGTGCACGTCGCTACTGTTGTGCTAATTGGCGATGCGTTATCGCCAACATTTTGCTGGTTTTAATTAAAGCTGAGCCGATAATTCGCGGTTTGCACAATTTCTGCGATAAATTGTTGCGGTGTCGTCGCGATTTCGCACTGCTAAAGGTTAATAAAAAGGAATGCATATGTAATGCAGACGCGGGCGTTATTCGTTTCGAAAGTGCTCGACGTGACGGAACGAAATTGCAATCGAGTGCTATAATTAATTTATAAAACCAAAAATGTCAACGTATTGAGCCTTTCCAGTTTTTTTTGGCTGTAACATTTTTCCCTTTTAAAGATTCAAAGTGCAAAGTTATAGCGAATTTTAAGCCCGACAAACGGCCCTTTAGATGTTGTCCGCTATCTCATACCGTTATCAAGCAAAATGGAAAAAAACTTGTCGTTTTTAACTTTATAATATTTTTATTTAATCATATGCCTTCTATAGTAAGGTGTAGGCGTAGCATTATAGTATACGTATCATAATTATTAAAATAGATTTGAAAAATAAAATATTTTAAATTTTAATTTTCCAGATTTTTTTTACAATTCATATTACTATACTTATACCCATTTTCAGCAACATCTCAAACATTGTATAGGTCCCATACCCCCATATTCACCAACGTTCCATAAATCTATCAATAGCTATTGGACCCATAAGTATTCGTTGTTATAGCAACAATAAATACATTATCTAGGGAATGTAGTTACTTTAGATTCTCTCTATTAGAAACACTGAGACAAATTGTATGGGAGGAGGATATATGAATTCATTTCTTGAACAACTTTAGAGCTCAGAAATTGTCTTGTCTAAAACGACCTTAAGGCATTGTCAAGTTTCCCCGATGACAGATGAAAAACATAGTAGTTTCATTCATTTCTTTCATTGAAAGTAGCAGACGTCAAAACCATTCAATTTCGAAATAAATTGTGTAGTTTGTTTGATTCAATTTCTTCATAAGGAGTATTATATTAAAATTGTGTTGGTAAAGTTTTTTTATTCTCCTGCCTACTTCAATTATTAATTATGTGCGTGCAATTGACTATATATATATATATATGTATGTGCTAGCAATTAACATATCGATTCATGTGCTTTGAAATGGGGTGGTCAGCAGAGTGAGTGGCGCCGTCTCGGATACATTTTTAATGGCGTCCACCGCGAAACCTTTGTTCCATCCCTGCATAATGCAACCGCGGAGAGGAGCACGCACAGGTGAACCGGGTTTATTGACTTCCGCCTGTGCATAGAGCCAAGCAGCCGGGTGAAGAAAGAGGAGAAACGAATAAACTATTCTCGTGACACGAAAGCAGATGTGCAGGAAAATTTAATATCATCTCATTATCTCACATCGAATTCATGAATGTGTAATTTCATAATGCATGACAATATTCGTAGGAAATTTATTCGAAAAATAAATTATTTAAAAAGTTTTAGATTTCTTTTAAAATAGTACAACTACCCCCTAGGAGGAAAGTTAAACGCCATCTGGGGGCACCACACTCGCCTGTAGTGTCCGTTTGTATAAATATAAGAAATCTCGGCGTGTCATCAGGCAGAAAGAAAAATACCTACTGAAATTTCATGAATCCAAACTGCTTTTGGCGAAGGTATTCTGAAGCGAACGAAGGTGTTTAAATGTATTCGTGAGCTTAATGAAAGAAGAACGAATGCTCATGACGATTATAGAAGTGAAAGTCCTTCAATTTTGACCAATGAGTTGGTGAAAAATATCGAGAAAATTGTTGAACATTTTTTTAATTTATTTTTGTTTTTGTTTTTAATACAAATGCATAAAATTCAGACTATAATTATAGCAAATTAAGGTCAGTATTAATTATTATTAATTTGTATCATGAGAAAATTATTGGATTCATCACAGTTTTTTGTAACTCGCATAAATATATATATCAGATCAATTTCTTGGAGCAATGCTCTTTGTCTCCTAACTGTTTACCAATTAGAGCAGTTAGTAAATGGGAAGAAGAGCAGCAGTGATTTGCATGCATAATGAATGATGCAGGTGCGATTCGAAACGTCTGGAGCGAGGCGATTTGGAACAATGCGGCGGGGCGGGTGAATGGGAAAAGTGCCAGCCGGCATGGGTTTTTGTCTGTGTAGCTCACGCTCAATTAATTCAAATATCATATCGTATTCGCCGAGCTATTGTGTACGCTTCAATTGCATTATTATGCTACAAAATTACCCACAAATTTAGAAAATACAGAACAATATGAATATTTTAAACTTTTTTTTTATTCTAATGAATGTTATGAAAGCACTGTGGTCTTTGACTTCATCAAATTCAATCGAGTTATCTATGTAATTATATAAACCTTAATCAATAATTTTTTTCATTTTCATATAGTACATGATTTATCCCCGTATTCATCGACGTTCCATAAATCTATCAATAGATATTGAACCCATAAGTATTCGTTGTTATAGCAACAATAAATACATTATCTAGGAAATGTAGTTACTTTAGATTTGTTCTATTGGAAACACTGAATAATTAAACAAAAGGTGTCATCAAAACTCCAATTGGATAATAATAATATATTTATTTAAGCTATTTTATAAGGCACCTTACACGGTCAGTAATACTGTCAATATGTTAGTATAATGACAGTATTACTGTACGATAACTTGCTTAAAATGTTCATTATTCTAAAATATTGCCAGTACAGTACTTATCGTGTAAGGCAAAGTAATGATGGAATGAAGAGAATACTGATGTTTATTCGAATAATAGATTACTTGATAAATATAAAAGGATTGAAGATAATATTGACAGTACTAGGATTGACAGTATTATTGACCGTGTAAGGTGCCTTTATAAGCTTAAATAATTATTATATTAACAGATTTCTTCTGTTTTATTTCATATCGGTATAAACCAAAATTTAGATCATCTTTATATAAAAAAAGTCCTGTCACAGCAACTTGTACAAGTTTGAACAGACTTCAAGGAACAAATATTTGAAAATAAAATCGAAAACATGTTTTAAAATAGTAAATTTCAACTATAAAAATCACGCACGTATGATAACGAAACCGATTACTATCCCAGCGTTCACAATAGCAACGTTCTACTTCACAGATAACAACAAAAAATACCGACGACCACGCGCTCCACATATCCACCATATGTTTCCCTCAACCTCACACGTAAACTTACCGGGTCCCCTTTCCGGCAAGGGCTCCTCCGACTGGTACCTGCTGTTCATTTGTTTGCGAACCATTTTTATTATTATTATAAGAGATCACAACAAAAAAAAACTCGCACTTGTGTGTTATGTGTGAACGGGAGTAGCGCGACGAGGGCGAAGGCTGCGGCTTCGGCCTACCACGTTGCGGGCAAAAGTGGACGGGCGCAGAGTGCGCAGCGAGCGGGCCACCTCGGATCCAGGTGGCGGGACCGCGGTGTTGGGGACGTGGTTCGTTTAGCGAGCCGTTCTTATCGCCCAGGAGGACGAGAGATGGATGCAGACGTGTGGAGGGAGAGGGAGCGTACGCGAGACACCGTGGCAAAGAAACGTGGAAGTCGCACGAAAAGAAAGTGTGACGTAAAAGAGGTTGGCGGCCACCAAGTTCAAACTCGCGTTGTTAATTCGATGATAACGTGATATGTGCAGAGAGGCACAAATTTGAAATGCTACTACCATCTGTTTTCTAGAATTGTAGGTTTTAATGTGCAACAACTGTTCTAATACATATTATTTCAAGATAAAAATATGATATTAGGTGGAAGATTGGATGGAGTAGTTTTTACCTAAAAGCCAGGAAACTTGAGTTCTATCTATCTAGATATGTAGATTGCTAAAAGGTGGGATATGTTTTATACGATTGGCATTATGCTGCAATCTCAAGCTCTCTGTTGGAATATTATTCCATTGAGGGTACTACCCGGTGATCCTGATGGCATGAGCATGTTGACGGTTATTACCATATGGGTACGCATTGCTAATTGATCTGGAGCCGCCAGGTGGCGTTTAACTTTTCTCTTAGGGGATTAGTTGTACCATTTATGTCTGTACTTATTTATATTGTATACTGTCGTAGTACTTATTTTTGTGGAGAATAAAGTCTTTATTATTATTATTATTATTATACAAGAAACAAAATAAAACAGAAGAAATTATTGGAATACGAATTGTACTGGCTCATTTATACCCATAACATAAGAATATGAAGTTACCATTTAATTCTTTAGTTCTTATTTTGCCACAATTAGCAATATAATAAAAAATATCTAAATTTCATACTTTACTTCTTATTTTATTTAAGAATAAATCCACGTTTATTCATGTAGAATATTTTAACTAAAGCGTTAACATTTAATTAATCACCCCCTAGATATTTAACCCTATGGAAGTTTTTCAACAGCAAAAAGTCAGTGACTTATAGATGGCAGTACTACTGGCTACCAACCAAACTATAGATAACGCTCTTCTTAGAATGGTTTCAACAATATAAAACATTTATATCCAATGAAAAAACTATGCGAGCAAAGGTGGGGTGGGCGAGCGGTCCTTACCAATCAAACTATGCCCGTCCACAATTTTAAACGACTTGAACTATGCACTACACTATTATCCGTTATTTTCTATGATTAAATTGATGTCATTTATTAATTTAAAACTAATTAAAAAAATATATGTGAAAAATAATGTAATGCATAGTTCAAGTCGTTTGAAATAGTGGACGGGTATAGTCAGGTTGGTAGGGGCCGCCCGCCCACCCCACCTTTGATCGCATAGTTTTTCCATAGGATAACGCTCTTTTTGGAATAGTTTAATCAATATAAAACATTTATATCCAATGAAAAAACTATGCGAGCAAAGGTGGGGTGGGTGGGTTGGTCCTACCAACCAAACTATGCCCGTCCACTATTTCAAATGACTTGAACTATGCATTACATTGTTATCCATTAATTTAAATTCTATTCAATTAATTCCATTTGTTAATTTACGCCTAATTCGTAAAAAAAAGTAAGTAACAATGTAGTTCATGGTTCAAGTAGTTTGAAATAGTAGACAGGCATAGTTAAGTTAACGACTTGAACTGTGCACTACATTGTTTCTCATATATTTATATGAATTAAGCGTAAATAAATAAATGAAAATAATTGAATCATAGAAAGTAATGGATAATAGTGTAAAAGTCATTTGAAATAGTACACGGGCATTGTATGATTGGTGGGAGCTACCCGCCCACCCCACCTTTACTCGCATAGTTTTTTCAATGGATACAAGTGTTTTATATTGTTGAAACTATTCCAAGGAGAGTGCTATCCTATGGAAAAACTATGCAAGCGAAGGTGGGGTGGGTGGGTGGTCCCTACAAACCTGACTATGCCCGTCCACTATTTCAAACGACTTGAACTATGCATTACATTATTTTCACATATATTTTTAATTAGTCTTAAATTAATAAATGACATTAATTTAATCATAAAAAATAACGGATAATAGTGTAGTGCATAGTTCAAGTCGTTTGAAATAGTGGACGGGTATTGTTTGGTTGGTAGGGACCACCCGCCCACCCCACCTTCGCTTGCATAGTTTTTCCATAGGATAGCACTCTCCTTGGAATAGTTTCAACAATATAAAACAACTATATCCAATGAAAAAACTATGCGAGCAAAGGTGGGGTGGGCGGGTGGTCCCTACCAACCAAACTATACCCGTCCACTATTTCAAACGACTTGAACTATGCACTACACTATTATCCGTTATTTTCTATGATTAAATTAATGTCATTTATTAATTTAAGACTAATTAAAAAATATATGTGAAAAATAATGTAATGCATAGTTCAAGTCGTTTCAAATAGTGGACGGACATAGTTTGGTTGGTAAGGGCCACCCGCCCACCCCACCTTCGCTCGCATAGTTTTTTCATTGGATATAGATGTTTTATATTGTTTAAACTATTCCAAAAACAGTGTTATCCCATTATCAAAACTATGCGAACAAATATGGGGTGGGCGGGAGTCCCATACTAACCAGACTATGTCCGTCCACTATGTCAAACGACTTGAACTCTGCACTATACAGTTTTTTTCTTGCAATTTCCTATAAGACAATTGTCCTGTGAAAAAAATATGCGAGCAATGGTGGGGCGGGGCAGCCAGTTGCTCCCTACCAACCAAACTATGCCCGTACACTATTTCAAACAACTTGAACTATGCACTACATTATTTCTCATATTTTTTTGTACGAATTAAGCGTACATTAATAAATTAAAGTAACGTAAGTTAGTTAGTAAGTTTCGTTTACTTGTTCCCGAGGAACTGTAACAATTTTGTATGTGCATTAAGGTGTATGCATCAGAACATTGGAGCGTGTGGTAGTTGTCTTGTTGGTAATGCGTATACACACTTCTACACGTATTGTTTTAATAGTACTAGTAATTAGTAATCGTAATTTCATTGAATTGATTATATGTAGATGAACAACGCTATCTATAGGTCACTAACTTTTGCTGTAACAAATTTTCATAAAGCTGTACATCCATGGTTGTACAACTAATTAATTCCATCTGATATTATCTACCTAGTTAGAATATTATAAATGCTTGCTTTGTAGATAGATTTAAAGAAACTTGTGCACAAAATACTTTTTCCTAGTATGAATGATTCATCTGATTCAGAGCGCTTTTTTCTAAAACTGCACATGAATTTTATTTAAAATGCGTTTGTTAGAATAAAATCTAGTGATTAAAAGTAAACGTATAGAAGTAGAGGCCTGTAACTGCTATGGTGACAAATGCCACCGATAGGGCCGAAAGGGTTAACAGTATTATCAGAAATACAGACAAAATACTAAATACATAAATATTCGGATAAAGGGCATAATAAAGCAACCGGTGTTTAAACTTACTATTTTCTATATGTTCTAGATCCTAACGCAATAAATTGAAGACTAAATTGCTAAATTATTTTCAACAACCGTGATTTTTTTGTTATCAAACTAAGTACATCCTTAAAATTAATCTTTGCCCACTTTACAGACATATTATCTCGCGTATGCAAAAACCGGCGGCACACGGCGCAATCGTGAGTGGAGAGGTCAAGGCCGCGTGTTTAATTAGAGATTGTAATTGCGTGCTGCATCTTGACGATAAAAAAAGTACAAATGGAAATACTTTTTAATACGATTGTTGTCACAAGACTATACGCTATGCCACGCGTTTACTGTTATTTTTCAAACCAGCAGCGAAAGTGCTTTCATTTCATGACCCACAAAAAAGTTAATTGCTACTTTAATTTAATCAATGGCACGATATTTATTAAGTATATATGTATGTGTCTATATATAAAATTTGCAATGCAAACAAATTTAATCTTTTATCTCTATAGGGCTATGAGCCATAAGGCTTTTCCTCTGTGTAAAAATTATATTTGCATATATTCGTTTATTCGTATATACTTTAATTATTAAAGTAAAGTATTAAAGTTTAATAGACTGTTAATTTGTGTTATGTATTTCTGTTGAGAAAAAAAAACGCATAAAAAGAACAAATATATAAATTATATAGTATACGCGTAGTTCAAACAACGATTTTTTTTTTTAAATTAAAATTTTGGTAAATCACAAACATGCGATAATTTTGTTCGTGAGTGAACCAACAAAACCCTGTAATGTTTTAAAATGCATTTTTTAAATACATTTTTTAAATGGGCAAATCGAATGTTACTTTGTGGACATGCCTCGTATGTAAAAAAAAAGACACCTTTATTTGGCATATCAGCCCAACCCTTCCCTTTTACACACATTCCAGCCGAAAAAAAAACAGTACAAAAGTACTGTTCTTTTTTGATTTCATTTGTGAAAACAGATGAAATCAAAAAAGACACAAACAAAAATACAAATTAATATAAAATACATCATTTTCTATCAACTAAAATAAACCTCCTCGGCCCTCGCTAATTTCCTTTCCCACGTCAGCCTCCTGCAGATTTTCACACCTTTCCCATCCTCTCCTAACCATTCGTTCAGCTTTCTGCACTCTCCAACGCACTCTGCTTTCATTCCCTCACATTATTTGCTAAGGTGCCACCACGTGTCACTCTCCTTCCTACACAGCGCACACGCGGTGTACCCCAGCCCCATCCACACTTTTCTTCCTCGCTCTTTTGACCCACACCTCGCTCTTGCCATGCATACTTTGCCCTCTCTGCTTCACTCTCCCCTGGCTAAGTAGCTCGGGAGTTTCCCCTGCACTTGCCACTCTACGTAGTCAGGGTTGTATGAGCTCTCAGCCATTCTCACTTGCTTTTCTTGCCACTCAATATCCCTCAATATCTCCCTTATCTCAGTTCCTAGGCTACCCCTTTCAATCAGATTCTTCTCTACCCACACCTCAGACATACCCACTCTTTCATACATCCTTTCTCTATCCTTCCTCCATCCACTCTCTGTTCTACTCTTACACCTCATCCACATCTCCCGTACCAGTCTTTCCTCGCCCAAATCCTGCAATCTTTCCTCAAACTTCACAACCCTGACACACGACTCCCGCCTCGTATGTACTTTTTTGTTTATTTTGTACTAGGCTAGATAATCTTTTAAATAGTGTTATGCAATTTTGAAATACACCTGTATATAGTGGATTTTTTAAAGATTTCTTATTATTAATATATATTTTTCACTGTCACAGTCAACTAGCAAAAAAAAACGCGATTCAGGAATTAAAACGAAACACATTTGCTTTTTATTTCTTTCTTAGAAATCAAAAGCATTTCATTTTATAATAAAATACCATTTTTTTATATATAAAATAAATCTGCTCTCTATTTAAATTTATGCTAATCAAATTCCCGTCAAACTTTCTTCCTCTAGCGCTGAATCATTTACATGTTTATCATTTGTGTGCGAATAAAGTGAAATTTTTTCGCGACTAGTCGTCGTCGTTGGCGTCATTCTGCGAGTGGAGGAGATTCGACAGAATTATCATAGGTCAGGACGTTCATCTCTCGGTGCCGCACCAAGGCCGCATTGCTCGGCACAGGATTGTGCCTAAAAATACGAGAGAACACGTCGCCGTCGTCGTTGTCGTTCTTGTTGGAGTAAAGCGCTTTAAACCAGCCAATATTGGCACTAATAAAAAGAACATTCGGAAAGCATTAAGCAAAGACATTAAACGGTGTGACTGTATCGACTTAAATCACGTGTCAATAATTCAAAAGTTGGCGTAAATAAGCAGTTGCAGTTGGCATTGTTTTACAGAGTTGCAGGAAGTGCCAACAAGTTGGGATGAAAGAAAACAGTTTTTGTCTTATTTGGAGATTAGTCTCGCATTACATTAGTGATGATTTATTTAACTTTTTAGACGTGATACACAAATAAATATTATCACTATATTTGTATTAAAACGTTTCGAAAATTGCAGTTTATTATGACCTAGGTAGATAATGAATTAATTATTGATTGCCAATGGTCTTGAAATACAATTTTTCGACTCACAAATAAGTTAATGATAAGACTTATTTGAGTCGAAAAATTGTATTTCAAGACCATTTACCGTTGGCAATCAATAATTAATTCATAATTTACCTAAGTATCGAAATATCATTTATAAAACTAAGAAATTCTAGAGTCCTTTTTAAATATTCATATAAACACAAAGGTCGTTTTAGACAAGACAATTTTTTAGCTTAAAAGTTGTTCAAGAAATGAATTGATATATCCAACCCCCATTCAATTTGTTCTTGACAAATAGAACGCGTTATATTTTTCTATTCAATCTACAATCCAATTCAATATTTCAAACAATTTGCTATATGATACGAGACAATTCAGATTGTCTCGCATATTGACTAACTTTTGAGTCAAGAAATTGTCTCGTATCATACAGCAAATTATTTGAAATATTGAATTGGATGGTAGATCGAATGGAAAAACATAACGCCTTCTATTTATCAAGGACAAATTGTATGGGAGGAGGATATATGAATTCATTTCTTGAACAAGTTTTGAGCTAAGAAATTGTCTTGTCTAAAACGACCTTTAGTATATAAAAAGTACATGTGCCAGCTGAAGGACTGATTTATTGTATCATTGCATTAAGCTTTTTTCGACGCCATCTTAGGCGTCGAAAAAGCTTTATGCATCCACCACATCAAACAACTTTCCACGTACTTCTCATGATTATCATATCGAATATTGTTTCCCTTATAAATATATATAAATTTAGATGATTTACGTTAGCTTTAAGCAGCTCAGTGTCTGTCTAAATTGAACTTTAAAATATATTTCTATTTAGTAATGATATGAAAACTTACTGACGTTTTGTTTACATAGGGAACGAAACCCGATTAAGAAATCAACCGGCACTCTAACTCAACTACTACTCTAATGAAATAAAAGTACAGTGCTATCTTGAATTTTGCCAGAAGCGACCGTCTGTTTGTAAATTTATCATCGAATGCTATTTTTACATCCGAGAGTCGTTATGCAAAGAAGCAGCATACATACACATTTTTTCATTCGTACATGACACGCATATATACAATGTGTACACTCGAAATCAATGTTTTAAAAATGGTAAATAGAGGAAAATTACATCTTATAAACTCGTGATAGTTTTATATTAATGGACTTATATTATCATCAATTTAGTAATTGAACTTAGCAGGTGGTAGCTATTTAATAGCAGGTATTATAATGTCGGCGAGGACCAATTAAAAAATTGGCTTGCTCTAAATCCCTGCTAAATAGTTATGTATATTGCCGCTAAATTCCATTACCCACATAATGTCGTAAATAAACGTCACAATGCTGGCGAGCCTGACACAATTACGTATTATCTATATACCTATACACATACAACTCATATACATATATACATAACATACATACACACAACTCGTAACAAAAATAGAGCAATTTTCAATGCTTGCATCCTTCAACTTGCCATTGAACAAAACTTGTCTGTGTTCTGTATATAAATCTTATAAGAATCACCCGGCGATTGTCTAATTTTGAGCGTTAAAAATGCAAATGGCGCAATACCGTAGCAACCGTAGCACCAGTAGCACGAGAGAGCCGCGATCCACCAGAAATAAAAATATCGAACGACAGGGAAATCGTTATGAAATGAACTCTGGGGGCCAGTGGGATTTATATTTAAACTTATGTACATCACATACGTACACATTGTGCCGTTTCCAATGGGCAGACATCGCGGCAAAACTGCAGGTTGCGGCACATTTGGTAATTAGATAATCGGGGGAATTATTTCGAGCGAATACTAGGCCCTGGGGCTTCATTTTATGATGTTTATGCCTTTTGAAATTACTATTAACTACTTGTATTTATAAATAGTTAAGAATCCTAATCACCAACAAAACGTAACAAAATGAATTACCTTAAAGACAGTTCAGTTAGATGGGGTTGCTTATATGTTACCACCACTTTCTTTACAACCCTCGTATGATAACAATTTAAAGAAAGAAGAAAAACAAAATAATGCATTTCACAGTCGTTTAATAATTCGTTCTTAAACCGGAGAAATAAATTAAATCACATAATGCGACACGTCTAGGCTGACAAAACAATCAATCACAAATAGTCAGTGGTTACTGAAGACGCACTGTGTGAGTTAGCCGTAAGTACAATTGTTCAAATGTTAATTAATTAAAGCTTAAAAATTCACTCTCCGGTGGGACTTAAACGCCCATGTCTCCGGCTATTGCGGCCGTCGAACTACCAACTGCACCAAGAAAGGTATAGTCGATAGCGCGCAAGATGTTCGTATTGTTAGTTTGCGAGTGAATTTTGAATCATTATTTCCCATAATATTATTTATTGTAACAAAATATGTACTAAGGACGAAAAGACCCGTGAAGGATCAATAGTCTAATAAAGATGGTTATATATATATATATATATATATATATATATATATATATAAATATTAATTAGCTAGTTAAAATTATTATTTTGTGCGTATAAATAATACAAAATATTCCATATTTGACCGATTCGTTTTCTCTAAATTAATTATTAATTATTTTGTGAGTATACACCCACCCTTATTCTGCGATAACACGAAATACATTTTATTTTTTCTATTAGAAACACTTTTCAAAAACATTATTATGCACTACTCTTTCATAAACCACACAATATTTATCAAGTGGCTTATGACAAACAAAAGAAAGTCGCAAGTTACAACAATCACTTTTTTATTGTGGTGCTGCTTTACTATCAATTATCGGTATAGATATTTCTAGTAGATACTAAATTTGTTACAATTTGTAAGTGGCTATCGACCTTGGTGGATTTTTCTGCCGTATGTTGTGTATGTGTATATCCAGGGCCGTAACTAGGCAGGAGCAACAGGGGCACATGATCAGGGCCCAGACGAAAGGGGGCCCTAGTCCTAGAAAGGCCGGTTGTACTACTGTTTAAAACTATTATTTTAGTGAAATAAATAACTTTATTTAATTAATAAAATTTGTGTTGTGATGAGAGGCACTTTCGTTTAGCATGGTTTAGCATTACTAGTCGCCCCGTGGCGTGCAGTATCGCGGTCGTGCACCGCCGGTTGTAAGGGCCGAAGTAGAATTGTGCGCATCGGAAGCGGCAAATAGAACAAGAACAATAAGCCCGTATCAGCCCAGAGTGATAAACGAAAGGCGCTAAAATCTTGCCCAAAGCCCTAAATGAGCTAGTTACGGCCCTCGTAGTAGTTACTGTATTTATTATCATTCTGTAACTGGCTATCGACCTTCTGACCCTTCTGCCGTGTGTTACTGTATCTGTATGCGAGTATTGGGACTTGCTACTTCAGAAAATCCCCCACCCCCCCCCCCCCCCAGTTTTCTAAAGTGTCGTTAATTGTATCCCAACGACAAATATTACCGACAATTCGAACCCGAACCGCCCGTTCATAAAGTGGGGCTGCACTACACTACATCGACATGTTGTAATTTATTTTTGTTTGTTTGTTTGTTTTCTAACATTGCTAAATTATCTTAAATATATAAGTTTTTAGTTTTAATTTATAGTTATTATTAGAAAATATGCGCTTATGTAAAAACTTTTCTAAGATTGTCTTAAGACTACAAAGAACATGTTAGCAAAGAAACTCGTATCAATACTATGTATGTTTAGTTGTGTCTCAAACCATGCCCAAAACTAGGTTAATTGCATTGATTCGCGTGTTAGTGTTACTAAAGTTTTTTCGATTTTTAAAATGTGTTCGTTCGTATATTATAATCTTACTTGCGATCATGATCGGCGCGCGGCTAGCTAATACACTGGCCCAAAATGAGTGAAAAACCGCCGCCAAGCGGCACCACCCGCCGCATCCAAAATAGCCGCGAGCGAGAGAGCGAAAACCGCGAGAGCAAGCAAAACCAAACTTACGCTGGTCCCGTCGGATATCGAAGAAATTCATTCTCGTGTCTCGTTGAGCTGCTGCTGATGGCGGCCGGTATGGGAAAGAGACGTGCGTGTGTCAGCTGCGGGTTTCGAATGCCCGAGATCCCAGAGACCGGGTCCAATTGGCAACGGACCAAGGTGCAAGCAGCTAAATTTGACCGGCGGCGGCGGCTTTTTCGCACCCAAACCCGACTACTACCAACCCACCGAAAGAAACAACAACCTAATCACGCTCGGCACTCTCAAACAGTTGCAGCAGCGGGGTGGTCTGACACGAATTGGAAGGACCTTCCGCAAAACGCTGGTGCACCCCCTCGACAGCCGCCCCCAAGAGGCGCGCGCAGACTCGACCCCGCGACGCGCGATCAATAGCAACAACCACCCGCCGGCCGGAGGGGGCGGCGGTAGTGGAGTCGAGACGCATATTTATTTATGACGCCACCGATAATTATGGAAAAATCTATACAAGTTTTTATTGATACAACCAGGGCTGTAACTAAGCAGGGGCAACAGGGGCACGTGCTCATAGCCCAGGCAGAAGTGGGACCCCAGAAAAGCCACAGAAAGATCGAAAAACGCATTATACTTAAAAACATCTGCATGCTTTTCATGTTCAAGAGCTGATTGAAAATCTGGAATCTGAAACTACCCTAGATAGATTACAGACCAAGTGTGACTTTGAATTAGTTGAGTCATATGAAAAGGTTCATACGAATAGGGCACGGGTGGGGCATACCCTCCCCGTCTATAAAAAAAAAGAAATATACACACAAATCAGTGGAAACATAACTAGCTAAAAAAATTGAGCTTCCAGCAAGGGCTCCCTTTTAGGAGGAAGCTCAAATTATTCAGTGGCGAGGTCTTGCCTAGGGCCCCAAATAATATTTTGGAAATTTTTCAGGATGAGGGGGGGGGGGGGGGTCAAGTCAGCTTCATGCCGCCCCTGGTTGCTATTTTCACATGAAGTTATAACCAAGAATCAATTTGTTCAATCCCATTTTGCCGCCCGGGGCAGTTGCCCCCTTCAATCCGGTACTGGCTCTGGGTACAACGTACTACTTTGTATTGATCCTGATATTTATGAAATTTATTTCTAGAAAAACAATATCCCAAAAAAAACTATAATATTATTTTATAAGGTTAATAATTATTATGTCTGGATTTGTTACAAAAATGACTTCCTTCCGGTTAAACCGGAAACTATTATGATTGGGATGACATATATATTTACAAAGGAACTAAAAATTAACGAATTAATCTAAACTAAACAAATGCACGCATAAGAGCAAGATCAAAAACAATATTTTCCGTATTCACCAACATCCCATACACTTTATATATAGATCCCATAAGCTATGGGCAATTCAAGCTAGTCGGTACTCTATCTGGTGGCAGAAAATTAACTAAAATCTAGTGGGTAATCTCTACGCATAAAATGTATTTTCTCATCATATATGTGACAATATGTGCAATGTTCTAGTCTAGTTATATATTATAGAACTAGAACTTTTATTATTGTATATCGAAATTTACTTCAAAAAGTTCAGAATTCTCATTATATTACACATTTAATGAGGAATGGTCTGTTACTACATTTAATTCCGCGAAAATATTTCCCCTGCATTATCATATATGTGACAATATGTGCAATATTCTAGTCAAGTTATTAGTTATATATTATAGAACTAGAACTTATTATTGTATATCGAAATTAATTTCAAAAAGTTCAGTATTCTCATTATATTACACATTTAATGAGCAATGGTCTGTAACTACATTTAATTCCGCGAAAATATTTCCCCTGCATTAATGCCCGCGCCATCTATTGAAATCATAGAAACTACAACATAAAAGGCTTGTAACGTAGGCAATTTGTTCGACGCGGCGGCTTAATAAAAGCATACGTTAAACCTTAACAACATACATAAATAGTACATTTTTATGCGGATTTTGAAACTCTGATTCCGTATAAATTTCAACACACACAAAAACAACGCCAACGAAAGCAAATTTGTTGGGAGTTTCAATTTTATTTAAAAAATAATAAAACTTTATAGCCATCATCTCGAGGAATTTTCCGCTGTTAAAGGGAAAAGCTTAAGGTCGTTTTAGACAAGGCAATTTCTTGACTCAAAAATTAGTCAAGATGCGAGACAATCTAAATGATTTTGTATTATACAGCAAATTATTTGAAATATTGAATTGGATGGTAGATCGAATGGAAAAACACAACGCCTTCTATTTATCAAGGACAAATTGTATGGGAGGAGGATATATGAATTAATTTCTTCAACAACTTTTGAGCTAAGAAATTGTCTTGTCTAAAACGACCTTTAGATAGGACAATTTCTTAGCTCAAAAGTTGTCCAAGAAATGAATTCATATATCCTCCTCCCATACAATTTGTCCTTGACAAATAAAACGCGTTATATTTTTCCATTCGATCTACCATCCAATACAATATTTCAAATAATTTGCTGTATGATACGAGACAATTTAGATTCGTCTCGCATCTTGACTAACATTTGAGTCAAGAAATTGTCTTGTCTAAAACGATCTTTAGAGGAGTGTATTTACCGTAACTTCACAGAAAACATGTTTTTTATTTTGCATTTCGCGAGAAAGAATTTTCTTTGAAACAAGTTTTGCTTATCAGAAAATCATGTCGAAATAATGTACAGAGTGGTCAAAAATTAACGAATCGTAAATTTGTATCACAAATTAAGTACGGTTTATTTATAAAGAAATAGCCAATGTTATAGGGGAAAAAAACAATGGAAATTAAGGCTCAATTCTAATGGAAATAGAGGCTCAAATATTAAATTTCATATTTGTATTGTAATCTCGATATTTTGCTATTAATTTATTCTAATTTGTTAATCTAACCCCCGTATTCACCAACGTTTTATAAATCTATCAATAGCTATGGAACCAATAAGTATTCGTTGTTATAGCAACAATAAATAAATTACCCAGAGAAAGTAGATTCGCTCTATTGGAAACACTGTTTACCCACTAGTTTGACGAAAACCGTTGACATTTGAATCGCAAATAGAACAATTAATTATGGACGATAGATATTTTTATAGAAATATTCTATTTCCGAACAAATCAACATTCACGACGAATGCAGTTGTTAGTTCTAAAAATTGTTCGAAAATCCCATGGATTTTCGCAATTATATAAAATTGTCAGTGTGGACTAGATCTTATCGCGGACTTCAACGTGTCGTTATTTTAGATATATAAGAATCTAGCTAGAAATATGAATCATATTCATATTTCTAGCTAGATTCTTATATATCTAGAATAACGACACGTTGACGTCCGCGAATAAGATCTAGTCCACACCGACAATTTTATATAATTGCGTATCCGTTTACTGTCACTTGAAACCAGCGGAAACTTCCTCGCCCTGTTTACCGCACATGCAGGTATAGGTACACGGCGGAGGCGGCGCGAATCCACCGGCAGCGGCAACGTGACCTCGAAATCGGAAGCGCAATAAAGTGCGAATAACGTCGCAATAGCAGACGTCTCATTAATTGGATTTTAATTAATTGCGTTGGACATTCAATAAAATCGTCTGCACATATCGAAGCGGAGTAATACAATACTTGATTAGTATTGATTAAGAAAACATAATAGAAGATAACTTCCAATATAAAGGCGAAATCCAGAAAATCAAATATCAATACAATATGCAATGAATATTATAAAAATCATTAGAATCTCTCATATGTAAGTAGGTTGATAGTATGGAAACCAATGCCAATAATGATTAGTTATTTCGAAGGGGAAACCATATTTTAGAATTAAATCTTTTTTAGACTAAAAAAAATTAAATTGCACAATATGGTATACGATACAATAAAACACACCCCAAAATTATGTTTAGAAAATTTAAAACACCCCAGAATTATGCTTAGAAAATTTTGTTTTTTTCACATGCAAGTGCAGGGTGCATAAAACACAATTGTTCAAAAACCGTACAATATGGAACTCGCCCCTCGTGATTATTACCTTTGTTCATAACTCAAGAAACATTTGAAACACGTTTTATCGAATAACGACTTAAAAAACGTAATTTTTAGCAGAATTACCAAAATAATTGTTTTTTTTAAATTAGAAAAACGTTGCAATAAGTGCATTAGTGTTAATGGTTCTTATGTTTTAAAATAAAATTTTATTTGTTCTGTATCTCCTTGTTTAATAGCTAGGTAGATAACATAAAAACTCCCCTCGTATACACAGCAAAATATGCAATAATATAAATAGCTACAATTAAAATATCCGCCTGCTTGCTACATGTGTCTAGTCCTAGTTTATTTTGTTGTCTAGTTATATTATAAAAAATAAGAAACATATAAAAAAACGTAAATAAAATCAATGAAACTGCCCTTACTGAAGAATCAACAAGATAAGCAAATTAAGTTGTCCACAAAGCAATTACAATTATTAATATTAATAAGCATATTTTAATTGTGTCGTTGCTTAATCAGCACAACAAAATATTATTGTTATGTCAAAACAGTTTACAAAGATACATAAACAGCACAAGAAATTCTCAAATCGCATCAAGTAAAAATAGTAACATGCAACTACAAGTACCGACACTTACCCTTGGGGTTAAGTCGTTCCGGATTAAACCATGCATCTGCAACGAAGGAAATACATGTTAGTTTACAAGCAGATTAGAAAGCGAGTGGCAGCAAACAGCAAACATACAAAGATGCTACTTACAGGTTTATTTTAGGGCATATTAATTAGCACAGATTCGAACTAATTATGAAGCAAGAGGATTAATACATGTTAACCTAAGGCTCAATCGTATAAAGCAATGCATTTTTTAATTCGTGATTCAAACGTCAGTTTTGATTACATTCATAGCAAATTTCAGAGATGTAGCTACAAAAGTAGGCACTTTATGATTTTATTTGTCACTATCACACAAATCATATTATACAAAATACTTTATTTCAAACAGCTATAACTCGCGATTAAATAATTTAACACGAGTGTCAATTTGTTCGCTTATTACCTACTTTATTAAGTGCATTCATAGCAAATTTCAGAGTTGTAGCTACAAAAGTACGCACTTTATGATTTTATTTGTATACTATTGTTACTGTTATACAAATCATGTGATAATAAATACTTTGTTTCAAACAGCTATAACTCGCGATTAAATAATATAACACGAGTGTCAATTTTTTCCCTTATTACCTACTTAATTAAGTGCCTTCATAGCAAATTTCAGAGTTGTAGCTACAAAAATACGCACTTTATAATTTTATTTGTATACTATTATTACTGTTATAAAAATCATGTGATAATAAATATTTGGTTCAGACAGCTATAACTCGTGATTAAATAATATAACACGAGTGTCATTTTTTTCCCTTATAACCTACTTTATTAAGTGCATTCACAGCAAATTTCAGAGTTGTAGCTACAAAAATACGCACTTTATGATTTTATTTGTATACTATTGTACTGTTATACAAATCATGTGATAATAAATATTTTGTTTCAAACAGCTATAACTCGCGATTAAATAATATAACACGAGTGTCAATTTTTTCCCTTATTACCTACTTTATTAAGTGCATTCATAGCAAATTTCAGAGTTGTAGCTACAAAAGTACGCACTTTATGATTTTATTTGTATACTATTGTTACTGTTATACAAATCATGTGATAATAAATACTTTGTTTCAAACAGCTATAACTCGCGATTAAATAATATAACACGAGTGTCAATTTTTTTCCTTATTACCTACTTTATTGAGTACATTCATAGCAAATTTCAGAGTTGTAGCTACAAAAGTACGCACTTTATGATTTTATTTGTATACTATTGTTACTGTTATACAAATCATGTGATAATAAATACTTTGTTTCAAAGAGCTATAACTCGCGATTAAATAATATAACACGAGTGTCAATTTTTTCCCTTATTACTTACTTAATTAAGTGCATTCATAGCAAATTTCAGAGTTGTAGCTACAAAAATACGCACTTTATGATTTTATTTGTATACTATTATTACTGTTATACAAATCATGTGATAATAAATATTTTGTTTCAAACAGCTATAACTCATGATTAAATAATATAAAACGGGTGTCAATTTTTTCCCTTATTACCTACTTTATTAAGTGCATTCATAGCAAATTTCAGAGTTGTAGCTACAAAAATACGCACTTTATGATTTTATTTGTATACTATTGTTACTGTTATACAAATCATGTGATAATAAATACTTTGTTTCAAACAGCTATAACTCGCGATTAAATAATATAACACGAGTGTCAATTTTTTTCCTTATTACCTACTTTATTGAGTACATTCATAGCAAATTTCAGAGTTGTAGCTACAAAAGTACGCACTTTATGATTTTATTTGTATGCTATTGTTACTGTTATACAAATCATGTGATAATAAATATTTTGTTTCAAACAGCTATAACTCACGATTAAATAATATAACACGAGTGTCAATTTTTTCCTTTATTACCTACTTAATTAAGGGCATTCATAGCAAATTTCAGAGTTGTATCTACAAAAATACGCACTTTATGATTTTATTTGTATCCTATTATTACTGTTACACAAATCATGTGTTAATAAATATTTTGTTTCAAACAGCTATAACTAGCGATTAAATAACATAACACGAGTGTCAATTTGTTCCCTTATTACCTACTTAATTAAGTGCATTCGTAGCAAATTTCAGAGTTGTAGCTACAAAAATGCACACTTTATGATTTTATTTGTATACTATTGTTAGTGTTATACAAATCATGTGATAATAAATATTTTGTTTCAAACAGCTATAACTCGCGATTAAATAATATAATACGAGTGTCAATTTGTTCCTTTATTATCTACTTTATTAAGTATATTTATGGCATATTTCAGAATTGTAGCTACAAACCTACGCACTATTAATTAAAAATTGCTGTGCTTATACAGTTGCTAATAGGGAATGTTACGTTTATAGATGTTGTATTTATTAATTTTTTACTATAACATGATTTTTTCTGTCTAATTTCATGTCAATATAAATCCATCTTCACTCATAGACAATAAAAAAAGATTTTTATTAGGCATAGCCATCACAAAAATTCCCTTCTACAAAATCCCCCCAAAAACAATGAAATAAAACATACAAATAAAAATAAAATATACATTAATATAATATACTTATTTGAAACTGAATTTACAGTTAGTAACTGTAAATTCAGTTTCAAATAAGTATATTATATGAATGTATATTTTATTTTTTTATTCTCGGTTATTACTCTACGAACCGGCCAGGTACTAATTGCCTAGAAACCGGGAAAACGAGCTCAAATAAAACACATACATACGAACGAGCCATGTCCGCAGGTCATTTCGAGGAATTACAGTTAGTACGTTTAGAAACATCACATTGTGACAGACAAAGAAAACCTCTGCTCGTTACTAACCGCCTGAATCATGCGAATCATCAGGCTTATGCTAAACGTTACAGCCGCATCGTTATCGCGTATATAATTGAAAAGCAAATGTGTGTTACATAAGTGGCTGCGGCTTTGTGCCTCTCGACAGAGGTCAAAAGCGTTACTATTAATAAATTGGTTAGATATGGGAGCGAGATAAGTCATGAATTGATTATTGTGATAAAACTTACTTGAAAATTTTATAAAAGTAGGTTACTACCTGCATTAAACCAAAATATTGATTGTCTTAATTTAAAATGGATTTCAAACCTATGAGAAATTAATTAAATTTCTTGTGTTTTGATTAATTTTACTACTTTTGATTTTATGTATACAATTTGTATATATAATATGAATTTATTTCATACTTTAGGGACAGTATGGAATAAATTCAATAAAACCTATATTTATGACAAAAAAAAACGGATACGTCGATTTTTAATTTTAAACTGTCAATTTATAATGAAAGTGTCAATTTTTGTCGATATTTTTGAATGAGCAATCACGTCTTCGAGAACTTAGTTATCTTCCACATAATTTCTAGCCAGGGTTAGATCATTTATTCTTTGGATAATCCTGTCTCCATTTCACATCATCAAAGTGCACATTTTAATCATGCTCCTTTCAGATGAAAAATCATAGTAAATCAAATTTTTGAGTTTTTAAAGTTTCTATTATTACATACTATAAAGTAATATTGTAGCCTCATAATGAGGTGCAATTTGTTTATTTTTTTGTATTATTAATGCCGTTATGAAGAAATTAGTATGATCACTTATTTTAATTGAAAAAGTTCAATGCATGAAAAATCATATTAAATCAAATTTTTGAGTTTTCAATTTTTCTATTATTACATCCTATTAATTAATATTGTAGCCTCATAATGAGATATAATTTGTTTATATTTTTAACGCCGCTATGAAGAAATTAGTGCGATCACTTATTTTAATTAAAATAGTTCCTTACATAAAAAATCGTATTAAATCGAATTTTTGAGTTTTCAATTTTTCTATTATTACATCATATTAAGTACTATTGTAGCCTCATAATGAGGTGCAATTTGTTTATTTGTTTGTATTATTAACGCCACTATTTAGGAATTAGTGTCATCACTTACGTTAATAGAAAAAGTTCAATGCATGAAAAATCGTAGTAAATCGAATTTTTGGGTTTTCTATTTTTCTATTATTACATCCTATAAAGAAATATTGTAGCCCCATAATGAGCTATAATTTGTTTATTTGTTTGTATTATTAACGGCGCTATGAAGAAATTAGTGCGATCACTTACTTTAATTGAAAAAGTTCAATGCATGAAAAATCATATTAAATCAAATTTTTGAGTTTTCAATTTTTCTATTATTACATCCTATAAAGTAATATTGTAGCCTCATAATGAGGTATAATTTGTTTATTTGTTTTTATTATTAACGTCGTTATGCACAAATTAGTGACATCACTTACTTTAATTGAAATAGTTCATAGCATGAAAAATGGTATTAATTTTTTCTTTTTTGAGATTTCAATTTTTCTCTTATTACATCCTATAAAATAATATTGTAGCCTTATAATGTGCTATAATTTGTTTATTTGTTTGTATTATTAACGGCGCTATGAAGAAATTAGTGCGATCACTTACTTTAATTGAAAAAGTTTAATGCATGAAAAATCATAGTAAATCAAATGTTTTCCATTTGTCTATTATTACATCCTATAAAGTAATAGTAACGAGTGAAATAACATTAAACGCAAAATAATATTTAATTAATATAATTATTATACATACAAAATAATCGTTAACATCAGATTTATTATTTTGCATCAATTATGTTCATCATTCTATTGCATTGGGTTTTCGAAAAACACGAAAACCTTTCAAATAACACAAATATATGCTAATAAAACATACAGACGTTGTTTTTCACTGAAAATTTGCGAAATAACAAACAATCCGGCTAGACTAAACATAAATTAAATAAAGTAACATGAATTGTACGCCGGGCACTGTTTAATTTATTATCAATGTTGTAATTAATGTTTGTTTTAAAACAACAGGCATGTGTTTGCGCGCATCATTTCCATACGATATGCAGGCGACTGTTCAAAGGTACATTATATGCAGGTTCAAGTGCCGCAAAATCAATTCAATTGGGAGATAAGAATGCAAAAAAAAATTGCGATATCATTGAGTACAGATATAAGTATAGTAAGATTATGTATGACTATTTTTATCAAATTTTATTAGTTCATATTTTTTTAGTATTTGTTAAAAGTCTCGACATAATCTTGCTATCGCAAACAAAATTAATGGAAAAGTATGTACTATATCAGTATTTACTTTTATCTACGTTATCTATTATTGGGATACGAATAGCGAGTGGAAAACTTCAATTCACGGCTGGTTTCGTTTATCACTCTAAGCTATTCCGGACTGATTGTTTGAGATAGTGTAACCGACGTAAAGGGCGAGCTGAACTTGTGCTTTCTAGGAGCGCACGTAAAATCTCTAGTGTTCGATTTTACGTGCGAGCCGCTCCTAGAACGCACAATTTCATCTCGCCCCCTTACGTCGGTTACACTATCTCAAATTTTGGGGCGAAAGACCCGGCTAGGAACAGTATATTGATTGTTTTTTTGGGCATTCATTATATTCAGATGTGGACGATTAAAACAGTTAAGATTGACGACCATATGCGGTACATGAAGGAAGTATTGTTGCGTACATAAGAGGCATTCATAGTTAACTGTTCGTATTCAGGGGTAGCGTGTTTGATTCTTGTTTTGCTTCAAGTTGCTTCGGGCACATGTTTGAGACAGCTAGTAACACCAAACAAAAGCACCTTAATAAAGTATCATTTGTAGGCAGAGACCTCCCCAGGAAAAATCATGATAATGGCCAGCAAGTGAGGCCTGGGGACGGGGGTGAGAGAAATAAAGGTTTTGATCATTTTTGGTACGGAATATTGTGAAATATTGAAATATTTTTATTGTAATTGATGGGAACGTTTAATAAAGGTTTTTTAATTTGCTTCATTTTCATAACTGTTTTCACTATTTTTATTCTTCAGTGTCCTCGTCCTGTGACAGAATATTGTGAAATATTCCTCGCTTAATTTTTTTTATTATAATGAATAGTTTAATAAAGGTTTTTTTTTAATTTGCTTTATTTTCACTATTTATTTTATTCAGTGTCCTCTCAATTCCACTAGCAGATATGGGCTATATCTGCTAGTGGAATTGTGGGAACACTGAATAAAAACAGTGAAGAGTTAAAACGTCCCAGGGGACGCCCACTTTGGAAAACACTGGGCTAGAGCATAACCAAAATCGAATTCTATATGTAAATATACTAATAATGGTAAAAAACAAAGTAGTATTATTTATTAATTATGATTTGAGTCCCTTTCGTGTACTCATTACGCAATAGTTGTAGTAATGTGACGTGACTCAGTGAAAATAGTAGATGAAACCTTCACAATAACACACTACTCGTTATTGTAATACGAGAGTAGAATACAAATTTAAATACGTGCAACAATAATCGTTATTAATTTCAATTACGCAATATAACACATAAGTGCTGCGTTGTAAATTACTCATCATTCGCCAATATCATTCTAGAGATTCCTACTCTGATTATTAAAACATCTATTGCATTTAAATCAGCAAATTTAGGACTTCTATTTCCGTTACTTCTACCCCAACAAAAATGGCTACTATTCGCAGATCAAGGGTAGCCATTTTGTAACTGAGCTACGTGTGATTGAAAGAAGCTATTAGTCTGTTTACGTTTAATTACATTGAATAATTTAATGGGAGGTTAGCTGATATATCGCACTGAGATGACAGACTTCAAAAATTAATTTAGTTACTTTAGGTTCTTTCTATTGGAGACACTGAATAATTAAACAAAAGATATCATCAAAATTCTAATCACAAGCGTTATAATATACATAAGAAGCAATCAAAACCTGAAAATGGTTTTGATTGCTTCTTATGTATATTTTAACGCTTGTGATTAGAATTTTGATGATATCTTTTGTTGAATGATTCAGTGTTTCCAATAGAGGGAACCTAAAGTAACTACATTCCCTAGATAATGTATTTAATGTTGCTATAACAACGAATACTTATGGGTAATTAATTAATAGCTATTGAAAGATTTATGGAACGTTGACAAATACGGAGGTAAGATTAGGCTTCTCAAATGCTACTTCTTCGCCATACTTTTCTATGGGGTAAAATCATGGGACAGACACGAGCAACAAATCTGAAGCTTTCTAAATATGGCTATATAAAAGAATGCTACATATACCATGGGCAGACCACGTAACGAATAAGAAGAACGCATAGGTAAAAGTACTAATAACTGAGTCTTTTTCTGTTGTGTGTTAGTGTATGTGTATGTAAATGTTAGATGTTTAACACTTACATACATAAACAAACACACGACAGAAGGATCTGAAGGACAATAGCCTGTAACATACCTAGATAATGTATTTATAGTGCAAACCTAGAAGTATTCGTTGTTATAACAATAATAAATATATTATCTAGGGAATGTAGTTACTTTAGATTCTCTCAATTGGAAACACTGAATATTTAAACAAAAGATGTCATCAAAGTGCTATATTCAAGGTGTTTGACATTTGTTTTGGCATATTCTGTCACAATGACATTGTCAATTTATCTATTCAATAGCTTATGGGACCTATAAAGTTTATGGGATGTTGGTGAATACGAGCATAAATGTTGTATTTTATTGTATTTTCAAGGGTCAGTCCCGTTTAATAAAGATTATTATTATTAATGTGGTAAAACTACTGGAACTATTTCAATCTTTAAAATGCATTTATCAAAATACAGTTTTGGAAATTACGACAGTTGTCCTCTCAAGGTGCGATATATAGTAACTACTGTTGTATTCTCAACATTCCTATATACACCTAGAAGGAGATATTTTGTTTATTTATTTGATCATATTCTTTCTACCGTGAGGTGTAGGCGTCTTTAGGAGAAGATATACTTTGCTTATAGTAATTTAATCAATAGTTAGTTATTTATACGAGTATGAAGTAACTCCAAACCATGGTTTGCCCGCCAGAGGTTTAACCATGGTTTGCCCGCTAGAAGTTTTAACCTACTTATCTAACACTACTACCAGATTGTATTAACCATCTAACACTACTACCACATTTTATTAACCTTGATCAATAAAATAATAAAAATGAAATTCTATATAAAAGAAATGCCACCATCAATCATTTGAAGGTTATTTTTATATTAACCCATATAAAATAATACGACCGTAAATAGCCTCAAGATAAAAACTTACGCGGATCAAACAAAACGCAGAGCAAACTCCTCTGACGACACTTCTCCGGGCCCTTCATCTTGCCCACCTTCTCGCAGGCATCTCCAATGATCCCCTCGACCTCGGCCTTGATATTGTCGTTGTTCATAATGATGGTGACACACTCACGAGTATTATTGCACACGCACCGCCCCGCGAAATTACAACCACGTACGTATATTTTTCTCGCTCGGATATATGCTGTCGCTACAGACCGCCGGGCCAAACTGAAAACGCGGGAACGGGGCAGGCGCGTCCCGCTATCGACCGAATTCGGGACCGGAGGCGGCAGCGGCCTGGCGGGACGAGAGGGGGGGATTCACGAGGCGGGGTGCCGTCGCTACTTTGGACTTTACCGAGAACGCAATTGTCAAATAATGCAAGCAATTAACCCACTGATTTTATTGCTCACTAAATGTTTTCAATGTGCTTAGCTCTAGGCTAATTGTGTTTGTTATTATGTGCGGGGAGATTAAATACTGCACCACAATGCACATTCTTCAAATCATCGGAGATAAATAAATGATGATTCATGACTGTATAAACAAATTATGTTAATAAATATAGAATGTTTCATACGCATAATGAGAATTCAATCGGTTTATTACTTATGTTTTAAAATAAATGTCTACCAATCCAATTATGAATGAGAATAAATAAAACGATTTATTATTATTATATTATATTATATTATTATTATATTATATTATTATTATATTATAAGCTTATAGCTCTAGATATCTTCGAGCTGCTTCGATGACAAAAACCAGTAACTGGGGATCGAGACTGACCAACACCAAAGGGATAGAACTACTCAAAGTAATCAGTGAACATCAATTGAACATCAAAACGCATCTTGAAACAAAGATGACTACCTAGACTTTATGAAATACCTAGTAAAGAAATATATAATAAATGGAGACTATACTGTAAAAAACAAGTACTGAGGATCAAGATTAACCTAAAACACACAAAAATATAACTGCTCAAAACAGTAAGAGAGAATGCGAATGCCTGTCAACAGAAAGGCCAAGATTTTGGCCAGCAGATACAAATAAAATGCTTCATCTATAAAATTTATTACGAAAAATATCCGCAAATCAAAGTTGACGAAGAATGAACCTACCTCGGACCACTCAGCAATCATCGTTATACTTAGCGAATCAATAATAAGAAAAGACGAAAATTAAATACTAGCAAATAAGAACACACAATAGGAACGATTTAGAGAAGACTGTTGCGGCATATTTCATCATATTTTGTATATTTAATTTACTACCCTAAAAACACTTGTTATCTATATGCAACCATATTCCCCATTTTTGTAAACCCCTAAAACGTCCCCCCTTAGGTACATGGTAGGAGTGAGAGTAGTGAAATTCAAAGCAAGATTGCAGGAATTGAATGTGTAGAGACTGGTATGGAATGTGCGAATGAGGTGTACGAGATCAATTTAGAAAGTGTATGGAGAATAGATGTATGAAATAGTGGATATGTCTGAGCTGTGGGTAGACGAAAGGCTAAGAGGAAACCTAGGATCTAAGGTAAGGGAGAGAATGAAGAATATTGAATAGCAAGAAAGACAGATGCGAATGGCTGAAAGCTCTTACAACCCTGGTTATATGGAGTGGTAAATCCGGGGGATCCTCCAAGCTACTTAATCAGGGATGAGTGGAGCACAGATGACAAAGTGTGTATGGCAAGAGCCAGTTTACAGATTAATGAATAATAAAAAAAGTTATACAAGGTGAGATCAGGCCCGTTCTAAGATTTTCAGCGCCCGTGGGCTACTAAAAATAATGCGCTCCGCTTCATAAGAAAATAAAGATTTCATTCCGAATAGATTATTTAATTATTTTTGTCATGAAAATATGTTTAATAAAAAAAATATATATATTTATATATATATATATATATATATATATATATAGAAACTAAAACTACTACAATGATACAACTAACCCCCTAGGAGGAAAGTTAAACACCATCTGGCGGCACCACTTCAATTAGCAATGTAAGATAAGTACTTCTTGCCATCTTCTTTATTAATTAACATTGATATATCTGGTGATTCTTCATTCAGATAACCGAGAATGAAGAATCACCAGATATATCAATGTTAATTAATAATTACTCAAATTTTTTTGACATTTATGAATACGGGCACTAATGATTTAAACATTTCTACAAATTGTTAAATTAATAAATAATTGTGCGCAGCTATAGATATTCCGTACATTCAACGACGTGTATTGAGTTGCATACTATGTATTCGGCAAACATTCGAGAATTCGCTACGAGAGGACGCTAGTTATACAATTATAGCGCCAAACACCTTTCATACGGGCTATAATTGGTTTAATAAATATAAATAAAAAACTCTTTACGCCTTGTGATCACCAAATAACCTTGTGAGTGAATTTATTGTGTTCTCATTTAATCTGATGCTAATGTTATTTAATAATTAATCTAGTCTATGCAGACGCTGAGAAAAAACAATATTTGTATAATATATTATGCGTCAGTTAATGAAATCATATATTATTTATTAATTTCTTCAAAGTTCCTATCATTATGGTAATACACATTACTAACATGTAGTTACAATTTCTTGTTAGTTGCTGTCAAATGATTGAAATATTTAATGTCTATATTCAGCAACATCCCATAAACGTTATAGGCCCCATAAGTTATTGAATGAATAAATTAACAACGTCATTGTGACAGAATATGCTAAAACAAATGTCAAACACGTAGCGCTTTCGATTGGAGCTTTGATAACACTTTTTGTTTAAATGTTCAGTGTTTCCAATAGAGAGAATCTAAAGTAACTACATTCTCCACATAATTTATTTATAATTGCTATAATAACGAATACTTATAGAGTTCAATAGCTATGCCAATACTTTCCTTCTACAGAAGTACTGTATTCGGAAAGTAAAAGAGATCGTTTAGATATAATAAATAACCTTTTAATTAAATCATAGAAACTTATAGATAATAGTGTAGTGTAGAGTTCAAGTCGTTTGAAATAGTGGACGGGTATAGTGTAGTTGGTAGGGGCCACCCACCCACCCCACCTTTGCTCGCATAGTTTTTCCATAGGATAATACTCTACTTGGAATAGTTTCCAACAATATAAAATATTTGTATCCATTGATAAAGCTATGCGAGCAAAGGTGGGGTGGGTGGGTGGCCCCCACCAACCAAACTATACCCGTCCACTATTTCAAACGACTTGAACTATGCATTACATTGTTTCTCACATTTTTTTTACGAATCAGACGTAAATTAATAAAGTACATTAATTTAATCGTAGAAAATAACGGATAACAGTGTAGTGCATAGTTCAAGTCGTTTGAAATAGTGGACGGGTATAGTGTGGTTGGTAGGGACCACCCACCCACCCCACCTTTGCTCGCATAGTTTTTCCATAGGATAATACTCTTCTTGGAATAGTTTCCAACAATATAAAATATTTGTATCCATTGATAAAGCTATGCGAGCAAAGGTGGGGTGGGTGGGTGGCCCCTACTAACCACACTATACCCGTCCACTATTTCAAACGACTTGAACTATGCACTACACTGTTATCCGTTATTTTCTACGATTAAATTAATGTACTTTATTAATTTACGTCTAATTCGTAAAAAAAATGTGAGAAACAATGTAATGCATAGTTCAAGTCGTTTGAAATAGTGGACGGGTATAGTTTGGTTGGTGGGGGGCACCCGCCCACCCCACCTTTGCTCGTATACTTTATTTCTCGTTCTCTCTTTCACTGCCTTATGTACCTACCCCATCCCACCTTTGCTCGCATAGTATTTTCAATGGATACAACTGTTTTATATTGTTGAAATTATTCCAGGGAGAGTGTTATCCTATGGAATAAACTATGCGAACAAAGGTGGGGTGGGCGGGTTGCCCCTACCAACCAGACTATACCCGTCCACTATTTCAAACAACTTGAACTATGCACTACATTGTTTCTCACATTTTTTTTTACGAATTAGGCGTAAATTAATAAATGAAATTAATTGAATCATAGATAGTAACGAATAACAGTGTAATGCAGAGAATTGCTATAATAACGAATACTTGTAGAGTTCAATAGCTATGCCAATACTTTCCTTCTACAGCAGTACTGTATTCGGAAAGTAAAAGAGATCTTTTAGATATAATAAATAACCATTTAATTAAATCATAGAAAGTTATAGATAATAGTGTAGTGTAGAGTTCAAGTCGTTTGAAATAGTGGACGGGTATAGTGTGGTTGGTAGGGGCCACCCATCCACCCCACCTTTGCTCGCAAAGTTTTTCCATAGGATAACACTCTTCTTCAAATAGTTTAAACAATATTTTCTTTTTCGTTTTGTGAATACGAATTTTAAGAAAATAAATGACTATGTTGTGAATAAGAAAAAGTGCGATTGTATACATAAACGCCCAAAATAGATATATGTATAAAGTTCTATGAATATTTCGTGACGAGCACGGTTAAGAATTTGCATTTAATCTGCACGAAAAAAAAAACCATTGACCTTCCCTATATTAATAATTCAGTGCGTTACATTAGCATGTATTAATTTAAATTCCTAACTAGTGTTAAACACACGAATTTATTTCACACGCCGGAAACCGTAATCTTCCGGCAAACTTCCTCTCTGCACTAGATTCAGACATGAAATACATACTGATAAATCTAAAATTAAATTAAAAGGCCGATAATAATTCTTAATATTATTATTTTATACAACTCAGCTTCAATGTAGAATTCTAAAGATAATATCTAAAATCTAAGCTAATCAAGCTGGCCATAGTATACATATAAGTCTGGAAGACTAAAAGTGGTATGTCACAGTTGAATTGTTTTGAAAAGGAGAAGATTTTGTTTACAATTTTTTTGAAAGAAAACATATGTTAATTTCCATTTGAGCACATTAAGGTACATTAAAGCGATTAAAGAATGACTCGTCTTATCACTTAGTCAATGATAAAATGTACTGTATAATAATACATAGAATTGTGATTCTTATGTGGTTATCTATATTGAAACAGGTGAATAAACGTGATTATTCCAAAAGTGATGTCAGTAATGCTAATTCAATGAATGACGCGACGTACGATTCGTCATAGAGATATAAATATATTTATACATATGAATTTATATGAGTAATACGTAGGATTCAACTAAATCAATGTAAATACTGCTAATATAATAAATAATTATAAGATTAGCAGCCTTTGCAGGCAAGAAATAATTTTATGTCCTCTGTTATACGTACAAAACACTATTTCAGATACCGTATTTTTCGGACTATAAGACGTGCTTTTTTTACATAGAACAATGGAGTCAAATGTTAGGTGCGTCTTATAGTCTTTACATTTATATTGTTTAAACTATTTCAAGAAGAGTACCAACCAAACTATACTCGTCCACTATTTCAGATAACTTTAAGTCTCCTATACATTGTTTCTCACATTCTTTTTATATATTAGGCGTAAATTAATAAATGAATTTAATTAAATCATAGAAAGTTATAGATGATAGTGTAGTGCAGAGTTCAAGTCGTTTGAAATAGTGGACGGGTATAGTTTGGTTGGTAGGGACCGCCCACCCACCCCACCATTGCTCGCATAGTTTTTCCATAGGATAACACTCTTCTTGAAATAGTTTATACAATATAAAACGTCTATATCCATTGAAAAAACTATGCGAGCGAAGGTGGAGTGGGCGCCCCCCAACCAAACTATGCCCGTCCACTATTTCAAACGACTTGAACTCTGCACTACACTGTTATTCGTTACTATCTATGATTCAATTAATTTCATTTATTAATTTACGCCTAATTCGTAAAAAAAAATGTGAGAAACAATGTAGTGCATAGTTCAAGTTGTTTGAAATAGTGGACGGGTATAGTCTGGTTGGTAGGGGCCACCCGCCCACCCCACCTTTGTTCGCATAGTTTATTCCATAGGACAACACTCTCCCTGGAATGGTTTTAACAATATAAAACAGCTGTATCCATTGAAAAAACTATGCGAGCATAGGTGGGGTGGGTGGGCGTCCCCCACCAACCAAACTATACCCGTCCACTATTTCAAACGACTTGAACTCTGCACTACACTATTATCCATTATTTTCTACGATTAAATTAATGTCATTTATTAATTTACGTCTAATTCGTAAAAAAAAATGTGAGAAACAATGTAATGCATAGTTCAAGTTGTTTGAAATAGTGGACGGGTATAGTGTGGTTGGTAGGGGACACCCACCCACCCCACCTTTGCTCGCATAGTTTTTTCCATAGGATAACACTCTTCTTGAAATAGTTTAAACAATATAAAACGTCTATATCCATTGAAAAAACTACGCGAGCGAAGGTGGGGTGGGCGGGGGGGGCCCACCAACCAAACTATGCCCGTCTACTATTTCAAACGACTTGAACTATGCATTACATTATTTTTCACATATATTTTTTTAATTAGTCTTAAATTAATAAATAACATTAATTTAATTATAAAAAATAACGGATAATAGTGTAGTGCATAGTTCAAGTCATTTGAAATAGTAGACGAGTATAGTTTGGTTGGTAGGGACCTCCCACCCACCCCACCTTTGCTCGCATAGTTTTTTCATAGGATAACACTCTTCTTGAAATAGTTTTAACAATATAAAACGTCTATATCCACTGAAAAAACTATGCGAGCGAAGGTGGGTTGGGCGGGGGGGCCCCACCAACCAAACTATGCCCGTCCACTATTTCAAACGACTTGAACTCTGCACTACACTATTATCTATAACTTTTTATGATTTAATTAAATTCACATTTTATCTATAATTTTCTATAATTCTAATAATATATTTTAGATAATCGAATGCTTTGGTATATTAGTATGAATTTGTAAGTTTTAATGGGAATTTTCCATCTGAGAATATTGCTTTGATTCAAATATATTTAAGTACGACAAATCTAATGTCCTAACAAAAATAAAAAAACTGGGCTCAACCGGGATTTGAACCCGGGACCTCTCGCACCCAAAGCGAGAATCATACCCCTAGACCATTGAGCCGCTGTTCTTAAACAAAATGAAAGTATCAAAGATTTTAATTTTGTATAAACACATTCTTAAAAAATTGTGAAATCGATGTTTGTCGTCTTTCCACACCTCTACATGCCTATTCCTCACTATAATGTTATTGTTGTCTTGTAATTAATGTAATTTGATAATAAATTTATTATTATTAGTATTATTATTATTATTAGTATTAATATTAGTATTAGTATTATTATTATTATTATTATTATTATATAAAAACGTAGACAATGTCTTGAAGCCGCCCGACCTGGCATAATGTATTTTGTACTATCAGATTGTTAGTTCAAAAGAGGGGGTCGTAGGTTCAAATTCCTATCGAGTCGAGTTTTTTTTCTCATATTTTTGAAATGATATAATTATTTAAATGTCCTCAACAGGCATTTACATTAGAATTCCTAAATAAATAAAGAGAAATATTACACGTAGAATGGCTTTTGATGTAAGGCACCTAGGCATCTGGAAAACGAGATTCAATTCCTCAGTGGGAACTGCAATTTGAAATAAGATATTTGAGGCTAAACGTATGTTTACAGTCTGACAATGAGCTAATCAAAGAATAAATTAATTTTCAACAAATTTATTAATTTAATTAAATATTATTTCGTGTTGCATGTTTTTTCATTGTTTGAATTGATATAATTTTTCTCGAAAAATTTCTTATGTAATCTATATTATAATATACATATCAATATTATAATATACATATCAATATTATAATATACATATCAATATTATAATATACATAATTAATATTATAATATAATAAATCTATATTATAATATACATCAATAATATAGATTACATACTTTTGTTTTTCTCAAATAAATTTGTTTTCATTTCATAATTTAAATTATTGCAATTTAAAGGATAAAAAAACGATTTTTTACTTTGTTTTTTATCACAATTCAGTTACACTTTGCAACTAGTCATCGGAGGAACTCGAAAATGGCTAGCGCTTAGCCGAAACTAGTTGCAAAGTGTAACTGAATTGTGATAAAAAACAAAGTAAAAAATCGTTTTTTTATCCTTTAAATTGCAATAATTTAAATTATGAACTGAAAACAAATTTATTTGAGAAAAACAAAAGTATGTAATCTATATTATTGATGTATATTATAATATAGATTTATTATATTATAATATTGATATGTATATTATAATATTGATATGTATATTATAATATAGATTAGCTTTATTTATCCTTTAAAATGAATTATCACAAAGTAGATGCCTTAACAATCCAATATTGCAATTTATATTGATAGTATGTCATATCCTGCTACATACATAGCCTTTTTAGGCACCAACCTCACTACCAATTACAACAACTATCAACCGTGTCACTAACTATATGGATAAGCTCATCCATTTTAATTATAAAACGTTCACGAGAGAAAGAGAGAGTTCAACAATCTCAATTTGGCGTGAACGTGGAAATAAAATTAAAAAAATTCTTTACGGTTCGTGATCATGAATATTAGTATTCTACGAACGTTACATCATCTTATTACATACAATTTCTGTGATATAAAAATAGTGGATACAAATGTAAACGACCGACTAAAACAACCATTATATTTGGGATCCAATAATTTAAATGTAAAAATACTTTTTGTGTAAATAAAATTCAGTATTTTATAGTAGTTTTAGCATAACAAATTATTCATGAGTATGAATGAATATGCCTACACCGAAAGGTAAAATGCAAATAGATAGTGTAAAAAATATGTATATAATCGCTATCATAGAATTTAATACACTCTATAATAGTGATATTCGAAGTGTGAAAAATATTTTGGAGGGTTGCATTGATTTCAAAGATGTGCGAAACATAAGTTATTAATTTTTATGAATACTAAACATAAAGCTGCTATTCATCAGAATTAAGAGTATTTTAATCCAATTAAACAATAAATTCTCATTGTAGAGCTCCCAGCCGTGATGTTTTTCCGCCAGTCAAGGAAAAACCCCTTTCGGCCCTGCCTGTGACATTTGCCACCATAACATTTACATGCCTCTACTTCTATATGATTGCTCTTAATCACTAATTGCATTTCAACAAGGTATTTTAAAGAAAATCCATGTGTAATTTTGGAATCTTATGAATTTTGATGTGTGAATAAGCGCAATAATAATTAGCAAAGAAAAAATTTTAAAAAGTCAGGGCTGAATTGGTTGTTAATTGAGTTTAATCACCCAGTATTTACCAGAAAACCTCGGAAAACTATGAAAAATTATTCGCAAAAGTTCGCCCTGATGGGATTTGAACTAAGGCTCCCCAGTGCTGACTACAAGGCGGACGACCCCCCTCGCTACTCGGTGACTGAGTTAGGTGCCCTATACCAGGGGTAGCCAACTTTTTTGTTCATAAAATCTACTTTTTATCTTAAAAATGTATCGTGATCGACCTGTTGTCATTGGTGCTCTATTTATGAAGTAGTCTTCTAATCAGTTCATAATTTCAAACATTGCGAACGATCAACCAAATTAGGGATCGAAGCCTAATTTAGTCGATCGTTCGCGATGTTTGAAATTATGAACCGATTAGACTTGTTGGCCTTCAGTATCAATTATATTATTATTTTATAATGAATTTCAGATATTCGGCAATCAATTTTGTCAAGCATATTTGCACATTAAAAAGAAAACCTTACAAACAGAAGAGTTGAGAGACTAAAAAAATGAATTCCCTCTCGATTATTTTAAAATTCCTTTAATTTTCTGGCGTGTACACGCATGCTGAAAGTGTGTGTATGTGTGTGTGTTATTTTCAGATCGATTTTTCTTTAACCACTTTACTATTCCCCTTGTTTACGCGCGTCCGGGCTGCCTTTGGCACCGAACCAGGTCCGCATTTCAGAATTAATCCATAATAGAAATGCGCATGAGAATCAGATCAATTTATATGCGAACAGAAGTTTAAATCTAAATGCAATATTTATATTTAACTCTTTAGAATTAACTTGAACGCGATGCTGTACTGGTAAACCGTAGCAGAAGATATTGACCGTACTCATGAAGGTATATGCTATGTATTTGAAATTTTAGATGGGTAACTTAAGTTTAAGTTAAAATATGTACACAGATTTTTTTTGTTTGAAAATAAATACACCTTACACGGTCAATAATACTGTCAGTCCTAGTACTGTCAGTATTTGCTTCCATCTTCAATCATATTTATCAATTATCCGAATAAAGATCAGTATTCTCTTCATTCCATCATTATTATATCTAACACGATCAATAATACTGTCAATTTTTAGAATAATGAACATTTAAAACATGTTATCGTACAGTAATACTGTCATTATTCCAAAATATTGGCAGTATTATTCATCGTGTAAGAATTTTTATTTAGTTTTAGGAAATATAAAAATCAAAGCTTTAACCTACTACCATAATTAGTTTTTGTTGAATAATAATTTGGGACTTTTTATAAGTCTTATAAAAATAGACTACAAATTTACCAAAAAAATAACTAAGGCTCGGTTATATAAGATAACTCTGGAGTTAATTTCAAATCTATGATTAAAACATCACTTTTGACAGATTTGACACATAATATGACATTGTCATATATAATTAGAGGTACATGATATGTACTATGAAATGCAAAGTTATCATTAGTTTATGCAACATCTAACAATACAAGCAAATTGTTATCTCTCCTTTATATAACCGAGCTTAAAGCCGCTTTCGTGTATGGTTCGTGAGCTACTCCGGGCTGTTCTAAAGCCCTGGTTTACTAGGTGGTACTTGTTGCAGGGGGTACAAAATCAATTACAAGTAATTTCTTATGCAGAGCTTCATTTTTCAAAGATGTAAATTAAATCTGTATCATGGCCATGCATCGCGGTTTCTTGTTGCCCCCACCATTCCCCATCAAAGACATTCGCCACATCGCTTCTCAATTGGTTTCTAAATGTCATTAGGGTACAGTAGGTTTAGCAGTTTATTTAAGTGATACAGCGTTTCTAAAGTTTGAGAACCCTTAATCTAGGGAATGTAGTTATTTTAGATTTTCTCTATTGGTAACACTGAATACTTAAACAAAAAGTGTCTCCAATCACAAGCACTATTAAAGCTGTTTGACATATGTTTTGACAAGTTCTATCACATTGACATTTCAATGTGTCCATTCAATAGCTTATGGGACCTATAAAGTTTATGGGATGTGAATATGTGCTCGGTAAGACCAAACTCCCCCTACTGGGTAATTGAGAAACCTATCTCACTTAAAAACGTGTTTTTAGCGATTTTTAGTAGGCTATTGGGTAATTGAGAAATATTCCTAATCTAAAAATATATTTTCCAGTAAATTTTACGAATGCTACTCATAAAACCTTATAAGGTCATACGTTGACAGTATGACAGCAATCAGGGCTGTATTTAGGGAAAAATCGGGGGGTTTAAAGAATCGCATACAAATAATTTGTATTTATTATGAATGAGAAAGAAAAACACTTTACTTTACATAACATTTCGAGGAGGGTTTAAACCCCCAAAACCCCCCCTCAAATACGGCCCTGACAGTAACAATTGACAGTACAGGTAAACGTCGTTTTGCGCCGGTTCGATTTACGCCGATTCACAATTACGCCGGTTGGTGCCAGGCACACTTTTACACGTAGTTTTATTCTATTGCTGTGTACGCGAGCAGCCTATTGTGTGTGTGAAATTGTTTCAGAGTTAGTTTTGTGTGAATCAAAAATCTGAACTCTGCTTATGACGAAGTGACATCCAAAGTGTAGAAGAGATAGATAACATTAAGATAAACGAAGACATTATCGGGCTTACACGCGAATGTGGATTCGAAGACGTAACAACCGAAGATGTGACCGAACTGTTAGACGTGCATGACCAACCACTCTCAAATCAAGAATTAGAAGAGTTGATGCAAGTATTGATCGCCCTCAATCAGAAAATCCCGAAGAAGAAGAAGAAGAAGAGGAAGATGAGAAAGAAAATGATCTGAAAACCCTAAAAACGGGCGATCCTTGATTCTATAGAAAGCTTAGCAGATGAGCTCTGTGAGATAGATGTGATTTCAATCGAAGCTCAAATGTTAAAAGAAGCGTCACAGCTGCAGTTCGACCTTATGCTATTATTCTGCAAGAATAGAAGCAACAATCAATGCTTTTTTGTGTGAGAATTTAATTTAGTATCGACGAACTAGTGAATTAGTATTTATTTAGAAACAAATTATTATTTGCATCAAGAGATTAGTATTTATTTTATAAACGAATTTAAACTGTATTTATTGAAAACATTTATAATTTATTTTGAATATATATAGGATATGTATTAAATAGACATGTTAAAATTGTTCTTAGCTTTTTTACACGGAACCTAACCTTATATCGTCCATTATATTTGTGTTCATTTTACGCCGATTTTTTTTACGCTGGTGTCTCTCAGAACGGAACCCCGGCGTAAAACGACGTTTACCTGTACTTTGTTATATATTATAGAGTTTACTCAAAAGATGGCATATTAAACTACCCAATCATCTTTTGTTTCAGAATCTTTTCTACAACGGTGACAATATACGTGATGTAAGTCGCCTATGGTTTTGGCTAGTATAGCACAGCGAAATTTGATAAAATCGGCATAAATTTACGTATATTATTTTTTAAGTATGTGTGACGCATTCAATAAAACCCCCCATAGTAAAAATGTATAATAATTAACTTACCCAGTCCCATTTTACAGAACATAGCCTCTGCTTCAATAAGAGACTTCTTAGCTGACACCTCAGCGACCTTCTCTTGTTCCGTTTTAGCCTCCTCTTTCGGAATTTCCTTGATTATCGGCTTTACGGGCTCGGGCGTCGGTGCCTTTGGCTCCGGCTGGACCTCCTCCACAACCGGTTTCTTTTCAACCACCGGCGCCGCCACCTCGTACTCTCGCACGTCCTTAAACGTAGCCACGGAAGACACCTCTGGAAGCTCCTGACTCTTATCGTCCTCCTCCTCGTCCTCCTCTTCAGCGTGCTTGAACTCATCCTCAGGATCGCTATCAGAGTACCGGTCGAGCATATCATCATGCTGCTGGGGCGGCTGCACCACCGCAGCGGGCACAGGAGCCACCTCCCGTTCAAGCTCCATGAAATCCAGCGTGGCCTTCTTCATGTCGTCTTTCTTTTCATCCAGCTGCTGCGCCGCCGAAGACATTTCCGTTAGAAACTTGTCGATCTTAGCGTCAGCCTCTTTGCGGTCGGGAAAGGGGTCGCCCAAGTCCAGTAGGTTGGAGTCCATCTTCGTCGTTGCGGGGAGATCGAATGCGTTGTTACTACCGCCGCCCGCACCAGTTTCCACCCCTTTATCGATCACCCCCGCCGCCGCGTCACGTGCGTGCTCACCGCCACCCGGCGACACGTCGTGCCCCAAATGCTCGAAGTCGTCCAGCGAGTCTACCTCACGCTTGATCGGCGCGACCAGATCGCCACCGGTTAACAGATCTTTGTTCTCCATTGTGTCGACTGTGGTACACGATTTTCAGTGGAGGGTTGGAAGGACGCGCGGATTTTGCACTAACCGGCACCGGCACCAGACTGTCATATGTCAGAGGATATGTTTTTATTTGCTGCAGATGGTTCGCGCGGCGCGGGGGGTAGGGAGAGCACGCCGGCGCCCTGTCATTGGCCGCGTTTCCCCTCACTTTTCGGCGTGGGGGCACCGTCGACAAGACCTGACTCACCGCACCGCTACCACCGGCTGGGTGATAAAAAGACGACGAGGATTTCCCGGTGACAAGATGATTTTGAACGTGACACTGAGTGACTGTGCGTTGCTTAGCAACTATAAACAAACAACACTGGTGGCCATTGAAATTACGAATAATTGTTTTTTAGGAGTATATTTGGTTGCATACTGTAAAACATAGGACGTATAAAAAATATTTACTAAAACCCTGGATTCCTAAAAAACGGCGCATTAAAAAACTCGTTTTTAAATCATTTGCACGTGGGAAAATCCAATGGAAAAGTTTTTAAATCCACTATTGCCAACTAGTAAATAAAGCACAAAAGAGCAAAATACAAGCAGTTGAAATGAAGTATACGAGGAGTGACAAAAAAGGACAAAATGAGGAATGAGGATATAAGACCAGCACTAAATGTAACACCGACAATAAAGTACATAGAGGAAAGACAATTAAGATGGCAGAGACAGCACCAGCCAAAAGAATATGGAGAGCTAAAATCAAAAACAAGAAAAACGGAAGAACAAGAAAAAAATGGGATGAAGCTATATCAGAACTATTAAAAAGGAAAGCAAAAAGCAAAAGAACTGGCAATAAATAGAAGAGAATAGAAAAAAATTATAAAAGAATAGAAGGAAATGCAAACCTTTAAACCACACTGTGGTAGAAAAGGCCAGCGTCTTCATGCATATCCAAGACACAGGGTCGAAATATAGCATCGACAAATGAAACAAATGCCCAGGCCCTTTTTCAGGAGCCTGTTCGCACAATCCACTTCGAAAAATTATCCCACACAACTTTCCGAATGTATTAATATTAGTGTAAAATATTAAAATAACACCAAAACACGAAAACTATAATACCTAGAATCTCGAATTCGTTCTTAATACAGCACTCTCCTTCGGTTCGTGCTGTAAACTTATTCGCTCATTCGGAAAACTTGCCTTGCTGCACTAATACTGTAAATTACTATAAAATAATTCTCACAAATTTGTTTGATTTGTTCGATCTGACCTGATCAGGGGATGGACTTTTGACCGATAGCTATGAATATAGCAATCGAGAGTAAAGGAAACTGAAAGCTTGACAGTAGTTTTTTCACATTAATTTTTGAGTTAATTCCATTAGTTCAAAGCTATTAAACGCGTGACCTGTTTCACTTGATTTTACTTGATATTACTTGATTTTACTTGATTTCATTTCACTTGATTAGATTTGATTAAACTTGATCTAACTTGATTTGACTTGATTTGACTTGATTTGATTTGATTTGATTTGATTTGATTTGATTTGATTTGATTTGATTTGATTTGATTTGATTTGATTGGATTGGATTGGATTGGATTGGATTGGATTGGATTGGATTGGATTGGATTGGATTGGATTGGATTGGATTGGATTGGATTGGATTGGATTGGATTGGATTGGATTGGATTGGATTGGATTGGATTGGATTGGATTGGATTGGATTGGATTGGATTGGATTGGATTGGATTGGATTGGATTGGATTGGATTGGATTGGATTGGATTGGATTGGATTGGATTGGATTGGATTGGATTGGATTGGATTGGATTGGATTGGATTGGATTGGATTGGATTGGATTGGATTGGATTGGATTGGATTGGATTGGATTGGATTGGATTGGATTGGATTGGATTGGATTGGATTTGATTTGATTTGATTTGATTTGATTTGATTTGATTTGATTTGATTTGATTTGATTTGATTTGATTTGATTTGATTTGATTTGATTTGATTTGATTTGATTTGATTTGATTTGATTTGATTTGATTTGATTTGATTTGACTTGATTTGACTTGATTTAACTTGATTTGACTTGATTTGACTTGATTTGACTTGATTTGACTTGATTTGACTTGATTTGACTTGATTTGACTTGATTTGACTTGATTTGACTTGATTTGACTTGACTTGAATTGATTTGACTTGACTTGATTTTAATTTATCTGATGTACGGCAAGTAAAATTTGTATGGTATTTGTATGTACATACATCACATATAGTTGACATGAGTTTTGAGGTAAAAAAAGTCCTGAATATTTCACATTTCACGTGTTTAAAGCTTTGGTATATAGGCAACCGTGTGATCATTAAAAATAATAACATAATGTCTAAACATTCAACTAGCAAACTTATAACACCAAAGATACAATGTTTATTATGGTAGTACAACCATACATAATTAATGCTTTTGAAATTACAGTTTTTTAATATAATTACTCAATTAATTATTTTCCCGCCACTGTGTTTTTATAATGGCCGCTTAACGGTACAAACCGATCGCGGTTACCTGCGCATTTGTCATTTGTAACAAACGAGTAGTTACCCGGAGTTGTCATTGTGCGTGGCATCGTAAACCCCGTGCCTGTCCCCCCAAAACTACAAATAGGCCTACAAGGCATTCCCCTTGCGGCGGGGCGCACGCGCAAAACGCCCGAGGCACCGGCAGTCAGGTTAGTTGTGCGAACGCGGCGACGCCGAATGGGATGACCATGACCACCACGATGAAGGATCGGGACGGTGACAAACACGACAAGGGGGCGAAAACGGGCAATCGTAACGGACACATTGTGAGTTCTAATATTTTTTTTTATATATGTAATTAATTTTTATAGTAAGTGTTCTTAATTGAATTAGTGGTATGTGTGCCAGTGGAGCAAGTTGAAGTTAGTTGTATAGCATGAAGTTGACTTTTAAAGCGCCAACTAATTTGAATTAAAGCAGTAGTTAGTAATTACTGTATTTTATACATTAATAACTACCTATTGGCCTTCGGATCCTTATGTCGTATATACGTATGATGCCCGTATTCATAAACATGTGTTAAACAAAATAAAGTGCAAAAGTGACAGTTAAGTTATGACAACTGATTATAAGGTTCCAAAACGGGCCTTTTAATTTCTCACCATATTAAAGTAATAATCGTCATTTATTTCCTAACAACTTCTTTTAATTCTTGAAGAACACTAATTTTGATAATAAAATATAGTATTTTCCAATATCGACCGTCAAATGATTTAATCGTTACAACATAACCTAAATCGTTGTCAAATTGTAACTGTCCACTTTGAATTTAAGGATGGGATCGATCACAGATGTACGCTTCTTATGATATGAATTATGAAATTGTATTGTATATAGTTTTTGCTAAATCTCAATATAATTTCTCAGTACGTGCTATAAGATTAATATCGACATGACTAAACCCATAAGGGAGCGTTATATTTTAACTGTCGTTTATGAATACGAGAATGAGTTGTAGAAAATCGTCCCCGAGTTTAAAATAGTATTGCCAATTAATATTGTTAATGAATTGCAAAATTGAACAATACTGTTTGTATATGTGTGCATATAATTCATGCAGTAACCACACAAACTATAATTAAATGCGAAATCCGCAGAAAGGACGCTTTTAGATTTAATAATTGTTTACCCCTTACATTAATAAAAATAGGATTGAGTTACAACTCTTGGCTATTAGCAAAGATAAATACTATGATTAATAAGGATATTATTTATGTAGTATATAAAATGTATTAACCCTTTGTGTACAAATTTAGTTGAAGATTTATTTTTTTATAAAACATATTGATTTTGTTGATGTGTGGTATAACATGTAAAATTAATAGCTTCTATATATTTTTTAAAAATTTAATTATTAACACTACCTCTGTTAAGGGTGGTGTTTTTTGATTAGGCAACTTGTGATGCACATGTAATACATATGCGAAATGTGTATAAGAAATACGCACCGTTCTCTTTAACTACAACATAAATTGAGTTGCAAAAATACGTATACAAAAGAATAATTTTGCACGTATTTCGTAGTCTAGGTGGGAATGTCCAAAAATTATTTTTAATATGATAAAAAAAACATATAGTGTAAAGAATTCTACGCAACGTTTATCCCCCTTATCGACATTTAATTATATTCCAATCTTTCCAGCATTAAAAATGAAGGAGATATTTATTTGCGCAGCAATTTTTAAAATATTATAATACTTATGGATGTATAGGGCATGATTATCTTGCATTTTCGATATATGATTATTTAATATGTATGGGAGTGATTAAACTACTAGATTGCTACCTTCTATACAGTCGAATCTTTAACATGCTATAACTACAAATTTTAGTCATCAATTCTTGCAAACGAAGTTTCAATACCAAGGATGAAGTGTTTTTATTGACTTGCATAAATTGTATGCCATTCCATGGCGTAGTCTTGCCTAAAAGCTGGAAACAATTACACAAGTTTCGCCATAAGGAAAGTATAGGCTAAATCCCAGCCTTAAGGTTGGCGTTTTCAAATTTAAGCAACTTGTGATGCACATGTAATAGCATAGGCGAAATGCGTATAAGAAATATGCACCGTTTTCTTTAACTACAACATACATAGAGTTGTAAATATACGTATGTAAAAGAATAATGTTGCACGTATTTCGTAGTCTAGGTGAGAATGAAATTTAACTTCACGATTACCGAGGGACTATGGACATTCTCACCTAGACTACGGAATACGTGCATCATTATTTTGCATACGTATTTTTGCAACTCAATTTATGTTTTAGTTAAAGAGAACGGTGCGTATTTCTTATACGCAATTTTGCCTATGCTATTACATGTGCATCACAAGTTGCCTATATTTGAAAACGCCAACCTTAATTGGAGTTAACCAATTCATACTGCAATAAGTCGATGCTTCAATTGGTAAGTAAAGGGTGACCTATAGCGCCGCGTGTGGTCTAGAATATTATACATTGTGCTTTGTTTATCTTTCTATTCGTTTGTGTTTTGGCCGTTTTTAGTGAACAATTATTTACTGAGTTCATTTCCGTAGTTCCCGTCCGGTTCTATTTTGTAGAATATTCGTAACAAGTTTTTTTCACGGAGACCAGGAGTGCAATTTTTAACCCATCCATATTATCACGTACACGTTTCATAGCGCTGAATCGATGGAATGAACTCAATAATTAATGTCAAAATCTAACTACTGTCAAGCTTTCAGTTCTGTCAAATATGAGCATTATCTTTCACGAAGCGAAGAGTCAAAAATCGACACCATTTTCAATAATAGCGAACGTGTCTCGATCTCTACATTAATAGCGATCGCTGAAAAATCTAGCTCCTGGTGTCCAACCCCCTTTTCGGAGGATCATTTTTCCCGCTCTCGTTTGCCCTGACCTAGCCTTCCACACGGGTTGGTTACCGCATCTTAGACCAGGTTGCTCAGGTTTCCAGGGTTCACCACCTCTTTTGAGGCTTCGTGGAGGTGAGAGTCGGGATTGGGTAGGAGAGGCTATGTGACAATCTCTTCATGTACGATTGTCATGCGGTACGCATGCACTACCCCATTTTGAACCCCATTTGATCTATCTATAACTACTAATTATGGTCACCAATTTTTACACACAAGTTTCAAAGCCAAATAATATTCTTTAAGGGTAGGATTACGCTAATACTCTTTTTGTGGCAGGTATTGTAAAATTGAATTGAAATGTTTCCAACATATTTACAATGGAAATGGATATAATTTATGCAAGTTAATAAAATTTCTATTTTATTAACTTGCATGAATTATATCCAATTCCAGTGTAGTTTTTGGCAAAATCTCAATACAATTTTAAAATACCTGCCATAAGAAGAGTAGAGAAGAGTAAGCGTAATCCTACCCTTAAAGAATATTCCTTGAATAGTCAAGAAGATGTGTCATAACAGTTGGACGTGCCTCATTGATAAAAACTTCTGATAATAAATAAATTCTAGGTATTGTGTACATAACGCTTAGGGAAAGATAAGACTTTTCAACTTACGTTTGTTTATACTGTTATCTCGTTTTTTTGCGTGCGGTTTCATACGATATAAATGAATGTTATAACTATAAACATAAGTATTAAACGTTATATCCTTTAATCAATACATTTTACTTTATAAAATATTGTAAAAGATGTATAATTTTGTTTATTTTTAACTTTATTACATACTGTGTAGAGGATTGTTAATGCCAATAAAGGTCTATTATATATATATATATATATATATATATATATATATATATATAATAATAATAATAAACAATAATAAACTTAGGTAGCACTACAAGTTCACCAGGAACGAATAGTACTCTTCCATGTCGTACGACTCGACAGTTTACAACAATGGTTTTTCTCTTTTAAAACTATACAAAGATTTTAAATGTGGAAGCTAATTATAAAGTTTTAGAGGTCACTGTAGTGTGGAGCCTTTTCGACAATTTATGTTATCGAAGTCTATAATTTGTGTTTTTTGTATTATCATGGTGTCTTATTTCACATAACTCAAATCTTATCTGAATTATTAAATACAAATAATAGACATTCCTACACATACAGACCAATACAAATTATATATGGCAACGTCGAAAATGATAAATAATGAAATAAGTCTTAATACATACATACTATATAATACATTATTATTATTATTATTATTATATGGCAACGTCGCATTATATGTCAAAGTTGCCAAAAGTGAGGATAGAATCACGTTTTTGAAATTAACTCGAGAGTTATCTGCTTTATACAACCGAGCCTAAATCTACTGATGGCGATAAGTAACAATTTCAAAAACGTGATTCCAACCTTACTTTTGACAACTTTGACATATAATGCGACGTTGCCATATAATAATAATAATAATAATGTATTATATAGTATGTATGTATTAAGACTTATTTCATTATTTTTCATTTTCTATTTGCACCAATTGAGAGGTGAGAGGTGTTGAAATATTTTAGCAGGACGAAAATACGTCTTGACAATAATTAAAACGTTCTGGTAACAAATTTTGACATTCAGTATAATTTGTATATACAAACTTATATAAATGTATGCATAATGCATAATTGAAATAAAAAACAACTTTTATTTGGTCATAAAAATCAACGCATAATAATAACAACTAGAAACAGAATAATTTTGATATGATTTCGATCAATTTTGCTACATGTCATTTTACATATGTTTATTTGTATTTACAGATGAAGAATGGGGTGGTGCCAGACCGACAAGAGAATAGCCGTAAACTACCCATTTTGGTATGTCAAAACATAACATAAGTATAATTAATAACTACTAAGAACGTATATTTATATGACAGTCAGGGACAGTTTCTAATGTATGTTAAATTTTACTAGAAGTATGTACATAGTTTAACCTTGTTCAAATAATTTGTGGTGTATAAATATTTCATATTTTTTAATTAATGCTTGTTTGTTTCTTACGTGGTTTTATTATCGGTTTTACATTATATTACGTGACTGAACGAAACACAAGCGTAATTTTTATTTCTATTCATTAATAGAAACATTTTAATACTTAGAAAAGAATACAGTTAACAACCCGTAATCAAAACTTGAAACAATGATACATTATGGCAAATAATTAATTGCAACCATATGGAATACAAACATTTGTTTATCAATCATATTCATTACTAAATAATAAAGGTTGTCTTATTTATGATACTAATCGAGAGTATTTAAATAAAATTCGGTACATTTGATTAAAATTCACGAATATTCTGTAAAAATCGTGTATTTTTATAAGCTGATACAACAATAATAAAGATCAGCTATTCACCCACTCCAGTCCAATCGAATTAGAGTTTGGGATAAAAACAAATCCTACTTCTCAACTGTCGGGATGGATCACTAGAAACTGCCTTTTAAACCCATTTAAGAGAGCTCTATGAACACTGTTTTTTTTTTAAGCTATGGCATTGTATTTAGTTTTGAAGAGTACTTGCAGTATGATTGGCAAACTACATGTACCAAATTGTATAATTGGCAGATACCTTCGATTGTTGTCGATAGCATACGTTGCGTTTAGCAGGGTCTTCTGTTATTTTATGTTTTATTTATTAAACCCCCCGTATTTACCTCATTGTTTATATAATATTATTTAACTTATGTTCTCTTTAACCATTTGAAGGGAGAAGAAACTAAACAATCCGTCGTTAAAAGCAAACTAGGCAAAGACTCATTTGAAAGACCCTCACTTATCACAGAATGTCTAACACATATAGGTATGTAATCATCTCAATCACAATGGCAATGGAAGTGTATTACGGTAATTGCTTGCAGGTTTTTATATTTTAATGTTTCTGGGCTACCTGAGTCAAGCCCTGTTCCCCCCGAAACTGGCGAAAGAAAAGAACCGGGAAGGTTACGCACCGCTGTACGATAAATTCGCACTGTTCTACTCGTTGTACCTCTATAGGAGGATTAAAGATTGCTGGAACTATCCCGTTTGCAGTGTACCCGGCGCTGAAATCGTACTGAAACACCGAGTTTCAAACGACTATGGATGGACTTTTGAGTGAGTTAATTAAATAATTAGATATTGAATATGTAATAGTATTATTTTAAATTTAAACTTAAGTTTGACTTTAACTTACTATTTTTCTTCGGTGTTTTCATCTCACTTTACATTGAAAGCCATTTTATACAATTTCGTTTATAATAGGGGTACCCTCTAATGAACATATCGCTGTTATTGTTGCTAGAGTTGTTTATAGGAATATCAAATGATATTGCTATCTTTGTCGTGCATTAAGAAAACGCTATTTCTGTCTCAAATATTTCATAATGGCCGACGACGATGTGAAAACAAAAAGTCGGTAATAAAGCGTGCGTTTGCGGAAAAGGCCAATTTTTGTTTCAAACACATTTATTATACAAAATGGCTTCTGATGCATGCATTTACAACTCATAAATATGTTGTAAATGTATATAAGTAATGAGTTGTTGCCGTATAACAGTGAGATATATGTAAGGTGGATTAGAAATAATGGGATATGAATATATATATGTAGTGGGATTTCTGTCTTATATGTAAGTTTTTTATACTATTTTATAACACCTTCAATAGGATTACTCCATTTTCTGTGATCTCGTAATACATACGATATTGGTAGACCGCTGCATATAACAATGATATAATTTACAAACAGGTCGCCCAAAGGGATCAAAAATTCGGCAACGATTAGAAGAAGAAATTACTCTAAATATCTTCAAGTTTTCGTCGAAATAAGGCAACGTGAGTACTTCGAGGGATACCAATGTAGACCAGGGATTGATATCCGTCAAGTTGCTTTATTTCGACAAAAACTTGAAGATATTTAGAGTAATTGCTTCTTCTAATCATGCTGATTTTTATTTATTACTTTACAGATACACTAACGAGCGAATAAAGTGCCTAAACTTGGGATCCTACAATTATCTCGGTTTCGCGGAGAAAGAAGGACCATGTGCAGAGGCTGCTGTAGCAGCTCTGCACGAATACGGAGTATCTGTATGTGCAAGTCGACACAACTACGGCACGTGCAAATTGCACGTCGAATTAGAGCAGCTAACGGCTGAATTTTTGGGCGTCGAGGATGCCATCACGTTCGGCATGGGCTTCGCCACAAACGCACTTAATATACCCGTTATTTTATCACCCGGTTGTCTGGTTATTAGTGACGAGAAAAACCACGCTTCCCTAATTTTAGGGATCAGATTTTCCAAAGTGAAAGTACGACTCTTCAAACATAATAGTAAGTAATTTAGTATATAACATCGCATTATGTGACAACGTTGTCAAAAGTGTGGTACGAGTCACGGATTGAAAATTAACTCGAGAGTTATTTAATTAACTCGAGAAAATAACTCTCGAGTTAATTTTCAATCCGTGATTCGTACCACACTTTTGACAACGTTGACACATAATGCGATGTTGCCATATATAAACAGCAGTCCACGAAGCTATGAAATGGGAAGTTAAAAATTATGTATGAAACATCTCACAATATAATCACGGATTGTAGTTACCTCTTGTTTATACAATAGAGCCTTAGAGTATCATTTAATTGTATGATGCAAAATGTTGACATTTAAATTTGTATATATGTTACACATTAGACTTATCGCTCACTACAGATTTTTGAGCGGCCGACAGTTTAATTGGTTGTTTAATAAATATGAAGAATTACATGAATGCGCACACCTAAGGAATTCTAATTGGCCTATATACCAACCGAGAAGTAGTTGGATGGGCTTCTTTTCTTGTCGGAATTTACGGTAAATTGTAGGCCCATCTATAGTGCCAGTCGCTAGCATTATATGGGAAAACCGAACATATATGCTGCAAAGCTAAAACTATGAAAATAATTATGATAACCCAGCTCAGTGGCCGAGTGGTTAGAGGCGTCGTCCGCCTCGTACTGAGCATTGGGGAGCCTGAGTTCGATCCCCAGTGGGGAGATAATTTTCGCGAATCACCTTTCACAGTTTTTCAGAGGTTTGCTGTGAATTTAAGGTAAATACCGGGTGATTAAACTCCTCTGAGCTTCTCCCTTGACCGGCGGAAAAGCCTCACGGCTGATAGCCTTATAAAAGAAAAAGTTTTTTATTTTAATTATGATAGGCAAAGAAAGAAACGATCCATATGCCAGGAATGGCGTGAAAGTCATCAGAAACGATATGCGGAGATGCAACCCAAACCGACTAAAATGTCGGCTGATACTTTAGTCTGTAGTCTGTGGCGACCCTAAAAATCAATATGATATTCTTCTAAGTAATTTCTCTTCTTGTTTCGTGTGCCTCAATAAAATGTAATGTAGGTTCACTGTTTTAACGGACGATATTATTCAGGTGTTAAAGACTTGGAGAGATTGCTCCAAGAGGCCATTTATAGCGGACAACCGGAATGCGAGACGCACACACCGTGGAAGAAGATTTTAATTGTGGTAGAAGGTGTGTACAGTATGGAGGGAACTATTGTTCCTCTGCCGGAAATTATTGCATTGAAGAAAAAGTACAAGGCGTATCTGTACTTGGATGAAGCGCATAGTATAGGAGCGATGGGCAAGCATGGACGGGGCGTAGTTGATTATTTCGGATGCGACCCTACCGATATTGATATTCTGATGGGAACGTTTACCAAAAGTTTTGGATCTGCTGGCGGGTACATTGCTGGGAGGAAGGTAACAAAACATTTACTATATATTTATATATACATTTACTATGATATTGATAAGTAAAAGATGGAAATAGCAAGGGCTGTATTGGCGATTCAAGCCGGCTGATACTCCATCTGGTGGCACGAAATGAACTACATTTAGTAGGGAATTTGTTTACATAACATTTGTTTTTCATCTTATACATGACTACAGAGCCAAGGTTATACTATTTATACCTTAAAAGGACATTAACAATCGCGCATTATTCTAGAAGTGGCTGGAATCATATGGTTTTAATGGAATCAGCTGATCAAACAATAACAAAGATCAGCTGTTTACCTACTACTTTCAAGAAAACCGTTAACGCTTGAATCGCGAATACAAGAGGCATTTTTCCTCGACCAATACAATGACGGCAAACATGTTTCCTTATCGAACTGTGATCTGGCAGGGATTTTTGGCGGTAAATCATTGCCATTGGGCTAGATCGGGATTGTATATTAGGTAATTTGCGACATGTGTTTTTTAAAACAAACACGTGTGCGTAAGGCTCTATTACACGTGTATGGCAACACATGTGCGTAAGGCTCAATTCACACATAAGCGGCGTCGGGCGCGGGCGTGCTGTAGGCGAGGCGCAGGCGCGACGTCGCACAAGCGATTGTGATGTCCATATGCAGTGAAGGGGTGGACATTTACCTTATGTTTACATAGCTTTACATTTACTTTATGTTTACATAGAGGCGGCGAGGAAGAGTTTCGCCTCTTCGCCTACCGTGTCTTAGGTGAAGAGGCGAAGACGCGGTGCCGACACGGCGAGAGGCACGAGGCAAATGCCTCGCCACCTAAGTGGGCATTTCACCACATGTTTATATAGAGGGGGCTTGAAACGTCGTGCTTCTCGCAGCGCCGGAACCGCGTCTTCGCCTCTTCGCCCAAGACACGGTAGGCGAAGACGCGGTGCCGGCACTGCGAGAGGCACGACGTTTCAAGCCCACTCTATATAAACATGTGGTGAAATGTCCACTTAGGTGGCGAGGCATTTGCCTCGTGCCTCTCGCCGTGTCGGCACCGCGTCTTCGCCTCTTCACCTAAGACACGGTAGGCGAAGAGGCGAAACTCTTCCTCGCCGCCTCTATGTAAACATAAGGTAAATGTAAAGCTATGTAAACATAAGGTAAATGTCCACCCCTTCACTGCATATGGACATCACAATCGCCTGTGCGACGTCGCGTCTGCGCCTCGCCTACACCGCGCCTGCGCCCGACGCCGCTTATGTGTGAATTGGGCCTAAGATCGACCACATCCGACGGTAAAAGTAGCGCGTCACTGGTCTACAATGTATTTATGCAATTTCGATGTCCTCTTGTATACAGTCTTTGGACGCATACGGCAGTGATCTGCGAACTAGCGAAGTACCATATTATATCACATAATATTCGCGATTCAAATGTTAACGGTTTTCGTCGAACTAGTGGGTAAACAGCTGATCTTTGTTATTGTTTGATCAGTTGATTCGATACAAATTACACGATTTTGATTACTTGGACTGTAATACATGGTTGTTAATAAACTTTGAATATATAACTAGACAAACCTTGCACATAATGTCACATATATGATGAGAAAATACATTTTATGTGTAGAGATTACCCACTAGAGTTTAGTTAATTTTCTGCCACCAGATAGAGTACCGACTAGCTTGAATTGCCCATAAACAAATCGTGAACAAAGTTAGTCTGATGTAAAATTTACATTTTTAGAATTTAATATCTGCTATTAGAAAATACAGTCCTGGATCAATGTATGCTACAGCCATGGCACCTGCTGTGACTGCACAAATCATAGCAGTTTTAAAGATATTGATGGGTAAAGACGGCACTAATGAAGGCCAGAGGCGACTGGAAACGCTCGCGCGAAACACCAAATATTTCAGGCGTAGATTGGCTCAGATTGGAGTAATCGTTTACGGCAATGAGGACTCTCCTGTAGTGCCTATACTTACTTATTTATATTCAAAACTCACGTAAGTAAACGTTTTCACATACGAGGTATTGAGGACAAAGTGGCCACCAAGCAACATAATGCGTACTAAAGCATTAAATACAATAGTGTAAAGGTCACTTATGCTTTGCTTACTACACGTCGGCATATGTACTTGAAATTACCGTGTATACAAGAAGTAAAATATAAATAAATAAATAAATAAAAAAGATTTTTAAAATTTGAGGGTTAGTCCACTTTTGTTCTCAGTGTCTTATATGTAGTAATTCGTATTAATCACGCTGTATCTTGACATTGACTTGACATTGACTTGACATTGACTTGACATTGACTTGACATTGACTTGACATTGACTTGACATTGACTTGACATTGACTTGACATTGACTTGACATTGACTTGACATTGACTTGACATTGACTTGACATTGACTTGACATTGACTTGACATTGACTTGACATTGACTTGACATTGACTTGACATTGACTTGACATTGACTTGACATTGACTTGACATTGACTTGACATTGACTTGACATTGACTTGACATTGACTTGACATTGACTTGACCGAGGGATGTACCAAAACATACCATCTTTTCCTACTTATAGTTCAGGTTTAAATGAGCAATCTACCATGGACTGTTTATTCAGACTTTATCTGACATATACAAATACTATACAGTAGGCTATTCATGAGTTTAACTACACCATTATTTGTTCATGTATTATTTATTATTCATAGGGCGACTGTGAGAGCACTATTGAAACGCAACATAGCCGCAGTTAGTGTGGGCTATCCAGCGACGCCCTTATACGAGGGCCGAATCAGAATTTGCCTGTCATCGGCGCATACCAAAGAGCAACTCGATTACGCTTTAGATGCAATCGACAAAGTAGCAGATGAACTGGGACTGAAGTTTTCACGCAAGAAGAAGGACCCGATTGCCATCGACTACGATTCCATCAAAGTTTACGAAGATTAGAACAGCCTTACTTGTTGTTTTTGCTACGAGACGCTTTTTTGACTTTTATACGAAGGGCTATTTTTTAACTGTTAAGCCATACGTTGTTTGTGTGCGTGATTGTGTGTTGTATGTATGTGTGTGTGTGTGTGTGACAGAAACAGTGAGACACGACGAAATGTATGTTCATACTGAATAGGAAAGGGACGTAGAAAAATATGATGACTGAGAATTTAAGGAGGATTATGATATGTAAGTTTATATTTATTTCTTCTGATATGATACTGCTTGAACCCCATATAGGAATAATAATTTGGTATGATACTTGTCTGGGTTTTGTGCATTTTTATTAAGTTTTACATTTACTATTTTTAATTTAATAGTATTACTAGTAATTTAAATAATATTATACTACACATATGAAGATTACAAGGCAGAAAGGGGGGAATGTCAGTGTAACTCTAGAAAACCAAATATAATATATATATATATATATATATATATATATATATATATATATATATGTATATATATATGTATATATATATATATATATATATATATGTATATATATATGTATATATATATATATATATATATATGTATATATATATATATATATATATATATTTATATATATGTATGTGCTCTAAACATGAAATTTGGTTTTCTAGAGTTACACTGACATTTCCCTTTTCTGCCTTGTGCTCTTCATATATTAGTTACTTAACAAATATACAGGATGATTATGCAATTTACAATGCAATTAGTGATATCAAGTTAATATGATATAGCCTAAACAATAAAAATAATATAAAAAAACATTATTTCGTATATTTAACTTTGAATTCAATGCTGTTTGCGAATGAAATAGAACTATTTTGTGTTAGAACATACAGTCACTAAAGTGCGTTCGTTTGTGTTTGGTTATTATCAGTAAAGCCTTCGTTTCCTAGGAATCGGTGTCAACAAAAGTGGTCGTATTTCTTATACAACGTATATTTAAATATAAATCTGGCAATCCAGAGAGCGGTATACTTCAAAGTATTGAGAAAATGTCATGAATTACACTGGAATCTGGTGAGTTATTCAATTACATGTACTTGTAATGTGTAAATGACGTCAAAAAACGACGGTTTTCATCGATACCGCTTGCTGGGAAACCAGGACTTAAAGCATTGGAGCGATGTTTTCTGATTGTGCTTATTATTGATCACCCTGTATACCATTTGTTAAGTTTATTTTGTAGTATTTTGAAAAAATAGTATTAATAAATGGGTATTATTATTTTAATTACACAAAATAATTCACTTGTTTTACTGGGCGTTAGTGTATTAAAAATGAATCACCAACACACATTACTTATTGCTGCTCTACTTATTTTTAATATTTTATTTACTCGAATGCTGTACGGTTTTTTTTACGCAAACGTTGTATTGTGCGCTGAAATAGTTTTACATATCAGGAATAGAACGGGGGGACGCTCGTTGTATTATGTCCATTTGTTTCATTTTGAAAATATATGATAAAGTTACAACCAAAAAAGAAAATGATTTAAATTTATTTCCTAAAATCATCCTAGTAATCCTTACGTCCTCTTTGTATACGATGTGTTTTCGGATAAGTGTAACAGATTAATTTCTGAAATTATTGACAAACATCCTAAAACTGGCCACTGCCGGCTAAACAAACACCTACACACGATGGGTCTGGTGAACAGCCCGTTATGTAGTGCAATGAAGAACTAGAAACAGCAGAGCATGTAATATGCCTCTGCCCAGCTCTAGTAAACACTAGGCATCTAATACTAGGGGAGTACTGGCCTAGCATGGTCAGCATTGGCAGCTCCTCACCCGCCAAAGTTTTGCAGCTTGCACGCAAAATTGACTGGTGGGACGAGTGAGCAGCCTTAAAGGGAGGTTTCACAATGGGCCCAATTTGAGGCCTAAGTGTCTTTAGCTATGCTACCCTCCAGGCAACTATCCAGAAACAGATTAATTTATATTGGTAGTATGTAATTTGCATGCCATTGATGCCTCAGTATATCAGTGATTAGCGTTTCCAGCTACGCGCCTCAACCTACTGTTCCATCCACAGAATCAGACTTTCAGTCGCTAGATTACAGTAGTGCGCTACGCTCCCAGTCATACTTTGCATGCACTTTTAGCTGTTAAAAATCTAATGGCGAGAACATTTAAATTTTCGACTAAAATAAAGTTATGCTGTAAAAAAATATATTATCTATCTAATCTATTATTAAATTTCTATTACTAACAATTTCGCCAAATTTATTACTAATAGAAATTTAATAATAGATTAGATAGATAGTATTTTTGTTTTACGGCATAACTTTATTTAAAACGAAAATGTAAACGTTCTCTCTATTAGATTCGATTAATGCCGACCTTTATCACTAGCAGATTACATAGTAAGAATAGGAAACATTGAGGTTGGTCTTATCAACATAGGAACACTGTAATCGTTTTACCGCCGTATAATGCAACTCTCGGGTCAGTCTATTATGCATAAAATAAAAGATTAGATTCAAGAAAATTATACAGAAAAAAAAACAATCGTGTTATATTATTTTAATTTTATTTGAAAATCATTAATTTTAACTGCTAAATAATTTAATTATTTTTTTAATTATTAATTTAATTTTAACTGCTCTGACCGGCAAAATGAAAGGAACGCATAGAATACTTAATTATTTGCCTTAACCCTTTCATCCCTATATTTTATATTTGAATATATTTGTTTATTTGTTAATTATTATTACGCTTATTCACACACATCAAGATTCAAAAGTTTCTAAAACTGCGCATGGATTTTCTAAAGCTCGTATGACATCTAGTTTTCTATATCGTTTTATATATAAGAATTGATAATATATTAAACTGTATAACTATTTCTAAATGAAAAATTAACATTGTGTATTACGGTGTTGTTATTGTTAAGTGAAATTATTATTATTCCGCCGCTATATCATTTTCTACATGTGTGTATAACACTATGTAGTTTGTGTCTGCATCGAAATCGATATAAGAAACTAGATAATGTCATACGGACTTTAAATAATTTTCGCTATCATATCGTGTTGGAATGAAATCTAGTAATTAAAAGCAAACATATTGATAGGCATAGTAGGTAGAGGCCTGTAAATGTTATGGTGGCAAATGCCACCGGCATGGCCGAAAGTGTGAATTTTTTTTCTCTAATTCTATTACTATAAATAGTTTGTATTACATACAAACTCGGAAATGTTCATATATACTTTGGGAATAAGCGAAAAAAACTATCTTTATAGGGCTATTAGCCATGTGGCTTTTCCGCCGGTCAAGTGAGAATCTCAGAGGAGTTTAATCACCCGGTATGTACCTTAACTTCACAGAAAACCTTTGAAAAACTGTGAAAGGTGATTCGCGAAAATTCGCTCCCCGCTGGGAATCGAACTCAGGCTCCCCAATGCTCAGTACGAGACAGACGACGCCTCTAACCACTCGGCCACTGACCTTGGTGAAAACAATTATATTCGCTAATATTGACTTTTCTTTACGTTTTACGACTAATCTAGACTATTTTAGAAACATATCAGTATGCAATTAAAATACAGTAGTATTATCAATTACAATACGAATTTGGTTTTAGACACAACTTTAAAATTTCCTGCCTACACCCTAAAGTACCTATACTATTATAAATAATTTCTAAATACAGGATGCAAATCAGTTATTTATAATCAAATTGACGCGAGAAAATGGTAGTTCGTCATGCCTTATATAAACTAAGCACAATCTACGCTCAAAAAAGGATGTGGTTAGTACCCAACGACGGTTATAAAGCACTCGGGTCACTCGCTACTCCACATTCAGTTCAAAATGGTGCGTGCAACGTTTGTGGTGGTTTTCCTAATTTGTATTGTAAGTATTATATTATTTCCACAATATATGGGAGTATATACGTATAATATTCAAATATAAAGTAATAATATGTGTACATGTTTACATGTACGTTCGATATGATTTGATCTTAGAAATAGGGGAATCTATCTTGAAATTTGATTCGAGATCAATTCGGTTTTGAGCCTGTTTACGAGTTCTAAACTGGAATCGTATTCATTTCAATTTCATTTTTACAAATAAGGCACCGTACACGATCAATATTACTGTCAATATTTTAGAATAATGACAGTATTACTGTACGATAATATGTTTAAAATATTCATTATTCTAAAATGTTGCCAGTATTACTAATCGTGTAAAGTATATTAATGATGTAATGAAGAGAATACTGATCTTTATCCGGATAATTTAAGATTCCAATTATATGCAATTTGTAAATTTGACGCGGGCAGAAAGACTCCGGTCGTTAGCCCATTGTGATATGTAATGTAAATGTTATGTATCACAATAAATATTTTTATTATTATTATTATTATTTTGTACAGATTTAAATATATCCAAATTTACAGATACACTTTAAAATACAATTATATAAATATAAAAATCAAAAGGCCCGTACTGTCCTTTTGATTTTTATATTAGACACATAAATAAATAATAATTAATAAAAAATTTTCCAGTTCTTACTAAATGTGAATGCCAACAGAAGACGTACACTCAACAAACGTCACAACAAACGTTCACTATTTAAACCGAAAGAGCATATGGATACAAGCATCTGCGTAGACACCCTATGCAATGACACTATCGCCTACCCGCGAAAATTCATACGAGATCTTTTGGAGAAAAAGTACGCCGAGTACAGTGATTTTATGGGTGTCGCATACAGTCCGTTTGAAACGCCTAAAGTGCAGTCGCGGTTCAATATGGACGAGGAAAATGCGAAGCATCCAATGTGTGAAACTAGAATCGCTCGCATAGAGCCAATGAGAGCTCGCAACATTCACTACGAGTGGAAGTATATCATACAAACGGAGAAGCATAAGCAGGCTGTGATTTATGAAGTTTGCATGTAAGTTTTTATTTTGAATAATATTTTATTTTTATCACAAAAGTTCAATTTGTTTGATCTTGAGAATCGTTATTTATATAAGGGATGTGCACAATAAATAATTACTTGTTATTTTGAATTGTAGTTAGTGTTGTGTGAGAGAAAGTGAGAAAACGTGGACAAATGTGTGAATATTTTGAAAAATGTTGGCAGCAAATGGGAGAAAATGTGTAAAGATGTGAGAAAATTTGTTAAAATGTTGGAAGATGTGGGAAAATATGGAAATGTGTGGGCAAATTTAGGATTTTGTAAAAAAATACTTATTATTCTAGTTAAGGATTTTAGTGCCCTGGGGTATCATATCATATTCCATTTGAGTGAATTTTATTTTACTTTTCGAATACATCACTGATGTAAAGGAAGGTATTGTTTTACTGAAAACCCTTTCAGGTTTTCTAACAAAGACTGTGGAAATATGCAATAACTTTCTGGGAAAACAATTACACCAGAAGGAAGATATTGTTGTAGTGAACCATTAAGAAAAAAAAAATTTTGTTTGTTTTGTTTGTAATTGTCGAAATAAAGCTGATTTTTGCGATGTCTGTGTGTATGTCTGTGTGTATGTCTGTGTGTATGTCTGTCTGTCTGTCTGCCTGTCCGTCTGTCTGTCTGTCTGTCTGTCTGTCTGTCTGTCTGTCTGTCTGTCTGTCTGTCTGTCTGTTTGTCTGTCTTACTGTCTATCTGTCTATCTGTCTATCTGTCTATCTGTCTATCTGTCTATCTGTCTATCTGTCTATCTGTCTATCTGTCTATCTGTCTATCTGTCTATCTGTCTATCTGTCTATCTGTCTATCTGTCTATCTGTCTATCTGTCTATCTGTCTATCTGTCTATCTATCTGTCTATCTGTGTATCTATCTATCTGTCTATCTGTCTATCTGTCTATCTGTCTATCTGTCTATCTGTCTATCTGTCTATCTGTCTATCTGTCTATCTGTCTATCTGTCTATCTGTCTATCTGTCTATCTGTCTATCTGTCTATCTGTCTATCTGTCTATCTGTCTATCTGTCTATCTGTCTATCTGTCTATCTGTCTATCTGTCTATCTATCTATCTGTCTATCTGTCTATCTGTCTATCTGTCTATCTGTCTATCTGTCTATCTATCTGCCTATCTGTCTATCTGTCTATCTATCTGTCTATCTGTCTATCTGTCTATCTGTCTATCTATCTGTCTATCTGTGTATCTATCTATCTGTCTATCTGTCTATCTGTCTATCTGTCTATCTGTCTATCTGTCTATCTGTCTATCTGTCTATCTGTCTATCTGTCTATCTGTCTATCTGTCTATCTGTCTATCTGTCTATCTGTCTATCTGTCTATCTATCTGTCTATCTGTGTATCTATCTATCTGTCTATCTGTCTATCTGTCTATCTGTCTATCTGTCTATCTGTCTATCTGTCTATCTGTCTATCTGTCTATCTGTCTATCTATCTATCTGTCTATCTGTCTATCTGTCTATCTGTCTATCTATCTGCCTATCTGTCTATCTGTCTATCTATCTGTCTATCTGTCTATCTGTCTATCTATCTGTCTATCTGTGTATCTATCTATCTGTCTATCTGTCTATCTGTCTATCTGTCTATCTGTCTATCTGTCTATCTGTCTATCTGTCTATCTGTCTATCTGTCTATCTGTCTATCTGTCTATCTGTCTATCTGTCTATCTGTCTATCTGTCTATCTGTCTATCTGTCTATCTATCTGTCTATCTGTGTATCTATCTATCTGTCTATCTGTCTATCTGTCTATCTGTCTATCTGTCTATCTGTCTATCTGTCTATCTGTCTATCTGTCTATCTGTCTATCTGTCTATCTGTCTATCTGTCTATCTGTCTATCTGTCTATCTGTCTATCTGTCTATCTGTGTATCAATCTATCTATCTGTCTATCTGTGTATCTATCTATCTATCTATCTATCTATCTGTCTATCTGTCTATCTGTCTATCTGTCTATCTGTCTATCTGTCTATCTGTCTATCTGTCTATCTGTCTATCTGTCTATCTGTCTATCTGTCTATCTGTCTATCTGTCTATCTGTCTATCTGTCTATCTGTCTATCTGTCTATCTGTCTATCTGTCTATCTGTCTATCTGTCTATCTGTCTATCTGTCTATCTGTCTATCTGTCTATCTGTCTATCTGTCTATCTGTCTATCTGTCTATCTGTCTATCTGTCTATATGTCTGTCTATCTGTCTATCTGTCTATCTATCTGTCTATCTGTGTATCTATCTATCTGTGTATCTATCTATCTGTCTATCTGTCTATCTGTCTATCTGTTTATATGTCTATCTGTCTAACCCGATGTCTGTGTGTATGTATGTATGTATGTATGTATGTATGTATGTATGTATGTATGTATGTATGTATGTATGTATGTATGTATGTATTTCTGTCTGTCTGTCTATATTTCTATATGTATGGATGTATGTATGTCTGTCTGTCTATCTGTATGTGAACAAAATTCCGGGAAAATGGTACAACAGATTTCGACCAATTTGGCAAAAAGTTAAAAATGTCAAAACGACAAAAAATTAAAAAAGCAGCAAAAGTGTAATTATCGAAAATGTTATACAAAATTAAAGGTCATGTAATTCGGAACTAGGAACAATTATTTTGTTATATTATGTGCAATTTATTTTATTTTAATTATCTTATCTTATTTCATGTCTATTTTATTAACATAATTTGTTTGAAATGTAATATTGTTCTTAAGTTTTTTTCTCCCCTGTAATTGGCTTATATTTTGTCTGCTGCTGGGAAATAAAAACTTTATTAATATAATTATTAAAATGCCTACATTTTAATGGAAGAATATGTGGAAAAATTAAGGAAACTGTGAGAAACTTTGGTAAAATGTGGAAAAATATGAATAAAAATTGAGAAAACCTGAAAAAATGGGAGAAACCTGAAATAATCGCTTTTTTTACATTTCTCCCATTTTTTCACGTTTTCTCAATTTTTGTTCATATTTTCTCACATTTTACCAAATTTTCCACATAGTTTCCTTCATTTTTCCACATTTTCTTCAATTAAAATGTAGGCAATTTCATATTGATACAACGTGAAAACATGAATCGAACCGAGTTGAACCGAAATATCTTAAATTTCGATTTAATATTAATTAAGTCATTCTGAAAGTGCCCACACAAATATTTGTGATAGCATTTTTTATAAATTTATCAAGAATATATGAAATATTAACAGTTTGCCCCATCTATTGTATAACACACAAACCATCTTATTGTATAGCATTCTGAACTTAAATTTAACTTAAACTGTCTTCAAATTAATTTTATTTTTTTTAGACCAAATTCCAAATGTTTTGCTGAAGGATTTCTTCCAGATGGATACAATACTACTTGCGTACAAAACAAGGTGGTCGTAAAATTATTGGCTCTGGGACACAATGGTCAGATGTCGACCGATTTGTTTCCAATTTCTGGCGGATGTGTCTGCACATACACTATCTGATTATTACGATGATTGCTAAAAGAATATGATGTCTGTATTTAAATATTAAATGTAAAATAAAGATTTCTAATTTTCCAATTGTATGTTATGTTATTTTCTACGGCTACTTTCTACTAGATGGAAGTACGTACACTACTAAATTATTACATATATTGTTTTTCACAAAAAAAAAATACCGGGGTCTATTATGTAAGTTCAGACTGGTCTGTTTACCCATGGCAACCTAATAAACAACTGTTGGTATACTTTACAAACGCTGTCTTATGTCAAATGTCACAAAGTTGTCAAGACTGACCACAGAGTAAGACTGACAGGATAATTAATAACCTATTTCACTATCTTACCGTCACTTTTAACAAATATGTGATATTTGACATAAGCCAGTATTACACTACCTAATACTGCCTTATGTCAAATGCCACAAAGTTGTCAAGAGTGACAGGATAATAACCTATTTCACTATCTTAACGTCACTTTTAACAAATATGTGATATTTGACATAAGCCGTATTACACTACCTAATACTGCCTTATGTCAAATGTCACAAAGTTGTCAAGAGTGACAGGATAATAACCTATTTCACTATCTTAATGTCACTTTTAACAAATATGTGATATTTGACATATGGCAGTATTACACTACCTAATACTGCCTTATGTCAAATGTCACAAAGTTGTCAATAATAACCTATTTCACTATCTTAATGTCACTTTTAACAAATATGTGATTATTTGAAATAAGCCAGTATTAATTACACTACCGTTTGTAAAGCATACAACAGTTGTGTATTTGGTTGCTATGGGTAATTCAATGCAAACTGATTTAGTTTTTAATAATTATCTTAGAAATTATAAATTTAAACCATTAATTTTCGAAAATAATTATAAATTTCTACGAGAATTGCTGTTAAGTTCAATGAATGGCGAGATATGAATTTTTTTCGTTTCGGACTGATGTAGAAACGAAAAACTGTGACGAGGAGGACCTTCCTTTTAATATTAAGAGCTCATCTTAGGAGAGAATTTTCTAGAGGTGTCTAGCAACCAATTTTTCAGTTTCAAGTGGAAAAAAATAGTTAATTTTTTGACCCACCCTAATTAATACTCACGGTATATAAATAAGAATCATGCAATTTGATTTGGGAATCCCTAGTACATTTCTAAAACATACTCTACATATTAATAAATAATTAAACTCCTCTTCTCGCAATGATTTATCACATAATTCCACTGCGCGCTATTATTTTATTACTCGGAACGTTTTGCTTTCTCGAAAATTACCATTCAGATTTTATCGGAGATGGCTGAGAAGATGATGCCCCCCCGCATAAGCGGGCGGCGACGAGACCTGGGAACATTCCGTAGCGGCTGAGTAATAGTAATAATAAGAGCACAGGCGCGTTTGCATAACGCCCGCGGGGCTGTTACTCCGGCCATAGACGGTCCGGTATACCGGAGAGGCAAACCGGACAGTTTTCCTCTCCGGTTTGCCTGCACAGTGTCGGTCGGCCACACACGTTCCGGTAAACCGGAGAGATATACATGCGCAAAGACCTATACAGCTAAACCCGAGCGTGTGTATGGACGTGAAACTTCTGGGGGGTGATTATGTTAATTGCTGCTGTACCCGGAATTCGGCAAAACCTATTAGCGCGCGGAGGTTATTGTTGCGGACTTTATCCTTACGTAACTATCTTATTTCTAAATATTATTTAATCCTAATCCCATCGTTTTATGGTTTTCATATAACTACTAATAACTATTCCAAGTAAATGTAAGTGTAAATATTCTTATACTAATTATGATCTAAATTTTTGGGTAGTTGTTGTGGCACAAATACATGGTAATTATAAGTTATACTAAAGTTATATAATTTTCGTAGTCGATAATGTAGATACTATTCCAATTAATTGCCGGTTCAGAAGATGACGATTAAAAACGTAAACCCTAATATAGAAAATGTCAACAGAGACTCTTTTGCACTGTGCCAATGCAAAAAATGTACTTTTGTTTGCTGATATTGCATATTTAGTATCGCTCACTAAGTTATTTTGAAACTTTCATAATTTCTTTAAAATTTCTTTGCTTCTCACGAAGGGTACTACTTTTTTCAATTGATTTTAAACTTTTACTTGTGAATTGACGTTGTGGTAAAATATCTAGCAAAGCGAGTAGAAACAAAATAATGAGTTGAAAATGTCTGCTGTTATTGACAATAGCAATAGTAATTCTACAACAAAATACATCAAATTGAAATTTCTTATGAAGCATTACCGCTATTGGTAGCACTTACTAATTAATGATTTTTTAAATTAAATCGCTTTTTATGTGTAAATATACTTAAACAGTCTCATTTAATTCAAATGAACCTTAAATTTACAGATGTAACTGTCTGTATGTCCCTAACTGCTAATAAAAAGCAATAAATAAACAATATACAGTACATTGCACAACAACTCTATTTGTCAAACATACATTATATTTGACGATTGTTAATACTTGAAGGTCATGTTTATTGCATATAATATTGATAATGTATATGATACAGTCTGCACGTATTATCGTGTAAAAAATATAGAAATAAAAATTATGATATTACTGTACTGTTTTCGTAATTTGTACCTGAATCTTCTAAATATGGTAATAGAATTTTTGTGGGATTATTATTTTCTGCCGCACAGGGCCAGCTCTTTTATGACATCGTTAAGGTACAATAATGCGCAATTGAACGCATTGGGCATTCAGGTACAAATTACGAAAATAGTACAGTAATATCAAAATTTTTATTTATATATTGTTTTACACGATAATTACGGTAATTTTTGGAACTTGCAAAAGTGTATTTCATGATAGAAAGTCGTGTTTAGCCTCATTTTGTAGGTCTTTTAATTACAAAGTAAATTCAGAAAAAATATTGTTATAAAAAGTGTACCCTTTCAGCGGTAAAGCCGAAGAAGCACTCGCCTGTGGGTAGAAAGAATCGAATTTCGATTCTTCTCCGGTCGCCTGCACAAGTCACTATGCCTGTACGGATTTACCAAAATTTGTCCCCACACACGCTCCGGTTTGCCTGCACAGTTCTTTGCGGCTTGCGGATAGAAATAATCGAATTTAGTTTCCTCTCCGGTCGCCTGTACAGGTCACAGGTTTACCGAAATTTGTCCACACACACGCTCCGGTTTACCTGCACAGGTCTCTTCGCAGATAAACCTTTCCGGTATACCGGAACGTCTATGGGGCACTTTACGCGCTCCGAATTCCTGGAGCACGCTTCGAGTAAAAAAGAATGTGGATACCTCCACGGAGGTTTATGAATGAACGAACGGGTGAGTCATCGGGTAGACGCGCGCACTGCAATTACGATCACTCATTGAGAGGCTGAGTTATAAAAAGATTCATAGTAATGAAACAAAAAAATAATTAGTTGTCATTTTATATAAACATATAAACAATAAAATTATATAAAACTATAATAAACATAGAAAGTCACGGATAACAGTATAGTGCAGAGTTCAAGTCATTTGAAATAGTGGACGGGCATAGTTTGGTTGGTAAGGGCCTCCCGCCCACCCCACCTCGCATAGTTTTTTCATTGGATATAGTTGTTTTATATTGTTTAAACTATTCCAGAAAGAGTGTTATCCTATGGAAAAACTATGCGAACAAAGGTGGGGTGGGCGGGCGGCCCCCACTTACCTGACTATACCCGTCCACTATTTCAAACGACTTGAACTATGTATTACACTATTATCCGTTATTTTCTTTGATTAAAGTAATGTCATTTATTAATTTAAGAGTAATTCAAAAAATATATGTGAAAAATAATGTAATGCATAGTTCAAGTCGTTTGAAATAGTGGACGGGTATAGTTTGGTTGGTAGGGAACGCCCACCCACCCCACCTTTGTTCGCATAGTTTTTCCATAGGATAACACTCTTTCTGAAATAGTTTAAACAATATAAAACATCTATATCCAATGAAAAAACTATGCGAGGGTAGGTGGGGTGGGTCGGTGGCCCTTACCAACCAAACTATGCCCGTCCACTATTTCAAATGACTTGAAATGTATATGCTAATACATTTTTGGAGAATTTTTCAACTTTTGAAATCAATTTTTAACACATTATAAATTGTCATGAATGCATGAAATTTGAATTAATGTATTTTGCACATTACTAATTTATTTACGCCTACACCTTACAATAGAAGGCATATGATTAAATATATAAATATATATATAAATACAGTCAGCACAGAAGAACAGGCCTGTAAGTACGCCTAGGAGAAACGACTTATAGTAATTAAATAAATATTTAATATTTATACGAGTTACTTTACTTCCAACCCTGGTTTGACCGCTAAAGGTTTCAACATATCATCGAGGTTACTTGGTTATACTTGATACCAGCGGTGGAGGTCACTACATGACCAAAAACGTAATTACCATTTTAAAATTGGATAATATTAGTAGTTACGATGATCCATAATTGTAGGATCATATTTTACTTTTTTATAGTATATTTATTTAAAAATAAACAAAAAAAACAAGGACCTGGGATTTTCCTCACAAAAAAACTGTTCAATATACCCAAACACAACAAAAATACATAAAAATAAAAATACAAATAGAAGTCAAAATAACACTCCAAATGAACATTATACATAACCACTGCCTCCGCCCTCGCCACTTTCCTCTCCCACGTCAGCCTCCTGCAGATTTTCACGCCCTCCCCATCCTCGCGTAACAATTCATTCAGTAGTATATTTACTTTACATATTTGTGAGTAAAGATAAATTTGAATTTTGATTTTTCACGCACTCCACAATATAATATATATATATATATATATATATATATATATATATATATATATAATATATATATATATATATATATATATATATATATATATATATATAATATATATTTACATGTTTACATGTGTATTAAAATGTTTTCTAAGAAAATGGTAGAGACTGTAGAATTTACAAAAATTAATAGTCATGTGTATTGTCTGGCAGGCAGATCTATAAATAATCTAGCGCGAAACCGCAAACTTCCTGCGCGACGTTTCTCACATGCTTATATTTCGCGCGCGTTCTTATTATTATAATAATTTAACGGAGCGGCGTTCGTGGAAGCGACGATGCTCCTCTCTGTGGCGGCGTCGGCGGGGCCACTCACAATGAGAATCTAATTATTGCCTGTCTAAACCGGACAACATTCGGATACTATGATGAATATCCTAGCCAAGTAGAGGAAGTGATTAGATTATGAACAACAGGACCGTACTTAAATAATTCTACTCTATACAGAATGATTTAAACTTGTTACTCTTCTGTTACTAGTATATGAAAGTACCCAAGTATTTATAGTTATAGCAACAATCAATACAGACATCCAGGGAATGCAGTTACTCTAGATTCTCTATAAAGGAAATTAATAAAACTACTATGTTTTTTCATCTCCTTTATTGAAAATTAATTACCATGTAATAGACGCCAAAACCATTCAATTTCTTTAGATTATCTCTAATTTTGGTCATTTTTCATCAGATTGCAAGAGAGAAAAAAAAACAGAAATATATATATAAGTGGGAAGCCACCTCTTAGCAATCTATATATCTAGATTTCGATTTTATTAGATCTCATCAGTGTAGCTCAGTTAGTGAGAATGAATTCACACAATATCTCGAGTGGTTATATACAAAAATTATACAACTAACCCCCCAGGAGGAAAATTAAACGCCATCTGGCGGCACCACATCAATTACCATATGGGTGTGCATTGTTAATTGATCTGGTGCCGCCTTTAACTTTAACATAATACAAGTTAAAAATTCTCAAAGATTCGATTTTTAAATCAAAGGAAAATAACTGGAAAATCCTTTGTGATGATTTATAAAACAATTTATGGGGAAAAGCATAGATATTTGGCAACACATTTGGAATAATTCATCCAAAGGAATTTAAACAAAGAAATTAATACCAGATATCAGGATATGGTTGTCAAAAGGGGCTAAACATTTAGACCATTATACCACTCAATTCCTCACCGGTGGGTGTTTCGATACATATTTATTAATATATATATATATATATATATATATATATATATATATATATATATACATATATATATATATATATATATATATATACATATATATAATATGTCTTATACAAAAAAAAGGTATTTAAAAAAAAGAAAAAAAAAGAACCGCACCGCACCATAGGATTTGACGAGTCCCGTTCTTGCTCAATCATATTGTTTTTGTTTTTACGCAAACAGAGGCTGTTAATAAAAGATGTTCAAAATCACCTATAGATGAATCATGTTTTTTTAAAATTTTCAAACAAATGGACCTTTAAAAAGTTACCATCTACAGATGAATCATGTTTTTTCTTCTTTTCATGGATCAACTACAAAGAATTATAAAAATACTTTTGAATACACCTCTGTTGAAACGTTTATTTTTCATTTATTTACTATATAACCGGCGTTTTAAGACGAATTAATTTCGGTGCGTTTCATTGAACGCCGATGGGGCGCCACGCCGCGCCGCCAGTTCCGAAAAACGACCCCTTCTCGGTATTGCATAATGACCGGTGGTGCGAGTGTGTGTGTCCCGATTTATCTCGATTTATAGGGCCCACACTCTTTCTATCGCCTCGCCGCCGCCGCCGACCGGTGTGTTCACCGGATAAAAGAATCAAATAAAGTAGAAACGAAAACAGCACGGCCACCAAATTCTCACTAAACGTGTCCGAGCTACATTCGTTGAATTGCAACAGAAAAACTATAAATAGTAAACAAAATTAACATCTATACAGATTTTGCTATTACAAGCATATTAAATGCTTGAATACCTTACACAATTAAAAAATATATAGAATGACTCAATTTCACAAAATCATAAACCAATTACAAAAATTAGGCTCGGCTAAATAAACTAAATAATTCTCGAATCAATTAAAAAACGTCAATTTTGACTACATTGACACATAATGATAGTATCATAGTGGACGGGCATAGTTTGGTTGGTAAGGGCCACCCGCCCACCCCATAGTTCTCGCATAGTTTTTTCATTAGATATAGATGTTTTATATTGCTTAAACTATTCCAAGAAGAGTGTCATCCTATGGAAAAACTATGCGAACAAAGGTGGGGTGGGCGGGCGGCCCCCACCAACCAAACTATGCCCGTCCACTATTTCAAACGACTTGAACTATGCACTACACTATTATCCGTTATTTTCTTAGATTAAATTAATGTCATTTATTAATTTAAGACTAATTTAAAAATTATATATGAAAAGTAATGTAATGCATAGTTCAAGTCGTTTGAAATAGTGGACGGGCATAGTTTGGTTGGTGGGGGCCGCTCGCCCACCCCACCTTTGTTCGCATAGTTTTTCCATAGGATCACACTCTTCTTGGAATAGTTTAATCAATATAAAACATCTATATCCAATGAAAAAACTATGCGAGCGAAGGTGGGGTGGGCGGGTGGCCCTTACCAACCAAACTATGCCCGTCCACTATTTGAAATGACTTGAACTATACATTACATTATTTTTCACATATATTTTTTTAATTAGTCGTAAATTAATAAATAACATTAAGTTAATCAAAGAAAATAACGGATAATAATGTAGTGCATAGTTCAAGTCGTTTGAAATAGTGGACGGGTATAGTCAGGTTGGTGGGGGCCGCCCGCCCGCCCTACCTTCGCTTACATAGATTTTTCATTGGATATAGATGTTTTATATTGCTTAAACTATTCCAAGAAGAGTGTCATCCTATGGAAAAACTATGCGAACAAAGGTGGGGTGGGCGGGCGGCCCCTACCAACCTGACTATGCCTGTCCACTATTTCATAAGACTTGAACTATGTATTACATTATTTTTCACATATAATTTTTTAATTAGACTTAAATTAATAAATGACATTACTTTAATCAAAGAAAATAACGGATAATAGTATAATGCATAGTTCAAGTCGTTTGAAATAATGGACGGGTATAGTCAGGTTGGTGTGGGCCGCCCGCCCACCCCACCTTTGTTCGCATAGTTTTTCCATAGGATGACACTCTTCTTGGAATAGTTTAAGCAATATAAAACATCTATATCCAATGAAAAAACTATGCGAGCAAAGGTGGGGAGGGTGGGTGTCCCTTACCAACCAAACTATGCCCGTCCACTATTTGAAATGACTTGAACTATACATTACATTATTTTTCACATATAATTTTTTAATTAGTCTTAAATTAATAAATGACATTAATTTAATCTAAGAAAATAACGGATAATAGTTGTAGTCCATAGTTCAAGTTGTTTGAAATAGTGGACGGGTATAGTCAGATTGATGGGGGACGCCCGCCCACCCCACCTTCGCTTACATGGATTTTTCATTGGATATAGATGTTTTATATTGTTTAAACTATTCCAAAAAGAGTGTCATCCTATGGAAAAACTATGCGAACAAAGGTGGGGTGGGCGGGCGGCCCCCACCAACCTGACAATGCCCGTCCACTATTTCATAAGACTTGAACTATGCGTTACATTATTTTTCACATATAATTTCTTAATTAGTCTTAAATTAATAAATGACATTAATTTAATCAAAGAAAATAACGGATAATAGTGTAATACATAGTTCAAGTCGTTTGAAATAGTGGGTGGGTATAGTCAGGTTGGTGAGGCTAATTAATAGCTATTAAATCCATAAGTATTCGTTGTTATAGCAATAATAAATACATTATCCAGGGAATGTAGTTACTTTAGATTCTCTCTATTGGACACACTGAATAATTAAACAAAAGGTGTCATCAAAGCCCCAATCGCAAGCGCTATTCAAGGTGTTTGACATTTGTTTTGGCATATTCTGTCAAAATGACATTTTTAATGTATCCATTCAATAGTTTATGATTTATGGGACCTATAAAGTTTATGAAATGTTGGTGAATACGGGCATAAGCATCGGTTTTATAAAGTAGATAACTCTGGAATTATTTTCCAATCGGTTATTCTAATCTCACGTTTGACAACTTTAACCATTGCCAACTGCATCAATGACAGCTTCAATTTCATATGATAGCGAAGCTGTCATTGATGCAGTTGGCAGTGCTTTGACTCATAATGCGGTGTGAGGCTTTTCCGCCGACCAAGTGAATTTAATCACCCGGTATTTATCCTAACTTCACAAAAAAAAACTGTGAAAAACTGTAAAAGGTGATTCGCGAAAATTCTCTCCCCGATAGGGATCGAACTCAGGCTTCCCAATGCTCAGTATGAGACAGACGACGTCTCTAACCACTCGGCCACTGAGCATCATATTAATGCAAATATATTTTTAATAACAACTTTAAAATTCTAGCCCACACCGTTTATATCAATAATAATTAGTATTTAATAGTCATCGCAACTGTTAATCCCGCCATGAAAACAACACTGCGGTTAGCACTTAATGCTTAATTATACTCGAAATAGTCATTATATTATATTCAGGATATATAAAAAGGACTCAGCCTTCGCCATTCGCGATCGTTACGTAAACCACTCGCAGACAACCTTCCACTACTAGGGTGGCGGTGCTGATCATTTCGATAATTGAGTGTGATTTATAAGAATTTGCGGTTCCTACATTAATTGAACGAATGCCGCAATAGTCGTCCTTGTGCGAACAACTGTCAGAGTGAAAAAAAGATAAATAAGCTAAGTTGGGCGTGTGGTATGAAAAAAACCGCCAATGGTGTCCAACGCGGGCGGTCCTCCAAAAATTATTACCGACAGAAAATATATAACCGAAAGCCGTTTCAATGCCGATGATGTAAACAAAATTATCTAGTCATCATTTAAAATCTATAAAAGGTGCCATTTTTATTTTCCGAATATTGCACAGCTGGTATTGTTTTAAACTATTTTTTTTTTAAATTACACCTAAAATGTCTATAAAATTTTCGTACAAATGGGCCGTTACAAATTTATACGCAAAACAAAATTTTAGATGGAAATAAAACGTCAGTCTTTTGCTCAAATTTTAATGGAATCGCCCCAGTTCGAGTTCTCAGACGTTTTCCCAGATTTTTGTTCACAGACATACATACACCCTGTATGTATGTCTGTGAACAAAAAAGTGTGGAATAAATGCGACGAAACCTTCATTAATGATTTTTGCAAAAATTGCTCAAGATAATTCGATTTTTAATTTTAAATTGCCAATGGATGTATGTATGTATGTATGTATGTATGTATGTATGGATGGATGGATGGATGGATGGATGGATGGATGGATGGATGGATGGATGGATGGATGGATGGATGGATGGATGGATGGATGGATGGATGGATGGATGGATGGATGGATGGATGGATGGATGGATGGATGGATGGATGGATGGATGGATGGATGGATGGATGGATGGATGGATGGATGGATGGATGGATGGATGGATGGATGGATGGATGGATGGATGGATGGATGGATGGATGGATGTGAACAAAATTGTGAGAAAACAGCTGCAAGGACCCAGACCATATATGGAAATGTTATCACTACCACACGTACCCGCGGTAATCTGAGCGAAAATAAACAGACTGCTAAAACACAATTGTAAGAATTCATTTATACATCAATTTTATAGAAACTTCTATAGATGATTCTGAACAGCTTTTATAAGAATCATTTTTACGAAAAAGTTTCCAACAAAATTTATATTTTTTTTTAGATAACAAAAATATTAGTCGCACCTCGAAATGGCCCAATGTTAAATATAGTAATTATAAATTAATAAATTCGTCAGACGACAGCTATTTCACTAAGTTATAAAATAAAACAAAAATTTCAGACGGATAATGTTACTACAATTTTCAATCATACATCATTTACTAAAACCAATGGTTTGATTAAAACAAATACTCATAATCGTACAAAATGTATGACTAAGAATATGCTTGCAACACTCCAATGATAAATCAGTTTCGTTTTTTTAATTTTTGGTATGACTCTTGAAAAAAATCCGACGTACAGCGGCGCCACGCCATGATTCATTATCAATTCACGATTCCGCGAAGACAGTATTAATAGTAAAACAGTTGGTACATGCATGTGGCTGGATAAATTTAGCGCATGGGGGATTAATAATGGAATAAGTAATCATTTTTTTTTGTTTCATCTCGAAAAGAGAAGGGCGCCCGCGACGGGTTTTGCCCGGCGTCCGTCCGTTACTCACTACACTTCGCGGAAATTTGGTCCACGCGTGATTCAGAGATGGTAGGCTCGAAGACGGCAAACGGGCACTTGTTTCACGCCAACGACGCCGAGGCGTTCTCGTGGATCCTCTCGGGTGATTTTGACGCGGAAAATGTGTTCGATATGGACGGTGACGGTGATGATAGTGCGAGCTACCGAGATGTGTTCCGTCGGTTGATTAGTGATGAGAGTACTAATGAGCTGGATGAGTCGTTCGATGAGGAGGACTTTGCAGGGGTGGTTTTGGGGGAGAGTGAGGCGGTGGATGAGCTGTTGCTGGACACGGAGGCCTTCCACATCAGCTCGTCCCCGTCGAGCGAGTCGTGCGAGTACTTTGAGTTGCAACCGCAAGGTTTACCGACGGACGCTGTTAGTGAATTAGTGAGGGATGATGTTAATAAACCCAGTGATGTAGATAATACAAAATGTGATACAAGTGATAGTGATAACGATGAAGATTCCAAGGATGAAATGGTTTTAGTTCCTGCAGGTATTACTTACTAGATGTTATAATAAGTCACGTAATAAATAAATTAGATTTAGATTAGATAGATTTATTTAATGCTTAGCATAGCTGTGTACGAACTGATAATCCAAGATCACCATGTGAACTATCGAGAGATTGAGACATCCATGGGCATTACTTAACATGTACATAAGATATTGCATGAACATTTACCCGTCAAAAAGATTTGTTCGCATTGGATTCCGCACAATTTAACAATCGATCAAAAAAGACTACTTCAGAATACAAAAGTGTGTATGTAGATATTAAAGAAGTATTATGAAAAATACTAAAGAAGTTTTTACCCCCCAATTATTGTTTTTGTTATTAATTCTCAATACATATATAGTAATCCTCGTACTTTTTTCAATTCGCTGTTAACAATACAAATAGCGCCTGTATGACACAACTTTCTGTGATTCAAAGATTTGGGTGATTATTAGTTTGCAGAGTGATATTTATTTGTATCCTTAATATAAGTATATAATACCGAAATACCGGTATTTCTCGATGGATACCGGTATATAAATGACGGAAATAATTGTGTAGGACTCCGGAACACCGGTTTTTAAATTACATTGTGGTATCTACGCTCTCATTGTAAGTAGGGATTTAATATTAGTTTATAATACCGAAATACCGGTATTTCTCGACGAATACCGGTATATAAATAACGACAAAAATTGTCCAGAACCCCGGAACACCGGTTTTTCGATTACAGTGTGGTATCTACGCGCTCACTGTAACTAGGTATTTAATATAAGTATATAATACCGAAATACCGGTATTTCTCGATGGATACCGCTATATAAATGACGGCAATAATTGTGTAGGACTCCGGAACACCGGTTTTTAAATTACATTGTGGTATCTACGCTCTCACTGTAAGTAGGGATTTAATATTAGTATATAATACCGAAATACCGGTATTTCTCGATGGGTACCGGTATATAAATGACGGCAATAATTGTGTAGGGCTCCGGAACACCGGTTTTTAAACTGCATTGTGGTATCTACGCTCTCACTGTAAATAAGGATTTGATATTAGTATATAATACCGAAATACCGGTATTTCTCGATGGGTACCGGTATATAAATGACGGCAATAATTGTGTAGGGCTCCGGAACACCGGTTTTTAAATTACATTGTGGTATCTACGCTCTCACTGTAAGTAGGGATTTAATATTAGTATATAATACCGAAATACCGGTATTTCTCGATGGATACCGGTATATAAATGACGGCAATAATTATGTAGGATTCCGGAACACCGATTTTTCAATTACAGTGTGGTATCTACGCTCTCACTGTAATTAGGAATTTAATATAAGTATATAATACCGAAATACCGGTATTTCTCGATGAATACCGGTATATAAATAACGACAAAAATTGTCCAGAACCCCGGAACACCGGTTTTTCAATTACAGTGTGGTATCTACGCGCTCACTGTAACTAGGTATTTAATATAAGTATATAATACCGAAATACCGGTATTTCTCGATGGATACCGGTATATAAATGACGGCAATAATTATGTAGGATTCCGGAACACCGATTTTTCAATTACAGTGTGGTATCTACGCTCTCACTGTAATTAGGAATTTAATATAAGTATATAATACCGAAATACCGGTATTTCTCGATTAATACCGGTATATACATGACGGCAAAAATTGTCCAGGACCCCGGAACATCGATTTTTCAATTACAGTGTGGTATCTACGCTAATTCTTACTACTGTAACATACATTTTGAGGCCTAAGTGTCTGTAGCTATGTTACCCTCCAGCCAACTAGCCAGTCTGTAACATTCATACTATATTGACTATTTAATGAAACTTTTGACGTGATGTAAATGCTGTAATAGTCTACAGTCTACTACATTTATTTTCTAGATCCAATTGAATGGACAACCAGCCACATCACCTCGTGGCTTTCATGGTGCACCCGCAAATTCTCCCTTGCAACCCCGCTAGACCCAACAAAATTTCCACTAGAAGGTACCAAGCTGTGCGAGTTGGCCACAGAAGATTTTGAAAAACTAGCAGACGATGCTCACACCGCGAAACTCCTAGCCAAACACATCGCGCACCTCCGGCACAGCGTAACAGGCCGCGCCAGCAGCCCTTTAAACACCGATTGCAAGATCACCACGACCAGTGAAAAGGACAAGGGTGAGTTTGTTAAATTGATACAATCAATACGGCTATTTATCAGCAATGATTTCGCGCGAAAGGGGGGCGCGATGCAATCTCTCCCTCGTTGGAGGCAATTGAGGGTCAAGAGTTGGCCATTGTAGGGATTCGGTAAAAATAAATAACAGCAGTCGCCCGAAGACTGCTAAGAGCATACTAATTAAGCGCTTGTTTTGTTTCGCAACGATTGAAATATACTTTCACAAATAATTCGTGGAAACGCGTTTTTGAGAACTGTTTAAATCCTTGCATATAAAATACCTGGAATTCGGCGTGAAATTAATGGGAATATCAAGGTGTTTTTCGTTTCAATCACAACTTGCAACATTTTCTTTTTCTGCACTGTTTGAAGTCGTTTTGAGATTTTATTAAATGTAATCAATTCGCAAAACCACTTCAAACCGTGCAGAAAAAGAAAATGTTCCAAGTTGTGATTTGACAAAATTTTGTCATATATTATTTATAAATGGGACGATTGTTCAAATTATATAATTTCCATATTTGGTATTGGTCCACGCAGCCGTTTTTCCACAATTATGTTCACACCTATCTATCTGACGGTAGAAGGCATACAAATAAAGATGTTCACAGACAGGTATATACATACATCCACACAAACACACAAACATACACACACGCAAACACACACACACACAAATGATTATGCTCTTCAACTGTTGTAATAGATTATCTATTGTTAATAACATGAAATAACAAAATAAAAACTAAAACTAAAAATAACATTTGTCAACTGTTCAAGTATCAAACATATATAAGGTTGTTAACATATGGGTGTGTGTGCATTGCTAATTGATGTGGTGCCGCCAGATGGCGTTTAACTTTCCTCCTACGGGGTTAGTTGTACTATTTTTGTTCAAGTATCAATTGTTTTAAAATAACATGTTATAACTTTTTATTCAAGTAAACTTAATTATATTAAATAAATTCAAGAATTTTTGAGCATTGTTTCGGTAAATTAAAAGTACTGAAATGTCTCAAACATGTTACATAGCTACGGTGACCATACGTCCTTTATTTAGGGCATAATACTTTAATTTCTGTTAAAAAATTGTTGTATGCTATATCTGTCATCTATCATCTGTCATCTGTCATCTGTCATCTGTCATCTGTCATCTGTCATCTGTCATCTGTCATCTGTCATCTGTCATCTGTCATCTGTCATCTATCATCTATCATCTATCATCTAGCATCTATCATCTAGCATCTATCATCTAGCATCTATCATCATTCGTCTGTCATCTGTCATCTATCATCATTCGTCTATCATCTGTCATCTGTTATCAGTTTGAGCAATTCATAGCCAAACTATGCAAATAGCTTGAACTATGCACTACACTATTTATCCATAATTTTTTATGATTAGATTAATGTCATTTATTAATTTAAGACTAATTAAAAAATATATACATGAAAAATAATGTAATGCATAGTTCAAGTCGTTTGAAATAGTGGACGGGCATAGTTTGGTTGGTGAGCCGCCCGCCCGCCCACCCCACCTTTGTTCGTATAGTTTTTCCATAGGATAACACTCTCCTTGGAATTGTTTAAACAATATAAAACATTCGCATCCATTGAAGAAAACTATGCGAACAGGGGTGGAGTTGTTGGGTGGCCCCTACCAACCAGACTATGCCCGTCCACTATTCGAAATGACTTGAACTCTGCACTACACTGTTATCCGTTACTTTCTTTGATTTAATTTTAGTTTCATTTATTAATTTACGCCTAATGTATACAAACAAATCTGAGAAACAATGTAGTACATAGTTCAAGTCATTTTAAACAGTAGACGGGCATAGTTTGGTTGGTAGGGAACAATGGTCACCATTAATTGCCTATGGCTCAGATAAATAATAAGAATTCCAAGAGTTAATTCATGGATTATTAAATTAAAATTATGTAAACTAAAATAATTTGTAAGTTATTTTAAAAAGAAATGTTTCATAAAAAGAACGCCCCCGGGTGGACTCGAACCACCAACCTTTCGGTTAACAGCCGAACGCGCTAACCAATTGCGCCACGAAGGCAAGTGAAATAAGTTAGAAACTTGCTATATTTATAGAACACCACATTGTGAACAATATATTTGCAATTGTAGGCGCTTTCGTTTAGCATTGGAATGGTCCTTTACAATTGTCCAATGTAAGACTGACATTAACTTCCATCCTACAAATCATAGTGGCCTTGACATTGATAATGTGGATTCAGAACAATTTGTATTACATCCTCCGTAGCCGTGATCGTCTAGTGGTTAGGACCCTACGTTGTGGCCGTAGTAACCCAGGTTCGAATCCTGGTCACGGCAATGTGAAAACATTGTCACGGGTGAGGAGTGTTTTTTTTTAATGTCTTCCTCTATTTTAGTGAAAATATAATCATTTTTAAAATTCGGGTAATTGGTTTCGCATATTTAAGTTTTATAAAACCCAACTATTAACGTTCTGGTTCAATTTAAAAAAAAAGATGGGCAGTGAGTTGCAGAATAGTTTCTCGGTTTGAAATAAATATGATGGTTGGCTAAACAAACATATACACATATATATATATATATATATATATATATATATATATATATATATATATATATATATATATATATTTATATATATATATATATATATATATATATATATATATATATATATATATATATATATATATTGGATTGTTAAGGCGTCTACTTTGTGATAATTCATTTTAAAGGATAAAATACAAAGTAAAAAATCGTTTTATTTATCATATACATATATGTTTGTTTAGCCAAGCATCAACCGAGAAACAATTCTGCAACTCACTGCCTAGCCTATCTTTGAAACAATTTAAATTTTTTTTTACAATTACTGAAATAATATAAACTTTAGCTTTGGGTAAATGATCCTGTATAATTAATTATTCATTCAGTTTCATTTGTACTCTACCAACAATATGTAATAAATTTATTTTCTCTTTTTTTGTTATGTTTTATGTATGTGTGCACTTATAAAGTTTAATTACGCGGCATCGGGGGCGATAAATAACTTAGCGCGGGGGTTAATGCGGCGCCCATCCAGAATCCTTTATGAGGATAATCCCCGGTGCAAGGGGAGGGGCGGCGGTTTATCCCCGGGAAGCGCGCGCGAACGTCGGTAATCCTGGCCGTCTCATTATACCGCGCAGCGGGCGCCGGGATATTGTTTTCTTGATTATACGGTTTAAGTTCGGCAGAGGTGCGAACTTGGGGAGGGGCGGCAGCGAGGGCGGAATAGTTAATTCAACTAGCGGCCGTATACCGAAATAAAGACTAAAATAGAAAAATCTGATTTGTCATAATGTCTTATTCGTCAATTTTAACAATTAATTATAAAACTTTTGTCGAATTTTCATGTAATTTTCTTAATTCATGTAATGGTTGTTGTTATAAAACTTAATAAACAATTTACGTGATTAAAAAACACCCATATGGTAACGTCAACATGCACATGCCATCAGGATCACCGGGTAGTGCCCTCTATGGAATAATATTCCAACACAGTGCTTGAGATATCAGTACAAGGCCAATCTTATAAAACATATATAAGTGTTAATCCACCCCTTAGCAATCTACATATCTAGATTTCGGTCTTATTAGAACTCATCAGTGTAGCTTTTATATCTAGTACATCTGGCAATATTTCTGTATACATCAAAGTTTGTAAAAGTGACATTATCCTCATATATATATGACTGTAACAACTAAAAAGTAGTTGGTTCCGCCCGGGTTCGAACCGGGGACCTTCTGCGTGTGAAGCAGACGTGATAACCACTACACTACGGGACCCACGGATAAATTAGTTTCCGTGTTAGTATACAAACGCCACAGCTATACCAGTAATGAGTATGGAGCGAAAGCGTTCAGCGCCAGTGCTCCAATCTTCAACCACGACACCTCCAACCAAACATACCACACCAGTATGGCCAACATGGTATAATCGCTACATTTGTAGATAATACTGCCACACTAGCAGTTGACAATGATCATATCTTTGTCGTTTCACTTCATTTAGTTTGATCTTCCATATTTTCATCTACATGAGTTTTGGATAAGAGATGTTTGAAGTTTGATGTGCAGCCTACATAAACTTCAAACATCTCTTATCCAAAACTCATGTAGATGAAAATATGGAAGATCAAAGTAAATGAAGTGAAACGACAAAGACAAGTAACAGATGGACGGAGTACTATACTGGCAATTAAAGCCCAACCTAAAAAAAAGGTGTTCAATGAAATTCAAAACTCTCGAAAAAAGATGTTTTAAACACACACACAGTTACATAAGCCATTCAGCTATTATTTAATTAATTAACACGTAATAATGCCAAGAATAAAGAGCCCTGACCATACAGCCAACAATCCCTGCCTGAAGGAGCAAGAAATGACTTATAAATGCTTTAATGATAACAACTATGATTATGAGGAATGTCAGCGACACATGGAAAACTATAAAAATTGTAAGAAATTTTGGGGTGACATGCAGTCAGATAGGTGAAGACAGGGCAACTCATGCCCCCTCCTGAAGAACGGGATCAGATTAAGCAGGAGTATTTGAAGAGTAAAAATAATTAGTTGTATGGAATACATATATTGTTTACATTTATAAAAATAAAAAATATTGGCACTATACTGAGCTACGAAAATCAGATCTAGAAGCAAAAGTTTGGATATAATAAGATATAATCTCAGAAGAAGAATTCAAAAATGCATTGGGAAAAGTGAAACTAGGGAAGCCTGCCGCTAATGATTGCATAAACAAAGGAGAATCCCCACAGATTGGCAAGTGGAAAAAAAAGAAGTGATTATCTGTGCAGGTACTCTTGGTGCTGGCATCGAGATGTCGTGGTATGGTGGTGGTTAGTGGTTTGGTTCTCAGTATTTTTTGTCTCTATCTTATCTTATCTTTTTATCTACACGCCGGTACTAACTTACTAACCCAGGATTCGGGTGATGAATGTAAGACATAAATCAAGAGTGCAAGCGACAGAAACATTTTAAGACGCGTTGAAAGAGTTACACAGAAAGATAGAATACGCAATGAAGATATTATGGAAAGGTTGGGAACGGCATTGGTACAGAAGAAAATAGTAGAGTGTCAACTGTGATGGTCCGAACATATCAATAGGTAAGTAAAGCAGGCGTGGGAAGCAAGAGCAAGTGGAAAGAAGACGGCCACAGGAAACTTAGAACAGTGTAATTACAAAATTGCTCAAAAATAAAGGAAAAACCGGACAAAAAAATTGATAGCGGATAGGAGGGAATCAAATTATATAAAGAATGAGGATAGGAAAAAATCAAAACAAATCAACCTCGACACCTCATCGAGTAAAAGAGGAAAAGCAAAAATAAAGTTATATAACATTTTTATATTTTTATAATATAAAAATGTTATATAACTTTAATTTTGCTTTTCCTCTTTTACTCGATGAGGTGTCTTTTAAATCAACGGTATGACAATGTAATATACACATGGCCCGTATCAAATTAACGTTCAAACGCTTATTTTATACGAATTGTGCCACCTTCAGTCCGATTGTAGATCTTTTTTTACGCTAGTCTCGGAATTGAAACTTGCTGGTAAATCGCGGTATCGAAGGGGTGTGTGTGTGTATGTGGACCGGAAGGTGGTCGGAATTGGAAATTACGCGCGCACAAAGAAACCGGGCGCTCGGAAAGTGGCCATTAACGTTTAGATCGCATGCGGCGATACCGGCGGTCGAGATAGCAGGAAACCCGGCAGGAATTGAAGATAATAGATATAAATTGCCGCCCCCCCACTCACACCCCGATTGTCGGTTGGTATACATCGTATAATATTTCAATTATACGCGCGACGGTGGTGATGATTTCGGGCGTCATCATTAATTTTGTGGCATTAGCGGCCGCCGTGTCGCGGAAGAGAGAAACTGGCGATGGGGTGGCTGTCGAGGGGTGGAGCGACCACCCGTTGGCCTTATATATTGCCCTTTATAACCTCGCGCGCTGAATTTAAAGTGGCGAGGATTTTCCGGCACCTTGAAAATTCTCGTATAAGCAGTGTAGTATTATAAGTGTTTCATATGACAATAATTAACATAATAGATTTTATATTGATGAAGCGGGCAATGTAATTAGCAATTTAGCAATTTAAACAAACACCTACACACGATGGGTTTGGTGGACAGCCCGTTATATAGAGGGTGCAATGAAGAACTAGAAACAGCAGAACATGCCTCTGTCTAGCTCTAGTAAACACTAGGCATCTAATACTAGAGAAGTGCTGGCCTAGTATGGTCAGCATTGGCAACTCCTCACTCGCCATAGTTTTGCAGCTCGCACGCAGAATTGACTGGTGGGACGAGTGAGTAGTCTGAAAGGGAGGTTTCACAATGGGCCCAATTTGAGGCCTAAAGTCCTGGTTTCCTAGCAAGCGGTGTCGATAAATACGGCCGTTTTTTAAGTCATTTACACATTACAAGATACGTATTAAGTAGACGTAGTTGTATAACTAGATTCCAGTGTATATATATATATATATATATATATATATATATATATATATATATTCATGACATTTTCTCAATACTTTGAAGTATACCCCTCTTTGAATTACCAGATTTATTTAAATATACATAAAAGAAATGAATGACGTGAAATACGGTCGCTTTTGTCGACACCGCTTACTAGGAAACCAGGACTTAAGTGGGCTTCTGTTCACAAAATAGAAGCCCACTTACGGCAGTCATTTTACGCCTGTTGGTAAAAGTGGTGTTCTATAAATATCTCAATTTTTAACCGTATTTCACTTGCCTTCGTGGCGCAATTGGTTAGCGCGTTCGGCTGTTAACCGAAAGGTTGGTGGTTCGAGTCCACCCGGGGGCGTACTTTTTAACTTATTTTTTAAATTTTACTTTAAAAATCATTTCATAAAATAGTTTTTAAACTTAATACCCGCGACAAAATTAAAAATTATATCCAAACTAGTTGAAATTCTGGCCGTCTCAGTGTTGCCACCAATTCATGGACTGCCTGGTGTGAAGAAGTTGTTGGTATTGTTGTTAGTGGTGGTATTTTTTAATTATCAGAGTTACCGCATAAAACATTTTTTTATTGTATTATTATTTATGTATATAAAAGATTAATAAAATATCTGGTGTGGGCACCGCACGACTTTCCGAATTACATGACCTATTTAATTTTGTATAACAAAAAAAACTTATATCTTTTATATAGCCGTGAGGATTTTCCGCCGGTCAAGAGAGAAGCTCAGGGGAGTTTAATCACCCGGTATTTACCTTAACTTCACAGAAAACCTCTGAAAAACTGTGAAAGGTGATTCGCGCAAATTCGTTCTCCGCTGGGGATCGAACTCAGGCTCCCCAATGCTCAGTACGAGACGGACAACGCCTCTAACCACTCGGTCACTGAGCTGGGTTTTGTAACATTTTCGACATTTTCAACTTTTTCTGATTTTCAAATGTATTAGACATTATAACATTTTGGAGTTATTTGACTTTCTTATGATATTTTTGACATTTTTTGGCATTATGACATTTTTAAGTTATTTGACTTTCCTATAATATTTTTGACATTTTTGACATTATGACAATTTTGAGTTATTTGACTTTCTTATGATATTTTTGACTTTTTTGACAATTTTTACTTTTTGTCTTGTTTTTTAACTTATTTGACATTTTTAACATTTTCACTGGATCACAGATAGTATTCACATATATTTGCCAAATTTAATTGCAATTTGTTGTACCGTTTTCCCAGAATTTTGTTCACAGACAGACATTCTGACAGACAGACATACATACATACAGAAATCGCAAAACTCGGGTTTATATCGAATATTTTCAACATAAAACGTAACGAAAAATGGTTTTTGCTAAATTGTTTACGGCAACTATACCTCCCTTCTAATGTAGTTTTTTTTTTCCCGAAAAAATATCGCATATTTCCACAATCTTAGTTAGAAAACGTGAAGGTGTTTTCAGTAAAACAATAACTTCCTTTACATCACTGATGTATTCGGAAAGTAAAAATAAAATGATAGCCATGCTATAAAAGTATAATTAATTGTTTAATAAACGCGTGCACCTCGTGCGCTTCCCTCTTTCCCAGCCCTTCATTAATTACATGGAGTAATCTCCCGCCAGTCGCCCTCTTTCGCGTCGTATGTAAATCGCAACGGAACGCTATTGGCCGCGGAAAATCACGTGCCTCCGCCGGTAGGAAGTTTTTCCGGAGCTTCCTTCCTTCCTTCCTTCCTTCCTCTCGCTAGAACAGCAGCAGCACGCGCGACCCATGATCCTCGACCCCCACAAAACCCCCCGCACACAAACCCCGAAGCCCAAAGAAAGCCCCTCGGCCACGATAAATGACTTTCCGTGAATTATTTATTAAGTGTAATAAATAAAAGGCGGTTTGGGAAACAGCAGAGAATATTTAATATAGCAACGAATCATTCTACGAAAATGAAATGAATAAAACTGGATTTTATTGTTTGTTGCCATGTATGTATAAATTTGGATATGCACAAACTATTAAAAAGAAAAATGTATAAGAAATTTTAATTCAGACACACAGACGCTCAATTTTTACAGCCGGAGGATGTCAGATATCATAAATACCATGTTGGCATAGTATAGAAATTAAAATGATGAATTAATCTTAAGGTTGGCGTTTTCAAATTTGGGCAACTTGTGGTGCGCATGTAATAGCATAGGCAAAATTACGTATAATAAATACGCACCGTTTGCTTTAACTAGAACATAAATTGAGTTGCAAAAATACGTATGCAAAAGAATAATGTTGCACGTATTTTGTAGTCTAGGTGAGAATGTCCATAGTCCCTCGGTAATCGTGAAATTAAATTTATTATTTTTTGTTCACAATTACCGAACGACTATGGACATTCTCATCTAGACTACGGAATACGTGCAACATTATTCTTTTGCATACGTATTTTTGCAACTCATTTTATGTTCTAATTAAAGAAAACGGTGCGTATTTTTTATACGCATTTCGCCTATGCTATTACATGTGCATATGTGCATCACAAGTTGCTTAAATTTGAAAACGCCAACCTTAACTGAGTTTAACGATAAACTCGGGCCCAGCTATTTTAACCCAAGAACTGTATACAAGTGGACATGGAAATTGCATAAACAGAATGTAGACACACTGACGCTCAATTTTGACCACCGGACGTCGTCAGATATTATAAATACCATGTTGCCATAATATAGAAATTAAAATGATGATGAATCTTAACATGATGAAAAATAACATAAATTTCATAAAATTTAAAGTTTATATAGCTGCGGTAAGAGACTAATAGCCCGGAACAGCTCCCGAACGATAAACAAAAGCGGTTTACATCGGCTAAATTTAATTATTATTACTGGATTCTATTTTTTGGGCATATTCAATGCACATATTACCAGATTCTAATTTACAAATTGTTAATTAAGACCAGCCTATTACAACTCGGTGCGTGTCGGATAATCCTCGCGAGCGCACCGCCGATAACATTATTAAGGAGCAAAGGATTTGCGATTTGCCGCCAACATCGCCGCCGCCGCCGTCGACGTCGACGGGGGTCGTCGCAATATATCAGCGGCGGGATGGTGCTCACCCGGGCCGTGCGGGATTACCGCGCCCCGGGGGCGCATCTACAAGTCTAATGCCGTCACTCGACCCGCCGACTCCGGCTTTGCCCCCGCCATTCTTATCCCATATTGCTATATTCCGGCCTGATATCCTACACCGCCAACACCCCGCCGCCCCCCACCTGACACGCCGCCACCCACTGCGATCGTTAAAGTTTAACGCCGCTCCGCCACCGTCGGGGTGGAGATCACCAAGTGAATTAATTTAAATTTTATGTCGAGCGCGGAGGAAATCAAATATTTATATGGGGGATGATTTTTATCGACTGTATATAAAAACGTGTAATTGATTGAACAAACACATAACATTAAAGGTGAGGTAGAAATTAAATCTATAAATATAATACAACTAATCTCATAGGAGGAAAGTTAAATGCCATCTGGCGGCTTTACACCAATTAGCAATGCACACCCATATGGTAATAACCGTCAACATGCTCATGCAATCAGGATCACCAGGTAGTGTCCTCTATGGCATGTTGACGCATATTATAATATGGGAGTGCATTGCTAATTGATGTGTTGGCGCCAGATGGCGTTTAACTTTCCTCCTAGGGGGTTAGTTGTATCATTTTTGTATATAACCAGCTACTTCGCCGGTCAGAAATGGTGCAAAGGTGACATATACTTCTGGCGCCAACTTTTCGTTATTGAATCATTTAAATTTCCGTTGATTGTTTGTTGTAAGAGTATTGTTTTCTTATAGTATGGACTTAAAATGTAAGAATCCACTACCATAAACTCTAATGGTTTATTTACTTCATTGGTAATTGCCGCCGACACATTTTACATGTAATTTTATTCAATGGTCGTTTCACACTTTCTCGCAATAATGAATTTGTACATATGGTGCCCAACGTGTTCGTCTCACATTTGACTATACTGAGAATCTACAATTCTTGTCCAATATTGTCTTTACTAATAGAAAAACATTAATTTTCATATAGCACTTTTTGCTAAATTATTGTCAATCTGCCTTATTTTAGGGTATTTTATGTATGGTTGCATACACATTTAGCAGCTATACCAACATTCAGAATATATGCACTGTTGCCGTATTTAATTCTTTTATGTTCCGAGTGTTTGCTAGTATCGTGGGCATTGAAATTATATTCTTGGATTCAGTGAATATGACGTTCCCACCAACCAAACTATACCCGTCCACTATTTCAAACGACTTGAACTATGCATTACATTATTTTTCACATATATTTTTTTAATTAGTCTTAAATTAATAAATGACATTAATTTAATCATAGAAAATAGCGGATAATAGTGTAGTGCATAGTTCAAGTCATTTGAAATAGTGGACGGGCATAGTTTGGTTGGTGGGGGCCGGACGCCCCCCCCCCCCCTTTGCTCGCATAGTTTTTTCATTGGATACAAATGTTTTATATTATTGAAACTATTCCAAGAAGAGTATTATTCTATGGAGCAACTATGCGAACAAAGGTGGGGTGGGCGGGCGGCCCCCACTAACCAAACTATGCCCGTCCACTATTTCAAGCGACTTGAACTATGCATTACACTATTATCCGTTATTTTCTATGATTAAATTAATGTTATTTATTAAATTAAGACTAATTAAAAAAATATATGTGAAAAATAATGTAATGCATAGTTCAAGTCGTTTGAAATAGTGGACGGGCATAATTTGGTTGGTGGGGGCCGACCGCCCACCCACCCCTTTGCTCGCATAGTTTTTTTCATTGGATACAAATGTTTTATATTATTGAAACTATTCCAAGAAGAGTATTATTCTATGGAGCAACTATGCGAACAAAGGTGGGGTGGGCGGGCGGCCCCCACTAACCAAACTATGCCCGTCCACTATTTCAAGCGACTTGAACTATGCATTACACTATTATCCGTTATTTTCTATGATTAAATTAATGTTATTTATTAAATTAAGACTAATTAAAAAAATATATATGTGAAAAATAATATAATGCATAGTTCAAGTCGTTTGAGATAGTGGACGGGCATAGTTTGGTTGGTGGGGGCCGCCCGCCCACCCCCCCTTTGCTCGCATAATTTTTTCATTGGATACAAATGTTTTATATTATTGAAACTATTCCAAGAAGAGTATTATCCTATGGAACAACTATGCGAACAAGGGTCGGGTGGGCGGGCGGCCCCCACTGACCAAACTATGACCGTCCACTATTTCAAACGACTTGAACTATGCATTACATTATTTTTCACATATATTTTTTTAATTAGTCTTAATTTAATAAATAACATTAATTTAATCATAGAAAATAACGGATAATAGTGTAGTGCATAGTTCAAGTCATTTGAAATAGTGGACGGGCATAGATTGGTTAGTGGGGGCCGCCCGCCCACCCCACCTTTGTTCGCATAGTTGTTCCATAGGATAATACTCTTCTTGGAATAGTTTCAATAATATAAAACATTTGTATCCAATGAAAAAACTATGCGAGCAAAGGGGGGGTGGGCGGTCCGCCCTCATCAACCAAACTATGCCCGTCCACTATTTCAAATGACTTGAACTATGCACTACACTATTATCCGTTATTTTCTATGATTAAATTAATGTTATTTATTAATTTAAAACTAATTACAAAAATATATGTGCAAAATAATGTAATGCATAGTTCAAGTCGTTTGAAATAGTGGACGGGCACAGTTTCGTTGGTGGGGGACGCCCGCTGAAACTATTCCAAGAAGAGTATTATTCTATGGAACAACTATGCGAACAAAGGTGGGGTGGGCGGGCGGCCCCCACTAACCAAACTATGCCCGTCCACTATTTCAAGCGACTTGAACTATGCATTACACTATTATCCGTTATTTTCTATGATAAAATTAATGTTATTTATTAATTTTAGACTAATTAAAAAAATATATGTGAAAAATAATGTAATGCATAGTTCAAGTCGTTTGAAATAGTGGACGGGCATAGATTGGTTAGTGGGGGACGCCCGCCCACCCCACCTTTGTTCGCATAGTTGTTCCATAGGATAATACTCTTCTTGGAATAGTTTCAATAATATAAAACATTTGTATCCAATGAAAAAATTATGCGAGCAAAGGGGGGGTGGGCGGGCGGCCCCCACCAACCAAACTATGCCCGTCCACTATTTCAAATGACTTGAACTATGCACTACACTATTATCTGTTATTTTCTATGATTAAATTAATGTTATTTATTAAATTAAGACTAATTAAAAAAATATATGTGAAAAATAATGTAATGCATAGTTCAAAAAGGTATTGTGCCCCGGGCGCGAGTTAAGCTCGCTACGCCACTGAGTAATACCGTCTGTATTCTAAAATATTGATAGTATTACAGACTGTGGTTGCATTAAATTCTAATTATTTACCATATTTGTTTGTTTTTGCAAGTCATATTAGAGAAATTCACATATATTGGTAGTTTCCTGTGAGCATCGGACCTCCTCTAAGAAGTTCACAGTCGTCCAACAGGCAGAAAATATTACTTTGTTTTTGCAACTCAAAATTTCAATCTCAAATTCAAGGCAGAAATGGACACGGAGGTGTCAAACCCAACAATTTCACTGCAAAAGTAAAATAAATAATCCACTTTATATCACTAATAGATTCCACCGATCATGTTAATTTAATACAACACTCTTGCTGTTTAGTGGTTGTGAGGGAGGGGATGTACGATATGAGCGTCGCGACGCCCTCCCTATCAACCAGTGCGGCTTTGACTGCCGCAACAGCATCCCTTTCGGTCAATGTAACGTCCGCCAAGTGCACGCGTGACCACCGAATATATTTCTTGCCAGTGACAAACATGAGTTTATCTTAAAAATCATAATTTTGGCAGCCATGTGGCGGCTGCCTGGCTGCTCTCCTGAGGACCTACTAGTTGCCAGGAGATTCGCGTCTGTTAGAACTACCCCGGTTCATCATAAACTTCATCACCATACTAGTCCCATGATATACAACGGTAAACTAATTATTTATAACAATTTTTTTTATACAAAAAACGATGATTGATATCAAATTTTAGTAATTTAAATATTCGTAGGTCTACTAAGATAATGCAATTATACTTTAGTGCAGTATTTCTCAAACTGTATGGTCCGTCAACCATTTAAATATTTCAAAGAACCCCTGGTTCCAGAGAGGTGGGTGCGGGTTAATTTAAATTTACAATGAATTAATCTATTTTTTATTGAAACATTTGTTAAACACTCCTAATTTTGATTAATAGCAGATTTATTGTTTTCTAACCATGAATTCATAGTTAATTTATAAAATAATGTGAAAAAATGGATCTATAATCAAATATTGGATTGTTAAGGCGTCTACTTTGTGATAATTCATTTTAAAGGATAAATAAAACGATTTTTTACTTTGTGATAATCATTTTTTCTGCGATTCCCCAAATATTTTTCGCGACCCCCACTTTGATATCAATCGCTTTAGTGTACCGCGAGATTCTTGAAGAAGAATATTTCATACTTTGTAGGAACTAAATGTGACTCTTTGTATATATATTCAGATATTTTTTATAAAATTTTGAAACCTACAAACAGAGTTATGGTACTTTTTAACCCCGGACTAATATAGATATTTTTTATAAAATTTTGAAACATACAAACATAGTTATGGTACTTTTTAACCCCTGACTAATATAGGATTTGTAATTTTTGAAATTAACAACCCAAAAAAACCTACAAATCATTGAGATACACACATCATACTTTGTAGGGACTAAGTATGACTATTTCTATAAATATTCAGGGTAATTTTATAAAATTTAAAAAAATGTAAAACAGAGTTATGGTACTTTTTATCCCCTGATTAATGTAAGATTTATATTTTTTGAGTTTAATAACCAAAAAAACCTACGAACAGTTGAGGCACACATATCATACTTTGTAAGGACTAAGTATGACTATTTCTAAAAACATTCAGAGTAATTTTATAAAGTTTTGAAAATTACAATCAGCAGACTAATGTCAGATTTCTAATTTTTGAGATTAACAACCCAAAAACACTACTAACAGTAAAGATACTTTGTTCATACTTTGTATGGTCTAAACATAACTCTTTGTAGATATATTCAGATAAATGAAAAAAAATACTGAAAACTAAAAACAGAGTTATGGTACTTTTTATCCTCTGACTAATGTAGGATTTATAAATTTTGAGTTTAACAACCAAAAAAAAACTACGAACAGTTGAGTCACACACATCATACTTTGTAAGGACTAAGTATGACTATTTCTAAATACATTCAGAGTAATTTTATAAAGTTTTGAATATTACCAACCGCAGACTAATGTTAGATTTGTAATTTTTGAGTTTAACAACCCAAAAAGACTACGAACAGTAAAGATACTTCGTTCATACTTTGTATGGTCTAAACATAACTCTTTGTGGATATATTGAGATAAATGAAAAAAAATACTGAAAACTAAAAACAGAGTTATGGTACTTTTTATCCTCTGACTAATGTAGGATTTATAATTTTTGAGTTTAACAACCAAAAAAAAACCTACGAACAGTTGAGGCACACACATCATACTTTGTAAGGACTAAGTATGACTATTTCTAAATACATTCAGAGTAATTTTATAAAGTTTTGAATATTACCAACCGCAGACTAATGTTTGATTTGTAATTTTTGAGTTTAACAACCCAAAAAGACTACGAACAGTAAAGATACTTCGTTCATACTTTGTATGGTCTAAACTTAACTCGTTGTGGATATATCCAGATAAATGAAAAAAAATTTGAAAACTAAAAACAGAGTTATGGTACTTTTTATCCTCTGACTAATGTAGGATTTATAATTTTTGAGTTTAACAACCAAAAAAAAACCTACGAACAGTTGAGGCACACACATCATACTTTGTAAGGACTAAGTATGACTATTTCTAAATACATTCAGAGTAATTTTATAAAGTTTTGAATATTACCAACCGCAGACTAATGTTAGATTTGTAATTTTTGAGTTTAACAACCCAAAAAGACTACGAACAGTAAAGATACTTTGTTCATACTTTGTATGGTCTAAACATAACTCTTTGTGGATATATTGAGATAAATGAAAAAAAATATTGAAAACTAAAAACAGAGTTATGGTACTTTTTATGATGGCCTGACTAATGTAGGATTTATAATATTTGAGTTTAACAACCAAAAAAAACTACCAACAGTTAAGGCACACACATCATATTTTGTAAGGACTAAGTATGACTATTTCTAAATACATTTAGAGTAATTTTATATAAATTTTAAAAATTACAAACAGCAGACTAATATCAGATTTTTTATTTTTGAGTTTAACAACCCAAAAAGACTGCGAACAGTAAAGATACTTCGTTCATACTTTGTATGGTCTAAACATAACTCTTTGTAGATATATTCAGATAAATGAAAAAAAATACTGAAAACTAAAAACAGAGTTATGGTACTTTTTATCCTCTGACTAATGTAGGATTTATAATTTTTGAGTTTAACAACCAAAAAAACCTACGAACAGTTGAGGCACACACATCATACTTTGTAAGGACTAAGTATGACTATTTCTAAATACATTCAGAGTAATTTTATAAAGTTTTGAATATTACCAACCGCAGACTAATGTTTGATTTGTAATTTTTGAGTTTAACAACCCAAAAAGACTACGAACAGTAAAGATACTTCGTTCATACTTTGTATGGTCTAAACTTAACTCGTTGTGGATATATCCAGATAAATGAAAAAAAATTTGAAAACTAAAAACAGAGTTATGGTACTTTTTATCCTCTGACTAATGTAGGATTTATAATTTTTGAGTTTAACAACCAAAAAAAAACCTACGAACAGTTGAGGCACACACATCATACTTTGTAAGGACTAAGTATGACTATTTCTAAATACATTCAGAGTAATTTTATAAAGTTTTGAATATTACCAACCGCAGACTAATGTTAGATTTGTAATTTTTGAGTTTAACAACCCAAAAAGACTACGAACAGTAAAGATACTTTGTTCATACTTTGTATGGTCTAAACATAACTCTTTGTGGATATATTGAGATAAATGAAAAAAAATATTGAAAACTAAAAACAGAGTTATGGTACTTTTTATGATGGCCTGACTAATGTAGGATTTATAATATTTGAGTTTAACAACCAAAAAAAACTACCAACAGTTAAGGCACACACATCATATTTTGTAAGGACTAAGTATGACTATTTCTAAATACATTTAGAGTAATTTTATATAAATTTTAAAAATTACAAACAGCAGACTAATATCAGATTTTTTATTTTTGAGTTTAACAACCCAAAAAGACTGCGAACAGTAAAGATACTTCGTTCATACTTTGTATGGTCTAAACATAACTCTTTGTAGATATATTCAGATAAATGAAAAAAAATACTGAAAACTAAAAACAGAGTTATGGTACTTTTTATCCTCTGACTAATGTAGGATTTATAATTTTTGAGTTTAACAACCAAAAAAACCTACGAACAGTTGAGGCACACACATCATACTTTGTAAGGACTAAGTATGACTATTTCTAAATACATTCAGAGTAATTTTATAAAGTTTTGAATATTACCAACCGCAGACTAATGTTAGATTTGTAATTTTTGAGTTTAACAACCCAAAAAGACTACGAACAGTAAAGATACTTCGTTCATACTTTGTATGGTCTAAACATAACTCTTTGTGGATATATTGAGATAAATGAAAAAAAATATTGAAAACTAAAAACAGAGTTATGGTACTTTTTATGATGGCCTGACTAATGTAGGATTTATAATATTTGAGTTTAACAACCAAAAAAAACCTACCAACAGTTGAGGCACACACATCATACTTTGTAAGGACAAAGTATGACTATTTCTAAATATATTCAGAGTAATTTTATATAAATTTTAAAAATTACAAACAGCAGACTAATCTCAGATTTCTAATTTTTGAGTTTAACAACCCAAAAAGACTACGAACAGTAAAGATACTTCGTTCATACTTTGTATGGTCTAAACTTAACTCGTTGTGGATATATTGAGATAAATGAAAAAAAATTGAAAACTAAAAACAGAGTTATGGTACTTTTTATCCCCTGACTAATGTAGGATATTTAATTTTTGAGTTTAATAACCCAAAAATGATATAAATATTTGAGATACACATATCATACTTTGTAGGGACTAAGTATGACTATTTTTAAATATAGAAAAGACCTTTTTTTGGCATAACCTATTCACAAAATACAAAAATCCTCCAATATACAATGCTCATCAACAACAAAAAAATACATAAAAATAAAAATAAAATTGTACTAATGCACACAATACAAATAATATTGTATGTTCTCTTTTTATATTTATTATATATTTTTTTTATTGTTGGCACACTAACATTATTAACTAATTTTCATAGACACATTTTGACGTTTATTCGGTGGCGTTGTAGCTGGAGTTGAATAAATATAAATATAAACTACGGTACTGCCAACCAACCTATCGCATGCAAAGTTGCGATTGTTCCTACTATCGCTCCAATAGTCCTGCATTCTTTTTCAATACGGAGTGCCAATGTTACTACCGACTATCGGTCCCTGCTTTCAAATAGTTGAAAATCATCGTCAAACTCAGGAACGTCATATTCACTGAATCCAAAAATATAATTTCTATGTCCACGATTCTAGCAAACACTCTGAACATAAAAGAATTAAATGCGGCAACAGTGCATATATTCTGAATGTTGGTATAGCTGCTAAATGTGTATGCAACCATACATACAATAACCTAAAATAAGGCAGATTGGCAATAATTTAGCAAAAAGTGCTGTATGAAAATTGATGTTTTTCTATTAGTAAAGACAATATTGGACAAGAATTGTAGATTATCAGTATAGCCAAATGTGAGACGAACATGTTGGGCAACATATGTACAAATTCATTATTGCGAAAAAGTGTAAAACGAGAATTGAATAAAATTACATGTAAAATGTGTCGACGGCAATTACCAATGAAGTAAATAAACCATCAGAGTTTATGGTAGTGGATTCTTACTTATTAAGTCCATACTGTAAGAAAACAATACTCTTACAACAAACAATCAACGGAAATTTAAATGATTCAATAACGAAAACTTGGCGCCAAAAGTATATTTCACCTTTGCACCATTTCGAGCCGGCGCAGTGGCGCCACCCTCGGTAATTCTATAGGTCAATTAGACCAGCGTTCGCTAAATAGAAATATGGTAGTCGATACCATTTGTCGCTGGGGTAGAATTAACGACAAGTTAGAAAACTCGGGGACGATTTTCTGATGTAGCAGGTCCTAAAGGTCGTTTTAGACAAGACAATTTCTTAGCTCAAAAGTTGTTCAAGAAATTAATTCATATATCCTCCTTCCATACAATTTGTCCTTACAAATAGAACGCGTTATATTTTTCAATTCGATCTACCATCCAATTCAATATTTCAAATAATTTGCTGTATGATACGAAACAATTTATATTGTCTCGCATTTTGACTAACTTTTGAGTCAAGAAATTGTCTTGTCTAAAACGACCTTAACACTCACATACACAGACACTAACAAACGCCAGAAGCACCTGAAGGTCGATAGCCTGTTACAGAATTGTAACAAATTCAGTAACTACAACTACTACTATTACTACTACTACTACTACTAGTACTAAAAAGAAATAAAAATAAAACCATTTAGTAGTTATCTGAAAAGTTAAATTTGTCTACAAATTGATATTAAAGTTATTATTAACTAAAGTATCGAGAAATTTAAAATTTTTCTTTATCATAATCAGAAAACACAATTTCTATAATTGTGTTATCTGATTTACCATATATTATGGTAAGTTTTAAACAAATAATGACGATTTATGATACAACTAACCCCCTAGGAGGAAAGTTAAACGCCATCTGGCGGCACCACATCAATTAGCAATGCACCCTATATGGTAATAGTCGTCAACATGCTCATGCCATCAGGATCACCGGTATTTGACGATTTACATTATATTTTCGGGGGTGAATTTGTTCGTTGCAATAATAAATGTTGTTTGTTTTGTGAAAAATCTTATAAACTAGTTGTTTAATTGAAATTGTGACAGTTCTTAGCGTAAAGACGCTAAGAACACACACAAAGGATGACCACCATATATACAGTTTTCGGTAATCTTATCACAGAAAGTGTCGGCCGTAAACAAGTAGTATCGTAAGATTGATTAAATATGGAAAGTTCGAAATATGTACCTATATATAATACTGACGGCTTAAGTGAGACACACAGTAACACTGCGACATCTTTTGTTGATAGTAGTGAACATTAAATAGTTATTATTCGGAATCGAATAATTCATAGTTTCTGAATGCAGCGACATCTGTATATATAAGCATACGCGCTACACTACTAACAACAACCCTACATCATTCTTTAATTTGAGAATTCTTTGTGTCCTTACGTTTCTATATATTTATTTTCGTTATGTAAAATACAGGATAATATATATTTTTTGTTTCACCTTCAGACCCTTACCAGCTATTGAATGCGGCCTCGTCTCGATTGGTGGCGCAGGGCTCCGGCCAGATCCAACTGTGGCAATTCCTACTCGAGCTGCTCGGCGATTCGGCGAACGCGGCCTGCATTACGTGGGAAGGCACCAATGGCGAATTCAAGCTCACCGATCCCGATGAAGTCGCGCGCCGCTGGGGCGAACGCAAGTCCAAGCCCAATATGAATTACGACAAATTATCCAGAGCACTCAGGTAATACACTCAAACTTCATATAGTTACACTTGTTTCACCATTATACACTTTTTTAGAATTGCCATTTTATAGTAGCAGACATTATTATGTAATTGCGATTTTCTATCCGCGAATTATATAATTGTTTTTGTACTCATGACCTAAAACAAGTCATTTCCCGCATTCATTTGGGTGCGGGAAATACTACTTCTCGCACTAGTGCGGGAAATGACTTGTCTTAGAACATGAGTACAAAAATTACTATTTTGTACTCATGTCCTAAGACAAGTCATTTCCCACATTGATATGGATGCGGAAAATGCTCCTTCCCGCACTAGTGCGAGAAATAGCCAGTGTTGCCAACTTAAAATTCGGTACCAATGTAAATGTGTATTTATAAATATCAGAATGCATGCAAGCACAGCGTACACTTCTTATACTTCAAATAGCATTAAACATTAACGATATGGTACTGGACAACTACAAATTTTGAATAAAATATATACTTTAAATTATATGTAATTGGTAGGGTTACATAACCTTTTGTCATAACAACTTTAAATAAATTTTGGTCTGCACTAATTGACCTATAGAATTACCGATGGGGGCGCCACTGCAGTGCAAAGGTGACATATACTTTTAGCGCCAACTTTTCGTTATTGAATCATTTAAATTTCCGTTGATTGTTTGTTGTAAGAGTATTGTTTTCTTATAGTAAGGACTTAATATGTAAGAATCCACTACCATAAACTCTGATGGTTTATTTACTTCATTGGTAATTGCCGCCGACACATTTTACATGTAATTTTATTCAATTCTCGTTTTACACTTTCTCGCAATAATGAATTTGTACATATGGTGCCCAACGTGTTCGTCTCACATTTGGCTATACTAAGAATCTACAATTCTTGTCAAATATTGTCTTTACTAATAGAAAAACATCAATTTTCATACAGCACTTTTTGCTAAACTATTGTCAATCTGACTTATTTTAGGTTATTTTATGTATGGTTGCATACACATTTAGCAGTTATACCAACATTCAGAATATATGCATTGTTGCCATATTTAATTATTTTATGTTCCGAGTGTTTGCTAGAATCGTGGGCATTGAAATTATATTTTTGGATTCAGTGAATATAACGTTCCTGAGTTTGATGATGATTTTCAACTATTTGAAAGCTGGAGCCGATAGCCGGTAACAACATTGGCACTCCGTATTGAAAAAGAATGCAGGACTATTGGAGCGATAGTAGGAACAGTGGCAACTTTGCATGCGATAGGTTGATTGGCAGTGCCGTAGTTTATATTTATATTTATGCAACTCGCTGGAGTTTTGACGTTTGTTCGGTGGCGTTGTAGCTGTACAACGCCACCGAACAAACGTCAAAATGTATCCATGAAAATTTGGTATTTACAACTTTTAACGAGTAGTGAGATTCAGAAACCAAAACTAGAATCTGATAGCGGAAAGTGACACAAACACGACGAGACCATACACGTGAAGAATAATTAATCGAGTGAAATGTAAACTAATCTGAAACAGCATATAAAATCAATGTAAATTTGAATTTTACACCATTTCGGGACTTTTTTTAGACACCAGGTGTCGCTTTGTCATCGGATAGAGATCAATACCTATACCAAATATTTTTATTATCGCTATGTTTTTTTTCTATACTATACTACTAATACTACTACTACTATATCTAAATTTGAATATGTTTTTATTTCTAGGTATTACTACGACAAGAATATAATGTCAAAAGTGCATGGCAAACGATACGCATACAAATTCGACTTTCATGGTTTAATGGCGGCGTGTCAAGCCCAAGCTCAAGGTCAAGGCGACATGGTGTCGCCTTATCACAAATATCAAACGCATCAAAGTGAATTAGGCACGGCTTTATATCCTACAACCTCCACATCGAGTGGAAAACTACCCACATTACCTCTACCACCAACACAACACCCACAAGGCGCGCTGTTTCCAGCACCTGCCTACTGGCCGTATTCACCCAGCAATTTTCCACCAGGTGCACCACCATTTAATTAAAATTATCATTTAGTATCCTAGCATCCCCCAAAATAATATGCACGATATACTTAAAGGTCAGCATGGAAATATTATTTCGTGCTTATATTTAAAACTGATTTCGGACTTTGATTTGAGATATTAATAATTTGTTAAAGACAATACATTTGTTTAAACAGTTTTTTTCAGGGCTATCTTAACTTTTTGATAAAAACTGCTATATACCGAAAAGTAAATTCATATAATTTTTTTTTTCTGAAATTAACTTTTACCTATCAGAGTTTAACTCGAGCTAGTAAATCCCCCGGTATAGTTTGGTTAGGCGGAATGAATATATTTGTTATATCTGAAACTGTTCACAATCTCAACAAAAGTTTGCATGTATAGTTGATTTGTAAATATTATTACTTAAAATATGTGTAAATAATTTTAATATAAGCTTATTATATTGCGATTGCAACATTATTTATAATAAAATATGATCATAATTTTGTTCTCAATCTTAAACATTAGAAATATTACTTCTTTTTGACAATAAGTTCGGTTGTATGAATGGAAGTCAACTATAGCTATTGCCAACTGCATCAATGACAGCTTCACTCTCATATGAGAGTGAAGCTGTCATTGATGCAGTTGGCAATAGCTATAGTCCGTGATTATGTTGTTAGATTTTAACGCATTGTAGATACCTGCTTTATATAACCGAGTATAAGGCTCTCGGAATAACTATAAATTCAATTCAATTTAATTCAATTCAACTTATTCGTGTTAATAACTAAAAGTTTTACACATGTCATATCGAGTATATTTCCAATCCGTCACTTTTGACAACTTTGACACATAATGCGATGTTGCCAGAGGTACATGAAGCATTGAAATTTGAAAGTTAACAACAATTTAAGCAACATCTAACAATATAATCACGGGTTATAGTTTTTATAGCCTTTATACAACCGAGCCAAAGAGATTTATGGTGAAGAAGGTGGAGTGGGCGGTATGTCCATACCAATCAAACTATGCCCGTACACTATTTCAAACGACTTGAACTCTTCACATTACTGTTATCATCAATTTTCTATAATGTTATTCATTTCATTAATTAATGTAAGCTTAATTCGTAAAAAAAAAATAGGGAAACAATTAGTGCAAAGACTTGAACTATGCATTACATTATTTTTCACATATATTTCTTTAATTAGCTTTAAAGTAATAAATGAGATTAATTTAATCATAGAAAATAACGGATAATAGTGTAGTGCATAGTTCAAGTCTTTTGAAATAGTGGACGGGTATAGTTTGGTTGGTAGGGACCACCCACCCACCCCGCCTTCGCTCGCATAGTTTTTTCAATGGATATAGATGTTTTCTATTGTTTAAACTATTCCAAGAAAGGTGTTGTCCCATGGAAAAACTATGCGGACAAAGGTGGGGTGGGTGGGCGGCCCCTACCAACGAAACTATACCAGTCCACTATTGCAAAATACTTGAACTATGCACTACACTATTATCCGTTATTTTCTATGATTAAATTAATCTCATTTATTACTTTAAAACTAATTAAAGAAATATATGTGAAAAATAATGTAATGGATAGTTCAAGTCGTTTGAAATAGTGGACGGGTATAGTTTGGTTGGTATGGGGCACCCGCCCACCCCACCTTTGTTCGCATAGTTTTTTTCAATGAATATAGAGGTTTTATATTGTTTAAACAATTCGAGGAAGAATGTTATCCTATGGAAAAACTATGCGAACAAAGGTGGGGTGGGTGGGCGTCCCCCACCAATCTGACTATACCCGTCCATTATTTCCAACGACTTGAACTATGCACTACATTGTTTCTCACATATTTTTTACGAATTAGGCATACACACATAAATAAAATTAATTGAATCATAGAAAGTTGATTATAGCAGTGTTGTGCAGAGTTCAAGTCGTTTGAAATAGTGAACGGGCTAGTTAAGTTGGTATGGGCCGCCCGCCCGCCCCACCTTCGTTTGCATAGTTTTTTTCAATGGATATAGAGGTTTTATATTGTTTAAACAATTCGAGGAAGAATGTTATCCCATGGAAAAACTATGCGAACAAAGGTGGGGTGGGCGGGCGGTCCACACCAACCAAACTATGCCCGTCCACTATTTCTAACGACTTGAACTCTGTACAACAGTACTATTATTAACTTTCTATGATTAAATTAATTTTATTTATTAATAAAACTATGCCCGTACACTATTTCAATCAACTTGAAGTTTGCACTAATTGTTTCCCGATTTTTTTTACGAATTAAGCTTACTTTAATTAATGAAATGAATACCATTATAGAAAGTTGATGATAACAGTGATGTGTAGAGTTCAAGTCGTTGGAAATAGTGGACGGGCATAGTTTGGTTGGTGTGGACCGCCCGCCCACCCCACCTTTGTTCGCATAGTTTTTCCATGGGATAACATTCTTCCTCGAATTGTTTAAACAATATAAAACCTCTATATCCATTGAATAAAACTATGCGAACGAAGGTGGGGCGGGCGGGCGTCCTATACCAACTTAACTAGCCCGTTCACTATTTCAAACGACTTGAACTCTGCACAACACTGCTATAATCAACTTTCTATGATTCAATTAATTTTATTTATGTGTGTATGCCTAATTCGTAAAAAATATGTGAGAAACAATGTAGTGCATAGTTCAAGTCGTTGGGAATAATGGACGGGTATAGTCAGATTAGTGCGGGCCGCCCGCCCACCCCACCTTTCTTCGCATAGTTTTTCCATGGGATAACATTCTTCCTCGAATTGTTTAAACAATATAAAACCTCTATATCCATTGAATAAAACTATGCGAACGAAGGTGGGGCGGGCGGGCGGCCCATACCAACTTAACTAGCCCGTTCACTAATTCAAACGACTTGAACTCTGCACAACACTGCTATAATCAACTTTCTATAATTCAATTAATTTTATTTATGTGTGTATACCTAATTCGTAAAAAATATGTGAGAAACAATGTAGTGCATAGTTCAAGTCATTGGGAATAATGGACGGGTATGGTGGGGGACGCCCGCCCACCCCACCTTTGTTCGCATAGTTTTCTTCAATGGATACAGAGGTTTTATATTGTTTAAATAATTCCAAAAAGAATTTTATACAACCTCGCCTAAATGTTATACTTATATTTATTTCTAAAAATAAAAATAAATTTTTTATGTTCATTAATCCGTACAGTTCAAAATATTTTGATATGTTTGATAAATAATTATATTAATGGCTATAATAAAATTATAATATGACTGTAATCCTGAAGATACATTATGACTATGAGATTAAATAATGTCTATGGCTCAGTATTTCATTTTTAAATTAATTTTTTATTATAAATAATGACGCAATTAGTAATTTTGTGTATACATAAACAACAATCGCTGATGACGGTGTAAAATTGTTACCAACCCACAACCTTTTGTAAATATACTCGCCCTATACTACTCATTAGAGATTAATTAGTCTGTAAGTTTGTTGTATTTTCTGCAGAGATTATGTTATGAGATTAAAAATAAAGCTGTTCTTTTTCGTACGTTTTGATTTCGGTGCGTATGTCTGTCCTGCCAAGCAAGGGGCTATTGTTAGCGTCAAGTGGCCGGCAATTGGATAAGTGGGTGCCTCGCGCACAGATAAAGGCCAAATGACAGGAAATAGTTATCGAATCATCCCGGGGGCCGCAACCGCCACCGTCCCCGACAGTTCGATCGCCGAAACCGCGGACGCGCCATGTTACGTTTCGCGGTAGCACTGGCGGTGGCGCTCTGCTGCGCAAGTGCCGGTTTCACCACAACAAGTAAGTACAATTAACAACACCACAACCATTGTGAAGTTTTATGGGGTTTTGTTCACTTATAAATTTTACAATTTACCATGCTTTTTCAACCCTTATAAAATAATTAGAAAAATAATATAGGATACATTTATATATATATATATATATATATATATATATATATATATATAATTGCAAATTCTTTAAAAATTTCACCCTCCGGTGGGAATCGAACCCACGTCTCTGGTTCGATTCCCACCGGAGGGTGAAATTTTTAGAGAATTTGCAATTACATATTTATAGCCTACTATTTGGCAATAATAACAGTCTTTAAATCTTTATATATATATATACATATATATATATATATATATATATATATATATATATATATGTATATGTATATATATATATGTATATATATATATATATATATATATATATATATATATATTATGTACATAAATATTATATTACCATTTTTCAATTGTTGACTAACTTTAGCGCTTATATCTTTGTAGCCTGTCTCAAAACATCTCTTACTTTGATGAATATAAGAATAAGTTTATTAGAGAGTGTAGGTATTTAGTGAAGATAGTATAGTATCTATTCTGGTCACTTCGCTTCGTGAAAGGTGATTGTTATCTTTGGCAGAACTAAAAACTTGACAGTAGTTATATTGTGATATTATTATTTGTCAATTAGTTCAGTGCTATGAAACTTGTACGCTTTATAGCGATCGCTCAAAAATCGCCTGCTTGAATGTCTTAGGGCCCTGTCTACCTCTCCGCTCAGAAAATGTAAACATTCCTTCCCCTTACGTTTGTATCTAACCCGCAAGGGCCAATATATTGCTATAAGAGATAAAAGATCAGCGGGACGGTGGTGAGCAAACATTATTTGTACATTATCTCAGTTGAGCATGGGTGTAAGATTTCAAATTCAATCGGTACCAAATTTTTACGAATCATCTTTCCCAGTTTTCCGTAAACATAATAATATGAGACGAAGAGTGCATACAAACTAGGCTATAAGCGATTCAAGCCGGCTGATACTCTATCTGGTGGCAGAAAATGAATTACATTTAGTAGGGAATCTGTTTGCATAACCCTTGTTTTTTCATCATATACATAACTATATACCCAAAGCTTTGCTATTTATATATTAAAAGTACATTAACAATCACACATTGTTGTAGAAGTGACTGAAATTGTGTAATATTAATGCAATCAGCTGATCTAATAATAACAAAGATCAGCTGGTATATCTACGAACTCGGAGAAATCCGTTAACGTTTGAATCGCCAATTGGGCTGGGCAATGATTTATAATTTCATCAAAATATTAGTTAGCTTTGAAAATCAATCATATTGACGTCATGAAATAGTAATGGCCGCTCCTGGAAACCATAACATACCCGATTATTTTTTAATTCACATTTTATTACATTTTATAAGGAATTGATTCATATTTATGATTGGTTTTTATTATTACTTATAACGTAGTCATTGTGAGTAGAGACTGCAGTGTCGTTGATTGGTGTAGTTTTGAAATCAAAGTGCTTTATTTCTTGCTGATGGTGTACGAATTTTATTGTTAAATTCTTACAATCTATTGTGTTATACACGTTTTGATGTACTAAGCAATGTGTTGTATATGTGCTTATGGGGCTATGTGTTTTATGTTTTTTTGGTTAGCACTAGAGGGTTGTGCGTGCGCCGAGGACGCATTCTCACTTTGCTAAGGAAGAAAACAGAAAAATCGCGCACATTTGAATTCATATGCGACAGTATTTATGTACAAATAATGTTTTGCTAAGTTTCGTTTTAAGGTAGATGGAGGGCACATTTAATGCTATTCTGGTGCATAATGTTTGCTAATAGCTCAATATAATTACACAATACGCCATAAGAAACGAATAGAAGTCATAGCACCCTATTTGTATCCCGAAAAATGTTCGATAACGCTATTTCTTCTACCAACCGTTATATCCAACCATCGGTAGTTAATTAGAGATACAATTGGGATACTGGATTTATAACGCGCACGTAATTTTCTATAACTAAATATCATCCTTGTTATATAATTAATCTGTATGACCTACATATTTATTGTTTACATATTATCATCCCGTACTCATGCGGAAGTATCCCGTAATCAACATTTTTTATTCACTGTCAAATGTAGAGATTGGCCCAAGGCCATTATGGAACGCAACTCACACGGATCGACTGCGGCAGGATTTGTTGCTCAATTACGATAAGTTTGCGCGACCTGCACAGCCCGAGAACGCGACCACCGTCAAATTTAATGTCGTCATCCGCCACTTGGAGGTGAATGAATTCAAGTCGACGCTCACAATTTATTCATGGGTTAGATTGGTAAGTGAACTCGTTTATAGGAAGGTAACACAAACCAAGAACCGCGCCTTTCTCGGATAATCTTTCTTATGCCCGTCTTACATTGAGCAATTTTAACTGAAAATCTATTGCAGCAATCTATTGCACGTAGCCATTGTACTCAATCGCAACTTGTAATAGACTACAGCAATAGATTTTCAGTTAAAAGTTCACGTGCAACTATTTTCTTACATGAATAATAAGACCCAATAAGAACGTTTTTACCAAAACCAGCAAGGCAAGAAAGGTAGACAAATATTGTATGAAAAATCTACCTTTTCATTTGATAACCTGTTATCAAAAACACATGGTATTCAATTAAGTACAACGGGTACAATATATCTGGCCTATTGTCCTAGCTAACGTAAGTCGCTTTCGTTTATCGTTCGGGAGCTGTTCTGAGCTGGCTTGGAATAATTTCCAAACATCCGGACATTATAATAAATTAGGTGAAATTCCCATTGTTGGAATGTGTATGATGAATCAATTTTCAAAACTATTATATAATTTTGAACACTATTTAAGAAAAACAAAAATGATATTATATTATTAAATATTAAATCAAAAAAACATAAAAAAATACCACCCTCGATGGGACTCGAACCCTTATATATATTTAATCTTTTCTGATTAGTTATAGTTCGCCCTATATTTGACTAATTGTGTATTTCTTTATTATAAATTAGTCTTGGTTTGATGAGAAACTTAAATGGAATGCCAGCGATTATGGCAATTTGGATACCATTCACTTGGCCGACCACGAAATATGGTTGCCCGACATATTTCTCTATAACAGGTATGATGCTTGCAACAGTATTGGCAACTCAAATGAAATCATTTTGCTGTAAAATATATGATTATCTCAAGCAAGACCGCAACAGAGTACAAATGTCTAGAGCCAAGCGTTGAGTGAAGTATTTATCTTGACTACTTGACTCTATTTCAAATGAGCTTCCCCAGAGAATTATTCCATAGAAATTTGCATAATATACTTTCTCTAAAGGTCGTTTTAGACAAGACAATTTCTTGACTCAAAAAGTTAGTCAAGATGCGAGACAATCTAAATTATCTCGTATCATACAGCAAATTATTTAAAATAGTGAATTGGATGGTAGATCGAATGGAAAAATATAACGCGTTCTATTTATTAAGAACAAATTGTATGGGAGGAGGATATATGAATTCATTTCTTGAACAACTTTTAAGCTAAGAAATTGTCTTGTCTAAAACGACCTTAAGACATTATTATATAGATGTCTACTCAGAATACGTATAGCGTAGACACTTTTATTTAACTTTTGTACGTTTCTTCTTTGTGTTTTATAATGTCAAACTCGCATACCATCTTGGTAAATAAATAAGTTCTACTGGTTCTACTGGTTCTACTGGCGAACGATAATTAAAGAAGTTTTTATTTTTTAGTGCTACCTCAACAGCAGTCAACAATTACGGTAACACGCACGCGATAGTGCAGAAAAATGGAGACATTATATGGGTGCCACCAGCACAGCTGACTGTACTGTGCGAACTAAATCTACGCTTCTGGCCCTTTGATAGTCAAGAGTGCACCCTTAAGTTCGGCTCATGGACGTACCATGGTCAGCAAATCAATCTACAGATTTTTAACAACGTTACGGAAGTAGAGGTGATAATACAAATGATAAGTAAAGAATTAACAGTGGCGCATAAGGCACCGCCTTATGCGCCACTGTTAACTAAACTAACTAACTAACTAACTTAACTAACTGTTTACTAAAAATACATACATATACGATAATAGTATTAATAATAATATTTTAATTTTATTAGTATTAATTTAATTTTAATAGTAATAATAATAATAATAGATTAATTGCCCAACAGAACAAATCTTAATTACAAAAACTTTATATCACTAATAGTGATTTCTGTAAATAATAAGGAATTCATAAACATACAGAGGCTACTTTATGAATTCATTATTATTTACAGAAATCACTATTAGGGTTATATAGGATTTGTTCTATTGGGCAATTCATCTATTATTATTATTATTATAACATACATAGGCTACTTAAAGTACGTTCATAGTAATAATTATAGTTCAATTAAACAGGACGTGGCGCTACAGGTCATCCTTTACTTATGTATACAACGTACATAACTTTAAACAAAAACTTGAAATTGTTACAGAAGATATTATTGGTAAATAGTACTGAATGGACAATTCGAGAGACATCAGTGCAGCGGAATTTAATATACTATTCCTGTTGTCCGGAACCCTACCCCGATATCACAATTTCAATGACCATTGATAGAGTATCGCCATCTTATAAAGCAATCATCATCACACCAGCATTCGGTAAGTTTTATCATATTATTGTGTATAGTTTTTGATTTCCAGTGAATTAATTATAATCGCAAGTTCATAATATCTGCATTTCGCCTATGTATTGCATGTGCATCACAAGTTGCCTGATTTGAAAACGCCAACCTTAATCAATATTATTTCAAATTGAGTTACAGGACTTTAACTTATGCAACTTGTTATACTCTGAACCGATTGCGGAAATAATTTCAAGACGTTTATAAAAAACCGAGAGTCGGCTATATGGTAGATGCAAGTCATAGCAAATTCTTGTGTTATATGTATGTACATCATGATTTTTCTTGTACGGGATTCTTTTTGTTTTATATAAATAATTTAAAAAAATATATATAGCGGTGGGATATATATATATATATATATATATATATATATATATATATATATATATATATATAGCATTGCATTGCATTTATTTATACATCTTTAATTTAGTTGATTTTTATGTAAAAGTTATACCGTTTTTTATAAACGTCTTGAAATTATTTCCGCAATCGGTTCAGAGTATAACAAGTTGCATAAGTTAAAGTCCTGTAACTCAATTTAAAATAATATTGATTAAGGTTGGCGTTTTCAAATTAGGCAACTTGTAATGCACATGTAATACATAGGCGAAATGCGTATAAGAAATACGCACCGTTCTCTTTAACTAGAACATAAATTGAGTTGCAAAAATAGAATAATGTTCTACGTATTTCGTAGTCTAGATGGGAATGTCCAAAAATCATTTTTAATCTGATAAAAACAACCATATGGTGTAAAGAATTCTACGCAACGTTTGCGAATATGACCCTTATCGACATTTAATTATATTCCAATCTTTACAGCATTAAAAATGAAGGAGATATTTATTTGCGCAGCAATTTTTCAAATATTATAATACTTATGGATGTATAGGTCCTGGTTATCTTGAATTTTCGTTATATGATTATTTAATATATATGGGAGTGATTAAACTACTAGATTGCTACCTTCTATACAGTCGAATCTTTAACATGCTATAACTAGAATATTTTGGTCATCAATTCTTACAAACTTAGTTTCAATACCAAGGATGAAGTGTTTTTATTGACTTGCATAAATTGTATCCCATTCCATGGCGTAGTTTTGCCTAAAAGCTGGAAACAATTACACAATTTTCGCCATAAGGAAACTATAGGCTAAATCCCAGCATTAAGGTTGGCGTTTTAAAATTTAGGCAACTTGTGATGCACATGTAATAGCATAGGCGAAATTGCGTATAAGAAATACGCACCGTTTTCTTTAACTAGAACAGAAATTCAGTTGCAAATATACGTATGCAAAATAATAATGTTGCACGTATTCCGTAGTCTAGGTGAGAATGTTCATAGTCCCTCGGTAATCGTGAAATTAAATTTATTATTTTTTGTTTACTATTATCGAAGAACTATGGACATTCTCACCTAGACCACGGAATACGTGCAACATTATTCTTTTGCATACGTATTTTTGCAACTCAATCTATGTTCTAGTTAAAGAAAACGGTGCGTATTTCTTATACGCATTTCGCCTATGCTATTACATGTGCATCACAAGTTGCCTAAATTTTAAAACGCTAACCTTAAGATTTTCATAAACATTTACACTAAAATTAATGATCATAATATATGTAATTTGTGTTTATTGCAGCTATTATTCTACTGACATTAATGAGCTTTTGGCTACCTCCACAAGCCGGTGAGAAGATTATCCTGCAGGGATGTACGTCCATAATCATCACCATGTTTTTATTATACTTCACACAAAAATTACCAGCAATGGGAACACACACACCTTTAATAGGTGAGAAATAGTATATTGTTCAAGAAATGTATTCTAATAATTTTGTTTCAGTTTTATTCTATAGTAGCAGCTTATATGTCGTGTGTTTCTCAATGATCGGTTCAATTGCGGTAATTTGGATATCACGAACCCAGCACTCTTACAGCCTGCCATGGATACTTAAGCAACCGTTGATTGGTTGGCTGGGCAGGTGGCTAGGCCTAAGTCATTATATTTCACAGGTATGTATCATTCTGAAAGACTTGTGGTGCACACGCCAGCTATTTTTGACTTTTCTTTACGTTTAATACAACTAATATAGTCGAAATTGTCTATTTAAAAAAAATGTCTGTGTGTGTCTGTGAACAAATTTCTGGGAAAACGGCCCAAAGGATCGCGACCAAATTTGGAAATCGGCTAAGAAAGGGAGCTGGGGTGATCTGTGACTAAAATAGTCGAAATAAAGCCGTTTTTGCGATGTGTATCTATGCCTGTCTGTCAATAAAATTCCGAGAATACGGCCCAACGGATCGTGATCAAATTTGGAAATCGACTGGGAAGACCTTTTGAAAATTTGAGTAAAATCAGTCCACTAACAGAGAAGAAAACTCAATTAAACCGACTTCCTATTGCACATATGGCAAAAAAAAGGAACGGCGCCGCGTCATAACACGTGACGTTATCGGTCATGACGTAAATCAAGTGGGGAATTCGCTTGTTAAATGTAGAAAATGGCAAACATATCAATTTTAACAAAATTGTTAAAATTGATATGTTTGTTTCAGAATGCCAAAAATGTTAAAAATGTCAATGTCAAAAAGTAGGAAAAATATAAAATGTTAAAAAATAAGTCTTGTAATTCGCTAAGTCGTGTAGTTGCCACACCAAATAATTTTCTAGCCATTTCAGTATACAATTTACTATACTAATTCTTCATGTTTATATTACAGTCTTCACTGAACACTCACCGAGTGACAGCTGAAGAGATGCGTGACCATCAAGTGACCGATTTGGAGGAGCACAATACAAATGATGACCATCAGATGATTGGGCCATGCAGTAAAACACCGCTGCAGCAGGATTGGGTGCTGTTTGCGGCGGCCATTGATAGGCTGTCATTTGTTTTTTACAGTTTACTGTTTGCCATTCTTGCCATCACTTACTCTCTATAGTTAATAGCTATAATAGAGATTATAAATAGCCACGGATGCGTGATATTGCCATGTAGCATTTTATTTTTATATTATAGATATGATAAGGTGCTGTACTCAGAGAAGAATCTCTATTGATTCATATATTTATTCTATCAGATATACATTGAAAGTATAATATATGAGTGTAGAAGAGAAATATTGTTTAATTACAATCCTTTAAATAAACAAATAAGTTAAGTAAAGTGAGCGTTGGTTACATGTTGCATAAATGGTTTTTAACTTTTCATTTCATAGCGTCATGTACCTCTGTTTATATATGGCAACGTCGCATTATGTGTTGGCAAGGAAAGGGGGGGGGGGGGGGGGGGGGGGGGGGGTGTAAAAGAGGGTTAACTGCTCCGGGCGGCAAAATAGGATTGAACAATTGATCCTTTTTTATAACTTCATGTGAAAACAGCAATAGGGGCGCCATGGAGCTAACTTCGAACCCCCCTCCTAAAAAATGTCCTAGATAGTACCAATTTTCTATCTCTTCAAATGTAGCCGTTACAGTTGTTGGCTATTTTGGCAAAATGGCCACGAATTTTTGAAATTTTATAGTTTTAGATTATTGGACTTATTCTCCTCTATCCATTGATATATGAACCATTTTTGTAGCTCTTCAACTAGGGGAGATACAATTTTTGAATTTGTCAAAGTCGGTCAGTGCGCGTGTTCAGTTATTTCCGCGTATCGCAAAAACTGCCATATATTTCGAAAATTTTATATGCTCGGTATGTAGGCATTGGCATTCTCTATCGACTGGTACCCATTTTCTATCTCTTCAAATATGGGCGCTACAATTTTTGGCTATTTTGGCCAAAATGGCCGCGAATTTTTGAAATTTTATAATTTCAGATTATTATTATATATATATATATATATATATATATATATATATATATATATATATATATATATATAAACAGCAGGCTGTGGCTGAAAATAGAGAACGTTTTTAAACGTGCTCTAAACTGACCGATAAGACAAGGATAGTGATTATGAAGAGCTGACGAGAGGAAATGGGCGAGGGAAGGGTACGAGGGATGAAGACTATAGTTGTTATTAGTTATTATTCTGAGTTGATTTTTATGTAAGGGTTATGCCAAATTAAAGGTTTTTTAGAAAACTTGGAGACGATTAAAGTAACAAAAGGCTGAAGGACCTGAAGGTCGATAGCCAGTTACACAAAATGTAACATACAGTAACTACTACTACTATAATTTTGTTGAAAGATAAAAAATCTATTATAAATGAAATAAATTTACAAAATACATGTAAATTTTTTCAAAATTTTGTAGGTGAATAATTGATATTTGTTTTTTTATAATTTTTTATTAATAAAAACAGTTTTATTAACCCTATAAATACTTAATATAATATAAATAATAATAAATCTCTTGTTGCTTGCTTTTCCATTATGCAACTGTTATGTTACCCAACTCAATTTGTTCGAGCAACAACTTCAAATTGGTATCAAACAACTCACAGCGAATAGGCATATCCAATGAATAAAACGGATTTTTTAAAGCATAATCCGCATACAACTCATAAATTCGTTTCAACAAAACATCCATTGCAGCCTGAGTTGGTTCAGCCACCACCATCATTTTTACACCTGTAATCGTTTGAAAACAATGCAGTTTAAATGTGTCCGCCTCAAGTATCTCGATACCAGATGTTTTAGGCTCTGGACTTAGTTGGCTAGCTATTGCAAATAGTGGGTAGAACATGCTAGCGAGAAAGATTTTTTCATTGGTTGTCATTTTAGGTCTTCCAAACTTTAAACTGATCGGATAGTTTTCTTTACTGTTTATAACATCTAGAGCATCACGACCATCATCCAATTGCTTATTTGTTACCACAAGACCATTGATGGCATATAGAACATGACCAACTAAAAAATAAATTTAATATAACAAATTAAACTTAAGATGTATAAAAGATCTGGACTCGTATAACAGCAGATACTTGCATGGTATATACTGGAAAGGTACAAAGAGACTATAAGAAATAATCAATGCCGAAATGAAAAATTTGCAAGCATATTACTAAAAAAAAAGACAAAACTGAGTTCATAATAATCAAAGTATCCACATAAAAATAAACGAAACCCAAATTATACAATGTAAAATACCTAGGAATACAAATAAACAAACACTTAAGCTGGGACAACCATAAAGGCACCTTACACGATCTGGATAGTCTGGATAGTTGGCTGGAGGGTAGCATAGCTACAGACACTTAGGCCTCAAGATGGGCCCATTGTGAAACCTCCCATTAAAGGCTGCTCACTCATCCCACCAGTCAATTTTGCGTGCAAGCCGCAAAACCCTGGCGGGTGAGGAGCTGCCAATGCTGACCATACTAGGCACCTTACACGATCAATAATACTGTCAATATTTTAGAATAATGACAGTATTACTATACGATAATATGTTTAAAATGTTCATTATTCTAAAATATTGACAGTATTATTGAAAGAGTAAAGTAAAGTAATGATGGAATGAAGAGAATACTGATGTTTATCTGGATAATAGATTACTTGATACATATTGAGGGACGATTCAAGCAAATACTGACAGTACTAGGATTGACAGTAATATTGACCGTGTAAGGTGCCTTATATAAAATACATTATAAAACAAAAGTCCTCAATAAGGTACACGATCAATAATACTGTAGAATAATGACAGTATTACTGTACTGTACTTATCCTAAAAGGCACCTTACATGGTCAATAATACTGTCAATACTAGTACTGTCAATATTTGCTTCAAACCTCCTTTTATATTTATCAAGTAATCAATTATTCAGATACAAATCAGTATTCTCTTCATTACATCATTACTATACCTTATACGATAAGTAATACTGGCAATATTTTAGAATAATGAACATTTTAAACATATTATCGTACAGTAATACTGTCATTATTCTAAAATATTGTAAGTAATATTGATTGTGCAATATATTGACAGTATTACTTATGGTTTAGGGTGGAATGAAGAGAATACTGAATTTTTTCCAGATAATTGATTACTTACTATAAAAGGAAAATTGAAGTAATTACTGACTGTACTAGGACTGACAGTATTATTGACCGTATATGGTGCCTGATTAGGCACACAGTCAATAATACAGTCAATCCTAGCACTCTCAGTATTTACTTCAATCCTCTTTTAATACTTATCAAGTACCAATTATCCGGATAAAGATCAATATTCTATTGATTCCGTCATTACTATACCTTACACAATACGTAATACTGGCAATATTTTTGAATAATGAACATTTTAAACATGTTTACGTATAGTAATACTGTCATTATTTTAAAATATTGACAGTATTATTGATCGTGTGAAGTGCCTTTATTAAATATAATCCTGCTTTTTCTAATGTGGACACCACAATCATATACTTACCATTTATTCCATCCCGTTGCCCGAACTCAACAACAATTTTCTTGTTTTCATATTTCAACTTAATATCCAATGGAAATGAGAACGTCTTTTCTGTCTCTATTTTAGGAACGTTATGGTCGTGATTAAAGATGAGCCCCCCGGACTTGGAGACGATATAAACGCCGTATATTACCATTGTTAAATAATAACATTAACAACACAAACAGTTTGTTATTATTGCTGTCAAATTTATAGGTTACGTGTAGTACAGCTGAATATTTTTCAGTATTCGGTATTCTATCGCCATCTAACATTAGTTTCTGGAATTATTAGATGAAGTCTGAAACGTTTTATTGTAAATTTCATTGTTTTTCGTTCGAATGTTCGTTCCGGGCTGTTGTAACAAAAGAATTGTATTTTCTTTGGTTTTACTACGAGAAAGAACCCTACCCTCCAGCCAACTATCCAGACGAGAAAGAACAGCCCTGATAAGCACCCGAGCGATAAACGAAAATAACTAACATACAATATGTACTTACCCTGTGAACTTACCCCTATATACTACTAGCAAATATAAACTGATACACAGGTTATTACACGCACTAATCATAGAATCATAGTCACTAATTATGCCCCCCAGATTCATTTGTATAACAAAAAACAAGCATAGAATTTTGTTTGTTTTATAATGGCGCTTTCGATTTTAAATGGCGTTGTTAGACCTAACATAAATATACGCAAGATGAAATTAAACTTACTCACCGTTGCTGTATAAAACGAATGTAAATAAACAGAATATAGTACACACTAATTGCACCCCACACATTATTAGCTCGTATCCATCAATATAACCACAGAGCACTATAATATAACTAAAACAAGTTTGTATTTTTGCATCGAACGCCATGAAGTGAGCCGTGTGCTGTATAACCTGTTGCCGTTCCCGCGGTAGAATTTTCAACAAAATATTCTGACTTACCCCGTTTAAGCTGGACTGTCTCACGGCGGCCTATGCACTTTCCCGGTATTCCCTTCCCGTGTGTAGACGATGGGCCATCAAATCGGCGCATTGCAGGCACAAACTGTATTTTACTAACAGAACGAGCGGCGTCCCTCTAAAAGCCGGCCATGTTCTCATTACGTGACGTCAGCGTCACATGATGTACGAGACGAGATTAGGTGCGTTCAGCAACTTTCAGTAACTGTAATTGTGTCGTTAGTATGAACAACTAGAATATTTAGCTTTTCGAAATTTAAATTGTAAGACCTATGAAATCGAACTAATTTTATGTGAATCGAATATACGTAAATTTCATACATTATACTTAAGTCTAACTTACGAGAATAAAATAATATCACGCGTGTAACTAGAATTTACGTTTGTATATACGTAAATTTCAGTTTTTTCAGCTTAATTAAGTAGTAGAAATCCCTGGTGGACACGGATAGGGACTCTTTAGCCAAACAACTTTGAGATTTTAATACTAAACTATATGAAACTAACTTCACATGAAAATTATAAAATGCAACATTCTTTAGGGTTTTAAACGTGGTGTAATGCTGGTGAAAGTATATTTCTAGGTAACTTTTATAAAGTAAAAAGATTCTACATCATCCGCAGTGAAACTTGATTTGTTATTGATACTTGATGAACGCACCCAATCTCGCCGTGTACATCACGTGAGGTTGGCGTCCTGCATAAACAACATGAGTGACATTTGTAAGTGACGCCGCTCGCACTGCCAGAAAAATAGATGTTGTGGCTGTAGTTTGCCGATTTAATGGCTCATATTCAACACACGGGAAGTGTATTCCGGGAAAGTGCATAGGCCGCGGAGGGACTGTTCGGCTTAAACCAGGTGAGTCGGAATATTTTGTTGAAAATTCTATCGCGGGAACAGCAACAGGTTATGCAGCGTTCTGCTGATTTTATGGCATACGAAAATACAAACTTGTTTTTTGTTGTATTGATGAATATAAGCCAACTAATAACTTGTGGGGACATGATTCATGCATATTGTAAGATGTGTATTTGATTATATTACCTGGGGACGATTTTCTGAGTTTGTAGAGGATCTATCTGGGTTTACTTGATTATATTAGCTGGGGACGATTTGCTGAGCTTGTAGAGGGACTCTCTGGGTTACTTGATTATATTAGCTGAGGACAATTTTCTTAGGTAGTAGAGGGACTCTGACCAGACAACATTGAAATTTTAATAATAAACTATTAGTAAGTGAACCGGTTCATATCTTTTTATAGGTTAAGACCTCAAATATGTATCATATGCTTATGTATATCCAAAAATTTTATAATTCATCTGTAATGATTGTCGATCGTCACTGTGTTGGACACCGACTAGTTATGTTTTAACGCCAAGTTTGTTTTATTTGTTTGCATCTCTCAACTCTATTAAAGAATCCTGATGAAGCCATGATATATTTTCGGATTTAACATTTGGAAAACGAACAGATTTTAGATTATCTAATCGTTTTCCGCATTGAAACTTAATTTGTTGTTGAAAGTTGCTGAACGCATCCATTCTAGCCGTGTACATCACGTGACGTTGGCGTCATGCATAACCAAAATGGCCGACATTTGTAAGTGACGCCGCTCGCACTGCTAGAAAAATTGATTTTGTGGCTGTGGTTTGCCGATTTAATGGCTCATATTGGACACACGGGAAGTGTATATCGGGAAATTGCAAGGGCCGCGGAGGGACTGTGCTGCTTAAACCAGGTGAGTCAGAATATTTTGTTGAAAACTCTACCGCGGGAACTGCAACAGGTTATGCAGCACACGGCTCACTTCATGGCGTTCCATGCAAAAATACGGACTTGTTTTTGTTATATTGCTGAATACAAACTAATAATTTGTGGGGCATAATTAGTGTGTGCTGTATTCTGTTTATTTATATTCGTTTTATACAGAAGCTGTGAGTAATAATTAATTGCGTCTTGCGTGTATTTATGATGGGGCTGACAGCGCCATTTAAAACAGTAGCGCCATTATAAAATAAACAAAATTCTGTGCTTGCGTTTGTTATATTGATGAATACAAATGAATCTCGGGCATAATTAGTGCGTGTTATGATTCATGCATATTGTATAAGATGTGTATTTGATTATATTAGTTACATAATTGGTGCATAATTAGTGCGTGTTATAACCTGTGCATCAGTTTATATTTGCTAGTTGTATATAGGGGTTCACTACGAATCGCTGATACACCTGTCTTCATTTATTCTCTCAACTCTCATTTATAGCCGTTTTCGTTTATCACTCTGGACTGGCACGGGCTTATTGTCTCTTGTTCTATTTACCACATCCGATGCGCACAATTCTACCTCGGCCATTACAACCGGCGGGGCACTACAGCAAGACCTGAGTGATACTGCACGCCACGGGGACGACTAGTAATGCTAAACCATGCTAAACGAAAGCGCCTTATGTAGGAATTCTACATATTTTCATTCAATATGGCCCAGTAAGCTTGACGTTCCATATTTTCTTGGGTCGTGCTAGAGATCTCCTTTTCCTTGGTGACTTGTCTCATACAACTCCCACTATTCGGTCTCTATCCATCCTTCCATCCATGTGCGTGAGGGCGAAATGGGTCCTCCTGCTTCTGAAAACAACATCAGAAGCAGGAGGGCCCATTCCGCCCTCACGCACATGGATGGATGGATGGATACACAGAATAGACACCACATGATTGTCTTTACTTCGCCATTGCTTACTCTGTCCAGTATTTTGTTGTTTCCTCAATGCATCAAAGTGCTTTCATTTCTGTTGTCGAACCTCAAGGTCGGTAGAAGATTCTAGAATCGGTTTGATCGGATGCAGATTCTAGAATCGGCTTAGCAAAAGTCGACCCACAAGGCACTTTTGCATACGGTTTTGGATAGGGTTCTAGTATCAGGTTGTTCGGATGGAGGTTCTAGAATCGGCTTGCCAAAAGAAGTTCTTGAAATGACCTTTGAGTGGCCTCTAAATGAGGAGGTTTTAGACGTTGGGGGTCGGTAGAAGTTTCTAGAATCGGCAATCGAAAGTCTCTGACATATCCAAAAACAGAGATTATAAAAATGTCTCGGTCTTAAAACTCTCCATACAATGATCTACTAGTTCAAGTGTAGATTTAGTTGTAGATCTGCCCTGATAAAATATAGAGAGTTGATCTCAAAGTAATTGAACAATTCATTACAAAGGAGTTTATTTTTTTAAAGAATTTTGTAGATTATCGGTGGCAAAGATATAGGTCTGTAGTTATTCTTATCATTCTTATATCTTTTCTATAAAATTGGCATTATTCTTGCAATTGTTAGTGCAACTGGAAACTTCCCTTTATGCACAGATTAAATAGATGTGTTGAATATAGAATGATGAGATCTTTGATATTCTTGATTAGCTCTACGGCGAAACCTTGTCTATGGGTGAGACCACTCCACTTAAGATTGTCGTTTTCGTATTTATTTAATTTTAATTTGAATAACTTTTATTACACATGTATCTATATTTTCCCTGTTTTTACGTATTTTTATTGTGTTTTTGTTTTAATTGTCATATTGTATTGACTATTATTATTATTAAAAGTGTCAAATGTGTCAAAAGTGTCAAAAGTGTCAAAAGTGTCAAAAGTGTCAAAAGTGTCAAAAGTGTCAAAAGTGTCAAAAGTGTCAAAAGTGTCAAAAGTGTCAAAAGTGTCAAAAGTGTCAAAAGTATCAACAGTGTCAAAAGTGTCAAATGTGTCAAAAGTGTCAACAGTGTCAAAAGTGTCAATAGTGTCAAAAGTGTCAAAAATGTCAATGTAATTCGGAAAGTCGTGTGGTGCCCACACCAGATATTTTCGTTAGTTCTACTCTTATATGAAGTCGGCTATGTTTCTACTTACCAACATTCCAGATGATGTTTTGTTAATCAGCATTCATATGTCTGTTGTTGCTAGGCATCAAATAAAATAAAACACAGTTATCATTTTAATTAATATCGTTTTTATCTTTTATTTATTGATTTATAATTAATAATTGATAATTCGAAAGTAAATTGTGTACAAACACAATTGAAATAACTAATCTACGCAATATAGAAATGTCACAATAATAAGATAAAGTCTATTCTGTTAAATTTTTAGTAATCTCGTCATCTAATTATTTGCAATCACTCGGAAAGGAAATAAAAAAAAACGCAACACACGTTTTCCTTATTAAAATCCTTATAAGCTATGTAGATGTTTGTTCTCTGTACAATATTACAATGAAATTAATAAGTAATTACAAATACATTAACTTTATCGAATATGATAAAGTAAACGAAATAAATCACAAAGCAGCTGGCATCATTTGAGTTTAATTCAATGATGGAGTTTTTTTTTATAATAATACTGTTTGTATGTACAAAGAGTGTGTGAGATTAGTTTGTTTTTTATACAGAATATTATTTATTATCGGCTGAGAAAAACACAATATTACTTAGAAACTAAATTAGTATAGTGTAAAAAATAGTCGACGCGTTTGAAACAAATGAAAAGAAAATATTGCTTGTAAATTTGTTTATTAATTAATTAATTAATATATATATATATATATATATATATATATATATATATATATATATATAAATATATTATCTATTTGCTTTTTACCTTTCGGTATAGGCTACTTAATTAAAATAACATTTGTAATTTGCAATAATTTTGTAATTTAAATAGCATTTTATTATAATATGGGGGAATTATCAAAATGAATCTAATCAAAATTAAATTAAAAAAATATACTTATACTTTTTTGTTGTAATGTTGGTACCTAGGGGTTTATGTTGCAAATTCAAATGTTGTAAACAATTGCAGAATGGTCTGTTTTCCTAGGTCAGCCAAATAAATAATGTTGGTATGCCTAATCACTAAGGTGGCTCAAAAAAACCGACAGTAGTTTTTCACTTTCAATATTGAAAAATTGGTTGCTAGGCATCTCGTAACTAGTTTTAAAGTTACTAAATAATAATTGTTTACATTGTGTTACTGTCCTGTAATTGGAGTTCTTTGTTGGGCTAATAAAGCTTATTAATTATTATTATTAGTAGTAGTAGCCTACACCAAAAGGTAAAAGGCAAATAGATAATATATATATATATATATATTACTACAAAGATGAGCTCTTAATATTAATAGAAAGGTCCTCCTTATCACAGTTTTTCATTTTTACGTCAGCCCCAAACGCAAACATTCATGTCTCGCCATTTATTGAACATGCATTCAATAAATCTCTCTGATATTCTTGTAGGAAATTGAACGCTCTATAAAAAAGTCTCTTATGATTTTTTTCGTTTATGTAGCCAATTAAAAGATATTGAAGATCAAAGTTTTAAGAATTTAACCAAACTATTTTTGTTGCTTCTTAATCTTATAACTCGCTAAATAGTAAGCATCATACATCCAATGATGCTTACTATTTAGCGAGTTATAAAATTAAGACACTAATGCTCGTATTCACCAACATCCCATACACTTTATAGGTCCCATAAGCTATTGAATGGATAAATTGACACTGCCATTGTGAATATGCCAAAACAAATGTCAAATACCCTGAGTAGCGATTGCTTTTGGAGCTTTGATGACATCTTTTGTTTAATTACTCAGTGTTTCCAATAGAGAGAATCTAAAGTAACTACATTCCCTAAATATTTGTAATATTGTTGCTATAACAACAAATACTTATGGGTTCAATAGCTATTGATAGAATTATGAAACGTCGGTGAATACGAGAGTAATTATATTAACATAAATATTAATAAATTTAAATTCTTTAAACTTTGATCTTCAATATCTTTTATTTGGTTACATAAACGAAAAAATCATAAGAGACTTTTTTTGTAGAGCGTTCCTACAAGAATATCTGAGAGATTTATTGAATGTACTTCAATTTTCTACAAGAATATCTGCGAGAAATGCTGCATGTTCAATAAATAGCGTGATATGAATTTTTCCTTTGGGACTGACGTAAAAATGAAGAACTGTGATGAGGAGGACCTTCCTTATTTCTTAATATTAAGAGCTCATCTTTGAAGAGAATTTGTCAGAGTTGCCTAGCTACTAATATTTTAGTATCGTTTTATAAGTGAAAAAAATAGTCGTTTTTTTACCCAAAGTCGGTTTTTTGACCCATAGTCGGTTTTTGACCCATAGTCGTTTTTTTTGACCCACCCTACTGTATATTACATAATAAAGAATTATATAACAACATAATCGTTACAAGCATTATTTTCTTTTAGAAACAAACACGAAAAATCACTAACAGTATACAATCACAATAATTAGAAGAGTAGTACGATTATAGGCCACTACGGTATATGATTGAAATATGCAATAACACAATTTGTTTTACATGTATAGGGCACTTTATAAACGAGTGGGCGAGTTATTTGGAATTTAAAGCGCTCTCTGGGTCCCGATTTATAAATTCCTTCGTGTGTGTGTGTATGTGTATTTATTTAAATTCATTTGTTTGGTCCAATTTCGGCTTTTAATCACTTTTTATTTAAACATTTATAATCAACTGTTAGTTGTATGCGTATGATTTTAGTTTTAATTTTAAAAGATTGTCGCCAGAAAGATATAATTAATAGGCTGGGTTGGAATTTTATTAGGCAGATAGTTGCTTATAATAGAAAAAACAAATGTAAACGAGTATACATATGAAACCTGTTCTATCAGGATTCTTATCCTAGTACTAGTAATCAATTCTGTAAGTTTAGAATGTTTTTGTAAAAAGCCAAATGCTCTGTTTCCCATGGCAAACGCCCCGCGAATGTTAGTGTAATACGGACTTTTGTCTTCAAAGATTAAAGGTTACTTTCTCTTTTTATTACAAAATAAAATTGCACTCCGTACATTGCTACAGATATATGATAGATATATGACAAATATATGACAGAATATGACAGATATATGACAGATATATGACAGATATATGACAGATATATGACAGATATATGACAGATATATGACAGATATATGACAGATATATGACAGATATATGACAGATATATGACAGATATATGACAGATATATGACAGATATATGACAGATATATGACAGATATATGAAAGATATATGACAGATATCATGTGTCACTAGTAGTAGCCAAAATATTTCAGCGTTGGTATACACAACGCCCCGTGAATGTTAGTGTAATACGGACTTATGTCTTCAAATATTAAAGGCTCCTTTCTCTTTTTATTACAAAGTAAAATTGCACCCCGTACATTGTTACAGGTATATGACAGATGTATGACAGATATATGACAGATGTATGACAGATGTATGACAGATGTATGACAGATGTATGACAGATATATGCCAGATAATATGACAGATATATGACAGATATATGACAGATATATGACGGATATATGACAGATATATGACAGATATATGACAGATATATGACAGATATATGACAGATATATGACAGATATATGACAGATATATGACAGATATATGACAGATATATGACAGATATATGACAGATATATGACAGATATATGACAGATATATGACAGATATATTTATTTCTTATAGGGGATAATTAATATTGTTTTCTGTAGCTTTAATATCAGTTGTTATTCTTATAGGTCTTTCAACGCCGAATGTTATACGTACATAGTTACAGGTACAATTTTAACTGGCAATATATTGCTGCAATTTGTTGCATGTTGCGATTGCACAATGTAAAACGGGCATTACATCTGTTTATTTTCTATTATAGTTTGATTTTGTTTAAACGCAAACGTAATATTTTCACAATAATTTCCGGTTTTCTGATTTAAATAATTTTGCAACCCTCTGCCTGATGTACAAGATAAATATTATATGCTCTAGCGCGTGTATACAATAGTTTTGGTTTTTTTTTTTGGTCCGAAGAAGGATACGTGTCGTTTATAAATTCATTTATACATTTTTAGTTTTTATAAATAACATTTAAGATTTAAAGATTTATTTTTAGTTTATAATTCGGTCAATTTTTTTTATACATTCTTAAATAGGTGATATATAAGAAACAAGTAAAGATCACAGATAAGAGGCACTCCGTGTTAATGAAATCATGCAAAGCGATTGGTGGACGATTGTTTCATGTGACATTATATATTAATTTAATACATATTTACAAAAATCTAAGGTGTAATATTTTCATCAGTAATATCGCGTAAGTGTATCGTATACGGTTTTCACAGTCATCAACAGTGACCATACTTTGTAAGTTAAAAACAACTATATATAGCTGCTGGTTTGTTTATTTAACACGTTCGCCGTAAATGATTGAAATAATGTTTCCCATCCAAAATCAATTCGAAACATATGAGTTACAGAGAAAAAAATGTCCTATTTTTTCTGTAACTCGGCAAGGTTTCTGTTATGAATGTAAGAAAAATGGCTCACACTGTGCAGTGTAGAGAATTTCTAGGCTTACAAATATACATTTGTTTTTCGCCAGCTATATTCCCGTAAAACCTGTACAAAAATATGATTTAAGAAAACCATTTCTGTTTGCACCCCTGTTTTCCTTCAATAACTTTATTATTTTATCCAATAAAAAACATTCGCATATATCAATGCCAACAAATCTTGAATTTGAAACTTTTTTGCTAAGTGTTTCCCTCAAAATCTATCGAAAAATAAGAAAAATACAATATTTTTTTCCGATAAATTCAGTATTAGTACAGAGTTCCAATTGTTTGAAATGGTGGATGGGCAAGTAACTGACAGATATATGCCAGATAATATGACAGATATATGACAGATATATGACAGATATATGACAGATATATGACAGATATATGACAGATATATGATAGATATATGACAGATATATGACAGAAATATGACAGATATATGACAGATATATGACAGTTATATGACAGATATACGACAGTTATATGACAGATATACGACAGATATATGATAAATATATGTGACAGATAATGTTGACTAAATGACAGGTATTTGACAGATAAATGACAGACATTACAGATACATGACAGATATATAACAAATACATGACAGATATATAACAAATATATGACAGATAATGTTGACTAAATGTCAGGTATTTGACAGATAAATGACAGACATTACAGATACATGACAGATATATAACAAATATATGATAGACATATGACAGATATATGACAAATATATGGCAGATATATGACCGATATATGATAATATGACAGATGTATGACAATTATATGACAGATAAATGTTGACCAAATGGCAGATATGTGACAAATATGTGACAGATAAATGACAGAAATATATATATATATATATATTCAGCAGATTTATGACAGATTTATGACAGATACATGACAGATATATGACAGACATATGACAGATATATGACAGATATATGATAGATATATGACAGATATATGACAGAAATATGACAGATATATGACAGATATATGACAGTTATATGACAGATATACGACAGTTATATGACAGATATACGACAGATATATGATAAATATATGTGACAGATAATGTTGACTAAATGACAGGTATTTGACAGATAAATGACAGATATTACAGATACATGACAGATATATAACAAATACATGACAGATATATAACAAATATATGACAGATAATGTTGACTAAATGTCAGGTATTTGACAGATAAATGACAGACATTACAGATACATGACAGATATATAACAAATATATGATAGACATATGACAGATATATGACAAATATATGGCAGATATATGACCGATATATGATAATATGACAGATGTATGACAATTATATGACAGATATATAACAAATATATGACATATATATGACAGATAAATGTTGACGAAATGGCAGATATGTGACAAATATGTGACAGATAAATGACAGAAATATATATATATATATATTCAGCAGATTTATGACAGATTTATGACAGATACATGACAGATATATGACAGACATATGACAGATATATGACAGATATATGACAGATATATGACAGATATATGACAAATAAATGACAGATATATGACAGATATATAACAGATATATGATAGACATATGACAGATATATAACAAATATAAGGCAGATATATGACAAATATGAAAGATAAATGTTGACCAAATGGCAGATATATGACAAATAAATGACAGACATAAGACAGATATAGGACAGATATATGACAGATATAACAGATATATGATGTCTATCATATATCTGTTATATCTGTCATATATCTGTCCTATATTTGTCTTATTTCCTATATATGACAGATATATGACAGATATATGATAATATGACAGATGTATGACAATTATATGACAGATATATCACATATTTGACAGATATATAACAGATATATCACATATATATATATGACAGATTTATGACAGATATCTGACAGATATATGACTAATATATGACACATATATGATAAATATTTGACAAATATATAACAGAAATATTATGACAGATAAATGGCGGACATATTTATTTATTTATTACAGATATTTGACAGATATGAGACAGATAGATGGCAGATATGACAAATATATGAAAGGTATATGACAGATATATGACAGATATATGAAAGGTATATGACAGATATGACATATACATGTTGACTAAATGACAGATATATGACAAATAAATGACAGACATAAGACATATAGGACAGATATAACAGATATATGATTGTCTTTCATATATCTGTTATATCTGTCATATATTTGTCTTATGTCTGTCATTTATGATAGATTATGACAAATATGTGACAGATATATGACCGTTATATGACAGATATGTGACAGAAATATTATGACGGATAAATGTTCACCAAATGGCAGATATATTTATTTATTTCTTTATTTATTTCAGATATATGACAGATAAATGACAGATATGATAAATATATGACAGATATACGACAGATATATGACAGATATATGACAGATATATGACAGATATATGACAAATATATAACCACCGATATATGGCAGATGTATGACAGATATATGACTAATAAATGTTGACTAAATGCTAGATAAATGACAGACATAAGAAAGATATAGGACAGATATATGACAGATATAACAGATATATGATTGTCTATCATATATCTGTTATATCTGTCATATATCTGTCCTATATTTGTCTTATGTCGGTCATTTATGATAAATTATGACAAAAATATATGACAGATATTTGATAATATGACAGATGTATGACAATTATATGACAGATATATGACAGATTTATGACAGATATCTGACGGATTTATGACAAATATATGACACATATATGATAAATATTTGACAAATATATGACAAATATATAACAGACATATTATGACAGATAAATGGCGGATATATTTATTTATCTATTACAGATATTTGACAGATATATGACAGATAGATGGCAGATTTGACAAATATATGAAAGGTATATGACAGATATATGACAAATAAATGACAGACATAAGACAGATATAGGACAGATATAACAGATATATGATTGTCTATATCTGTTATATCTGTCATATATTTGTCTTACGTCTGTCATTTATGATAGATTATGACAAATATATGACAGATATGTGATAATATGACAGATGTATGACAATTTTATGACAGATATCTGACAGATATATGACTAATATATGACAAATATATGGCAGAAATATTATGACAGACACATGTTGACTAAATGGCCGATATATGACAGATACTTGTTCACTAAATGACAGATATATGACATAAAATGACAGATATATGACAGATATAACAAATATATGACAGATAAATAATGTTGACCAAATGACAGATATATGACAGATGTATGACAGATATATGACATATAATATGACAGATATATGACATATAATATGATAGATATATGACAGATGTATGACAGATATATGACGAATATATGACAGATACATGACAGTTATATGGCAATTATGTATGACAGGTATAATATATATCCATTGAACAAAACTATACATACTAGAGGTTGACTGGTCGTGAGTTTCATCCAACCTATGTTCGTTCGCTAGTTAAATCAATTTAAACTTAACAGTCTTTTCCGCAATTTTGTACAAATCAATATCAATATTAGCAAATCAATGACATATAAATGACATTTATCTGTCATTTATCTGTCATTTATCTGTCATTTATCTGTCATTTATCTGTCATTTATCTGTCATTTATCTGTCATTTATCTGTCATTTATATGTCATTTATCTGTCATTTATCTGTCATTTATCTGTCATTTATCTGTCACTTATCTGTCATTTATCTGTCATTTATCTGTCATTTATCTGTCATTTATCTGTCATTTATATGTCATTTATATGTCATTAATTTGCTAACATCATACAATGTTGAACTTGAAATAAATTTTCAGAACGCTATACTACTTTTGAATTTGTTTTTGAAATTATCTAAATTGATATAGTAATATCAAGATTTCCAACTCAGCTTAGTAACCTAGTGGTTAAAGGCGTCAGTTCAAACCCCGTTGCGGGCGAATTTTCGCGAATCACTTTTCATAGTTGTTCAGAGGTTTTCTGTGAAGTTAAGTAAATACTGGGTGATTAACGTTCTTTGAGCTTCTCCCTTTACCAGCGGAAAAGCCATCGGGCTGATTGTTATAAAGTTTTTTTTTATGGTTTTCTACAGTAAATAATTACAGTAACAGTAGTAGTTACTGTCTTTTTTTTGCAATTTGTAACTGGCTATCGACCTTAAGGGTCTTTTTACCGTATTTAAGATATTTAAGCGATGAAGGCTGAAAGACCACGATCGATGGCCGTTTGCACATGTATGTATATCTTGAATGTTATGTTACAATAAATATATCTTCTTCTTACGCGATGGATTTAATTTATTTATTTATTTGTTGAGATTATTTTCGATTACAAAAGTCACATGAAACAACCATAACTTATTTCGTTTAACGTTCCGGAGCTGCTCCGGGCTATTCATCTCGCGTTCGATTATCCGTGCGAGCCGCTCATGGATTGCAAGATTTTACCTCAGTGCCTTTCGTTTATTACTCTGGCCTGGTATGGGCTTATTGTTTCTTGTTCTATTTGTCGCTTCCGATGCGCATAATTCCACCTTATAACCGGCGGCACACGACCGCGATACTGCACGCCACGGGGCGACTAGTAATGCTAAACCATGCTAAACGAAAGCGTCTCTCGTCCCTTACCGCGGTAGCATCTACCTGAAACTTGTACGCCAGAACGTCGAAGCTCATTGTGGATTTCATTCAAATAAATAATTAACGTTTTTAAATTTACAATTTTACAAGATATTTTTCATTATGTTAAAACGCACTTATCATTTCAATTTGTATATAATGTTATATACAAATTTAAAAGAAAAGTCAGTGACAACCGTTATTTCATCATTCTGCGACGAGTAGCGAGTCGTTTGGAGCAGCTAGAAACGTTAAACGAAAGCAGCTCAAGTACACCACAAAAAAAATTCCATTCTATCTAACAATCCGCAGTTTTCTATCCCTATTAAAATTCGTTTTTTATTTGTTATTATTCATATAATATCCAAACTACGTTTTATTTTCGCGTCAAAAAGGAAATTCGAAACAAACAGAAATCGCCGATAAGGCTACGAAAGCGACGGTTGCTAAACCGTACGATTATTATTATCATTACAATAGAATTTTCACTTTATATATGTATAATAATAATTCCTAAAGATAATAAATTTTAAAAAGTTAACAACTATGCTCTAAAAGAGTTTTGTTTTCACAATAATAAATATTACTAGATTCGTTTTTTAAAGACAGCTTGTTGTGTGTGGGTGTGTGTGTTAGTTTTAAAATCGTTTTTAGTCGCCTCAATATTAGGCGGTGATTAGTTTTATTTTAAATTTTATGAAAAAGTCGTGGCTTTCTTTGTATTCGTTTTGAAGAGCTATATGAATTTCTATTTACAATGAGGACGAAGAGATATTATTTACAATAATTCACATTATGTATATTGTATATTTTAATTTTTTACATTTTTTTTTTAACAAAATAATATGTTGGTTCTATTGAGATTTAAGGCTCGGTTGTATAATATAATAATATCTGAGTAATAAGCAATGTGTAAAAATAGAATAAAATAAATAATAGAATAAATAAAGTCAAATTAATTATAGCCCGTGATTATACTAAATGAGCTTCATCGGAGAAGATAAAGTTATTGAAGTCAATTTCTTAACGTTATCCGCGTCCTGACCTACTAATTAATTACAGGCAATCCTCTGATAGATGTTGCATAAATTGTTCTTAACATTTCATTTAATAAACTGATGTTTACATATGGTAAAGTAGAGCAACTCTTGAAGCTTCTAAGACCCCCCCCCCCCCCCCCCCCCCCCCTGACCTGCCTGTAGGTCAGAGAAGAATGAAGAAGATCCAGAATCGCTTTTCAAGACCAAGATAGAGGTAATAGATTCGGCTCCTTTGGCCTACTGAAGGTCTTTCGATCTTGTTAGATCTGATTTGTGTAACACAGCTAATGAGGATGAATGCAGAAAATGTCTGGTGATATATACAAAATAATGCAAGAATATTAGACATATCAACTCAAAGCCCAAAAGAAAAATATATGTTAATTTTGTTGGATCCGCTACATGGCGTTAAACTTTCTCTTTAAAGAGAAAGTTTAATGCCATCTAGCGATTCCAGATGAATTAACAATCTACATTGTGGTAATGATCTGTTTTATCATTAGTGCCTTTCGTTTATCACTCTGGGCTGATAACGGGCTTATTGTTTCTTGTTCTATTTGCCAGTAAGATGCAAATAATTCTACCTCGGCCCTTACAAGCGGCGGCGCACGACTGCGATACTGCACGCCACGGGGCGACTAGTAATGCCAAACCATGCTAAACGAAAGCGTCTATTGAATGATTACTTGACACATGACCCATTTGAATTTGTTTCAGTAGTACCAACATTTTACCAATAAACATCATTAGATACGCGTGTTACAATGTTTTTGTTTTTTATGAAACCAGTGTAACATTGTAAATCGCAAAATAAATAATGTATAAATAACGTAAAATAAATATTTTTATGTATAATTGTGAATTATTGTAAATATTCTCGATACACAACACAATCAATATCATTTAGAATACGAAATAACGCGAATAAATAGATCTAAATAGGCACCGTCTAGTTTTTGTTTTGTTTAGTTTAGTAGTTACTTAAAAACAAATATATTTATAAAATCACCATACCGCGCTCATCACCTAAATTTCTAAAAACCCGTACTATTTACAATAGATGTGCCCGATTTGTTCAGCCCTAATATATTGACTATGATTTTTTTTATTCATTATATTATATATTACTTACAATTCCGCTTTCGTTCATATATATATATATATTTTTATAATTTTATTGCTTATAGAAAAGTTAGAATTTTTTAATTATTATATTTGATGGGGTGGCTAAAATTAACTCTACGTTTTTCTTGTTTGTTAACTTTATGTGGAGATATGTCTTGTTATATAGCGCCTCGTGTCGCCTCTTTCGGTTTGTCATTTTTGTACTCTTAGATTTCGGAAACTTACGACTACATGTGTGGATTCTTGCGGCGAGCATGTAGGTTCTAGTGGCTCTGGTGGAGGAGCCAGGCTGGGGCTCAGACGTCGTCCTCGATGCTGCGCAGCGAGATCTGCTGCTTTTGTGCTAGGGCGTTGAGGACGTACGTCAATGAGTCGATTTTTTTATCCATGTTACCAAGCTATTTACACACAGAAATTGTTAAATAATTATTAAATTGAAATATTACCATTTGGTTCGATTGTATAAAGCAGTGCTTTTCAAACTGTTTAGTCCGCGACCCCCTTAACGACCTTAAGGACCTCATGAATAATGGGCATGTGTCGAAAACAAACCGAATGATCTATAATCAAATAAAAATTTGATTATAGATCATCCGGTCTGCGACCCCTCAAATATGTTTTACGACCTTTACCATAGGAATCACTGGTATAAAGTTAACTATAGCCCGTAATTTTATTTTTAGAATATGCATATATTGTTGTTACCTTCCCTCTGTTTATGTATGGCAACGTCGCATTATATGTCAAAGTTATCAAAAGTTACGTTCAAAGCACGGATTTCTGCTTTACACAACCAAGCCTAAGAATTACATGGCTTTAGATTGGCCCTGCCATACTTTAAGTGCATATTATCTTAGTCATACCAGTTAAAATTACAATTTAGATATATTTTTATTACCTGTTGCTCGACTCTATAAAGCCTGGCTCCCACCGTCATCGGTTTCAAGTTCCCCACGCGATCAATCCCCGCCAAATAGCTTCCGGGCTTGCCGAGGGTCTGGTCCAGTCGCCTCTGCAGCTCCTGGAAGCAAAATAAATTGACCCATGATAAAAAAGATGATCTTATACTCTACAGCAGGGATTTTTAACCTATTATTCGGTGCACTTTCAATTTCCTTTTTGTTACACCATTTATTGAACACACAAAATTATTTTTATTTGTATTATACTTCAAAACTCTCACGGGACACCGATGATTCAGCAGACAATTGATAGTAAAAATTAGTTTGACTTACTTTAATCCTGACCATCATATTAAGATGTCCCTGGCTATATTGCTCGATGACATCTCGCACATCGTACGGTTTTCGAGCCTGTTGAAATTTCCGCCGAGCGACAAAGTACTTGATTTTCCTGATTGCCCTTATGGCGTTTTTGTGTGCCTCGGTGAGTTGTGTTACGCGCGGCAGTTCGCCGTCCAGGTCGTCGATGTCATCGCTCGCCGCCTCCGTCACCGTGCTCGTTTGACTCGTGAAAATCGCCCCTCGGACACTCTCTCGCTCGCCACGTCGCACTCTATTCGGTGTACCTATATTCATATTGAAAATATCGCTTTTAAAACACTATTTATAGTAACGTAAAACATTAAAGATTAAGACACTATTTATAGTAACTTTCAAAATTCATAAATGATTGTTTTATTTCACTAACCCCCGTATTCACCGACGTTCTATAAATCTATCAATAGAAAAAAAAATCAAAGCTATGCTTTTTATTACTCTGTAAGTTTTATTGTAATGTTTTCAAACACTGTAACCATTGTTCTTTATTGTAGTAAATTCTGATAGGGCTCTAAAGCAGAGAGCGAGATATCGATTTTAAAAGGAGTTTAATTTTGTGCCTTTTTCCAACAGTTTTCTCTAAATAACTAATACAGTTATTGTTTTACACTACAATTATTAACAGAATGATTATACTGTTATGATAAATTTGATAAAATCCAGCGTTATTGATCAGATTTTTTTATATGAAACCACGATATTAGATATAAATAATCCCTAAATGGGATTTTGCACAGCTCATGTATTTACTACATCGATCTTTTTCCTCCTACCTACTCCATCCCTAATTCGGTCTTTATTCATTTATGCGAAATATATATATTCGGGATGATAGCAAGGAGCGCGCGTGGTGAGATTGGAAAGAGACCGCTCGCTCTCCCGCCGACGGGGCTTCCTCCTGCGGGACCGGCAAAGTTTCCGATGAGTTGAGGATATGAGGGATGTGTGTGGGTGTATGTGTGTGCGAGCGCAAATGCGTTTTCCGATATATGTCAGGCTAAACGGCTTCCGACGTGTCTGTACCGTTAACCGCCTTCGCGAACGGATGAAAACCTTATCAAAGTCAACATTGCGCTTCTTGCCAACTAAGTAACGATCAATCATAGAGATCTAAAGACAGAGATGGTAGATTAAACGTACAGTTATTAGTATTAATAGATTAGAATAAAGCTGGTTGGATTTTATCTAATTAAAATGCTGCAAGATGATTAATAATTTATTTAGTAAACATAATTATATATTAACTTGATGCATGGATTCAAATATTCAAAAACATATTCAAGCTGGGTTGTACAAAGGCAAGATAACTGTAGCCCGTGATTACACATAATCCACTCATAAAGGCACCTTACACGGTCAACAATACTGTCAATATTTTAGAATAATGAGCAATACTGTCATTATTCTATAATATTGACAGTATTATTGACCCCTTACACGATCAATAATACTGTCAATATTTTAGAATGCCTTTATGTACGATAATATCATTAAATTTACATTATTCTAAAATATTGACAGTATTACTGATCGTGGAAGGTATAGTAATGATGTAATGAAGAGAGTACTGATGTTTAGCCGGATAATTTATTACTTGATAAATATTGAAGCAGGATTCAAGCAAATACTGATAGTGCTAGGATTAACAGTATTATTAACCGTGTAAGGTACTGTCGCAAATAAGTATATTTGCCGTATGTGGCAACGGCGCTCCCGTCCACCCCACCGGGCGTACCATGCTCGAGTTACGCATAAATACCTGTGCTCCAGGCAGAAACTCTCTCTCTTGTTTCATCGTCTGCCTGGTCGAGGATAGTAACTCGACCATGGCGATGCCCGGGTAAGTCTAATAGTTATTTGTATTAATATTGTACTAGTATTAAGGCCCATGTTGCGGGTAGATATATATCAATAAATACCCGATACCAATGCTCTTAGAGTTTACACCCCCCTATCCGCGACATATTGGTGGAGGCGCCGGGTCTTATAGATGTTGCATACATTATTATTAACTTAACTCGCGCCATAACAAAAGTATTGTCGAGGGTGGAAAAATTATACGTGGACATGGAATCAAATTAATGTAACTTCATAAAACATTAGTTCTTAAATATGAAACTTTATAAGAATTAAACTCCATACTTTGAGGTTATCGAAAATCCCTATAATATAAAAACGAAGACCATATTTTGAAGCCCATCGACCTGTCATTTATAACTTTTGTACTGTCAATGCATGTCGTGACAAATATTTTTATTAGTGACAGTTTTGTTCGTTAAATGGGGAGCAAAACGAAAGTAGGATAGTTACAAATTTGACATTACTCAGGGGATAAAATGAACCATAACTCTGTTTGTAGTTTTCAAAATTTTATTAAATTACTCTGAATATATCCACAAATAGTCATATTGAAACCCTACAAAGTATAAAATATGTATCTTAACTATTCGAAGTCTTTTTGAGATGTTAAACTCAAAAATTACAATTCTAATATGAGTGAGGTGATAAAAAGTACCATAACCGTATTTGTAGTTTTCAAAATTTTATAAGATTTCACTGAATAAATTTACAAATAGTTATTACTTAGCCCCTACAAAGTATTAAATGTGTGTCTCAACTATTAGTAATGTTTTTGGGTTGTTAAACTTAAAAAATGCCATTCTGACACTAGTCAGGGGATAGAAATTACCATAACCCTATCTATAGTTTTCAAAATTTGATAAAATTACTCTGAATATATCCACAAATAGTCATATTTACACCGTACAAAGTATGAAATATGTATCTCAAGTATTCGTAGTCTTTTTGGGGTGTTAAACTCAAAAATTATAAATCTGACATTACTCAGGAGATAAAAGGTACTATAACTCTGTTTGTAGTTTTCAAAATTTAATTAAATTACTCTGAATATATCCACAAATAGTCACATTTAAACCCTACAAAGTATAAAATGTGTATCTCAACTATTAGTCTTTTTAGAATGTTAAACTCAAAAATTACAATTCTAAAATGAGTGAGGTGATGAAAAGTACCATAACCGTATTTGTAGTTTTCAAAATTTTATAAAATTTTGCTGAATAAATTTACAAATAGTTATTACTTAGCCCCTACAAAGTATTAAATGTGTGTCTCAACTATTAGTAATCTTTTTGTGTAGCTAAACTTAAAAAATACCATTCTGACACTAGTCAGGGGATAGAAATTACCATAACCCTATCTGTAGTGTTCAAAATTTGATAAAATTACTCCACATATATCCACAAATAGTCATATTTACACAGTACAAAGTATGAAATATCTAGTAGTCTTTTGGGTTGTTAAACTCAAAAATTACGACAGTGTCATTAGTTGGGAGACAAACAATACTATAACTCTCTTTGTGGCTGTAAAACATGTCTTAAATTACTCTTACAATATCTAGAAATAGTCATATTTAGACTTTACAAAGTGTGAAAAATGTATTTGTACTAGTGAAGTCTTTTTGGGATGTTAAATTCAAAAATTACAAATTTGACAGTAGTTACGGTACAAAATGTACCATAACTCTGTTTTTAGTATTCAAAATTTTATAAAATTACTCTGATAATGTCCACAAATAGTCATAATTATACCCTACAAACTATAAAATATATATCTCAACTATTTCTAGTAGTTTTGGTTGTTAAACTCAAAAACTATAAGTCTAACATTGGTCTGGGGATAAAAAGTACCATAACTGTGTTTGTAGTTTTCAAAACTTTATAAAATTACACTGAATATATTTACAAGTAGTCATTACTTAGCCCCTACAAAGTATGAAATGTGTATCTCAACTATTGATAATATTTTTGGGCTGTTAAACTTAAAAAAATACAATTCTGGCATTAGTCAGGGGATAGAAATTACCATAACCTTATCTCTAGTACTCAAAATTTGATAAAATTACTCTGATTATATCTACAAATAGTCATATTTACACCGTACAAAGTATGAAATATGTATCTCAAGTATTCGTAGTCTTTTTGGGGTGTTAAACTCAAAAATTATAAATCTGACATTACTCAGGAGATAAAAGGTACTATAACTATGTTTGTAGTTCTCAAAATTTTATTAAATTACTCGGATTATATCCACAAGTAGTCATAGTTAAACTTTACAAAATATGAAATATGTATCTCAACTAGCGAAGTCTTGTTGGTATGTTAAACTCAAAAATTACAAATTTGACATTAGTTACGGTACAAAATGTACAATGTACTGTTTTTAGTATACACAATTTTATAAAATTATTCTGATTATATCCACAAATAGTCATAATTAGACCCTACAAACTATAAAATATATATCTCAACTGTTCGTAGTAGTTTAGGTTGATAAACTCAAAAATTATAATTCTGACATTGGTTTGGGGATAAAAAGTACCATAACTGTGTATGTGGTTTACCAAAATTTTATAAAATTACACTGAATTATTTACAAATAGTCATTATTGAGCCTCTACAAAGTACTAAATAAGTATCTCAACTATTAGTAATCTTTTTGAGCTGTTTGAACTTAAAAAAATATTATTCTGACATTAGTCAGGGGATAGAAATTACCATAAACCTATCTATAGTATTCAAAATATGATAAAGTTACTCTGAATATATTCACAAATAGTCATATTTACATCGTACAAAGTATGAAATATCTATCTCAACCATTTGTAGTCTTTTTGGGGTGTTAAACTCAAACATTATAAATCTGGCATTACTCAGGAGATAAAAGGTATTATAACTTTTTCTTCCAACAGCACCCATATGGGTGTGCATAGCTAATTGATGTGGTGCCGCCAGATGGCGTTTAACTTCGCTCTACGAGGGTAAGTTGTACTGTTTTTACTATAACTTTGTTTGTAGTTTTCAAAATTTTATTAAATTACTCTGACTATATCCACAAATAGTCATATTTAGACTTTACAAAGTATGAAATATGTATCTCAACTATTCGAAGTCTTTTTGGTATGTTAACTCAAAAATTAGAAATTTGAGTAAATGATTTGTTTGTAAACTAATCCAAATTTAATCTCTGCGCGTTGGCAATACTTAAACAGCGATATATTTAACCAATCAATCGATGTTTACAATAAATAATCAAGGCGGCACACAGGACAAGCCAATAATAACACGCGAAAACAATCAACAACAAACCAAAAACAATCAACAACAAAACAAACCAAAAACAAAACAAAACACACAAGCGAACTGAAGTCTACAATTGCATATTAGGCGCTTTCGTTTAGGATGGTTTATCATTGCTAGTCGCACCCGTGGCGTGCAGTATCGCTCAGGTCTTGCGCCGCCGGTTGTAAGCACCTAGGTAGAATTATGCTCATCGGAAGCGGCAAATAGAACAAGAAACAATAAGCCCGTACCAGTCCAGAGTGATAAACAAAAGGCACTATTGTAAACACAGATAGCAGTTGATTGGTACCTACAAGTTGGTTAGCCCCGCCTATAAACCGTTAACATTTGAATCACCAATATGAATTATAATGACACATAGCATAATAAGATTTCATACCTGCTTTGGGTTCCTCCATGTAAAACACAACGTCGTTGTCCTGATCGATCGATTTGGGCGGTTGTTCGGTTTGCGGCGTACCCGGCGCCTCCATCCGATTGCGGGATTTGCGTCTCTTCAACACCGACGCCTTCTTCGCGACCTGTAATATCAGGGACTGACCCAACCCATGCAGACTTAACACCAAGACACCAAACATTGCTCATCTATAACTAGCCTAACAATTAACAATTCCCAATATTTAAAACGAATCGCTGATGCACATTTATACAGGGTGTTTGGTAAATGGATTGAAAAAATAAACTGTCATATGTAAAATCAAATTCTGAACAACAAAAAAAGAATATTTTTGTTTTGTTTAGGAAATATTGTGTTATAATAAAAATTGGTTTATTATTTTTATAGTAAGTTTTCAAAAATTTGCCACCATTTGCGTTGATACACGCCTACCAACGTAACATTAGTGAATTATAAACATCTGCAAAATTTACATTGTTTTGAATATTATTTACTGAATTTTAAATTCTCTCTCTTAATTAGCTATCAAATCTAATATAAATATAATATCTATCAATATTATAATAAATAATATTTTGTTTACATAGCTGCTTTAATTTTACATTTTTCAAAATATTTCCCACACGAAGGCGATCTGAAAAACGTTATTTTTTCTTTGTTTTTTACAATTTGATTTTACATAAGACAGTTCATTTTGTCAATCCAGTTACCAAACACCCTATATATATATATATATACAGGGTGTTTGGTAACTGGATTGACAAAATGAACTGTCTTATGTAAAATCAAATTGTAAAAAAGTAAATATATATATATATATATATATATATATATACAGATATATACAGGGTGTTAACATATATAAGTGTAAATCCACCTCTTAGCAATTTACATATCAGATTTCGATCTTATTAGATCTCATCAGTGTAGCTCAGCTAGTGAGGATGAATTCACACAATATCTCGAGTGGTTATATACAAAAATTATACAACTAACCCCCTAGGAGGAATGTTAAACGCCATCTGGCGGCACCACATCAATTAGCAATGCACACCCATATAGTAATAACCGTCAACATGCTCATGCTATCAGGATCACCGGGTAGTGCTCTCTATGGAATAATATTCCAACAGAGTGCTTGCGATATCAGCACAAAGCAAAGATCGAAATCTAGATGTTTTACAAAATTGGCTTTGTGCTGATATCTCAAGTAGTCTATTGGAATATTATTCCATAGAGAACACTACCCGATGATCCTGATGGCATGAGCATGTTGACGTTTATTACTATATGGGTGTGCATTGTTAATTGATGTGGTGCCGCCAGATGGCGTTTAACTTTCCTCCTAGGGGGTTAGTTATTAAACTGGGTGTTTGGTAACTGGTACGTATATCTATATACGAGATTTATATAATTACTATATACATATATTGTTTTTTAAATTACACTGTATCAATTTATATGTGCATCAGCGATTTGTTCGCATAACTATTTCAATTCAGAAACATATTTAAATGAAAGTAGCAACAATCAGCAGATGCAATAGTGCAGGCGAAGCAGCCACAAGCGCGCCAGTGAGATGAGAATGATGGAATTAACAGAACAGAAATACAAAACGCGATTAGGTTCTATTAAAACGTTCGTAATTGCAATCTTAAAGTTTTAAGAGATTGTCCCGCGCAGTGAATTAACCCATCTAAACCCTCCCATACCAAGCTCACCCTCCCAACAGCGCTGTTTTTCCAATTAAACCGCATCAAAAGGAAAGCTCGTTAATGCACACAAAAGCAAGACGCTGCGTGCATTAATTAACAAATTGAAATATAAAACTAAACAGAAAATACTCTGGGTCTTTAAGTAATTTACTATTATTTCTTTTTATATAAAAAAAAAGTTATGTTATAAGAAAATTACTTTTTAGCATTCATAAATGTAATTAAAACTGCATTGTATCATCTTCAACTGTCACAGATTCATACAATATAATTTATGCTGATTCATTAAAGAATGGCTTACTGTTTTAAAATGGTGAGATGTTCATTATTCTAGGTTTAATTCATTCATTTAGTCTCGGTTGTATAAAGTAGATAACTGTCGCGTTAATTTCCAATCCATGATTATAATCTCATTTTTGATAATTTTGACACATAATACGACGTTGCCATATAGAAACAGAAGTACAGGAGGCTATGAAATGGAAAGTAAAAAACAATTTATTAAGTTAATTAACTTAATAAATTGTTTTTAATTTTAATTTTTTAATTGTAGTTAATATGACGTGAGTCCGTGATTCTAACCTCACTTTTGCCAACTTTGACACATAATGCGACGTTGCCATATCTTAACAGAGGTACATGATGGCATGAAATGGAAAGTTGGCAACTATTTAGGCAACATCTAACAATATAATCACGGGTTATAATTACCTCGCCTTTATACAACCGAACCTTATAATTACAAATATTAAAAATGTGTACGGTGATCATAAATCTTAAAAATCCTTAAATTTTGACCGAAATCGCATGAAATTTCGACCACAATGCGAAATTGTTATAATATTTCAACCCTGAATGCGAAAATGTCTCCGAATTTCAAGCGATTTCGACCAAAATTTAAGAATTTTTACAATTTCTTGACCCAAAGTTTATATATACACAGATACAGTAGTAGAACTGTGAGAATGCGAACCATAGGTGCGCGCAGGGTATAAACAAGGGTACCTGCCTCCCTCTTTCACACCCAATTTAAAACAATTAAAACCCTGTTAACAAACAGCATATATAGGGTGTTTCAGTAGGAATTTCCAATATTTTATGGACTATTTTAACCCATAACTAGTGACCAAGAGTCTGTGAGACTCCTGCAATTCTAATTTTAACTCTTAAACGGGCAAAGATAATTCAGTACCTTCTTAAAATGACGAAAGGTAAATTTTTGACTTATAAGCATTAAAATATAAAGACGATTCCCAGACTTCACGTTACCGTGTACGTACCAAAAAATGGACAACACCGGTTATGGGTTAAATAAAAAAGTTCATATAAACATGTGTTCAATTCCTAATGCAGATAGATGAGATACAGCAAGTTGAAGCTGCCACATACACTCAGTAGACTAGTTACATACTTTTCTCGCTAAATATTAACAAGCAATGTACGAAACATACAATGCGTGTTGGTCAATTCAAATGATTTTGATTTACTGTTTGTCAGCTTAATACGTGGCCAATAATCAGCAGCTGATTATATCGCATCGTGTGAAGAGCTCGTTAGAAATGCAATTTAAAGTACGTGAGGCTAGAAATCTTGTTTTAGATATGAATTAACGTAGAGACACAAATCTCAAACTATCTCACCCCAGCCAGTTATTCAAAAAGCAGTATGTTTAAAATTACACACTTAGTGCGATATGTTATTTACATGTTTTGAATGAAATGCTTATTGTTCGTGCAGTACATTACAAACATAATCCAAATTGTGCATCCTAATTGCATTTTTGTTGCTAGTCTACACGTTACAACAAGTTAGCTAGCAAATAGAGCTTACCTTTGAGAGCGGTAGATTCGAGTAAGATGACCCAGAGGACTGATTACAGGCGCTGGTATCTTTGAGGTAGACCTGCCACGTGGCCGATGAGTTGAAGCTCTTGTCGGCGGCGTAGCACCGCCAGAGGCACTGGATTAGCATGGCTGCCGCCGGTATTTGCCTGTTAAAGTGCTTCTGGCGCTGCTTCTGCTGCACCTTTAGCGCGAAACCGGAACCTAATATTCCCTGAAATAAGACATAACAATAATATCTTTTTATGACTAACTAAATTATGCATATTCAAGTTTTCTGCTAAACTATACCGATTCAATTTCTCTAATCACTTTGATGTGCACTAGTTTTCGCAATTTTATATAAAACAATTCTTATGGTAGGTTGTTGGTACGATAATAGTTGACTGGAACGACAGTATACATATGACTCAACTTGCATGCTGGTAAAATTCTGAAGATTATTGAGATTGAATTGATATATAATTGAGATATAATTGAGATATAATTGAGATATAATTGAGATATAATTGAGATATAATTGAGATATAATTGAGATATAATTGAGATATAATTGAGATATAATTGAGATATAATTGAGATTGAAATGAGATAGAATTGAGATTGGATTGAGATTGAATTGAGGAGGATTTTAATGTGAGAAAAGGTTACAAGGAAATAACAACTGAGCAGTCAACTGTCTCTGGAAAACAGAAATTTTACAAAAGTTTAGCATATAAATGTTCCATTATCCTTCTTTTATAAATATTTATTAATGATTGTAACTTTATATTGCTTGTTTGATGATATACACCTCCCCAAAAAAAGGAACGCGCCGTGTTTTTGTCGGCTGCGCGGCGCGTTTTAGTGACATCAGATTTTTTAGTTGTGTCTGACATGTATATACCAAACGCAAAATCTGATTAAGCCTGCTCGCCTCGACAAGGTACTAATTCGTCGAACAGGGCTTTGAGACGAGTAAAAAACCTTTATTTGGCATAACTATTATTACTTTATATTGCTTGTTTGATGATGAATGAA